>CAIGQZ010032287.1:8779962-8817329 GCA_903798205.1 Danio tinwini
AATAATAATAATAATAATAATAATAATAATAATAATAATAATAATAAGTATTATTATTATAATTATTATTATTACTATTATTATTATTAAGTGTTAAGTATTAGTATTAAGTGATTTCTGAAGGATCATGTGACTCAGAAGACTGGAATAGAAGCTGAAAATGCATCTTTAAAATCACTGGAGTAAATTATTAAATTAAATTACAAACTACTTTTGACCAGTTATTTTATAGTGCAATAACATTTCACAATTTTACAATTTGTACTGTATTTGTGATTAAATAAATGCAGCTTTGATGAGCAGGAGAACACACACACACACACACACACATATACAATGCTCAGCATACATCCTCACAAATCTATCTTTTACAATCTTTTTCTCCAAACTTATAAATGCAAAATACAATCAAATATGTTTTACATATACAATTGCAAAGGTACACCCCTCACAAATCTATCTTTTAAATTAATATTTTTAATAGGAAGTTATACAATATTATATTTGTGCATATACATTAGATTAGTCAGTACTGAAGCCAAATCTGGAGCTTATCTAACAAAATAACTTTCGATAACGGTCCAAAAACTAGTACACCCAATTTTATATGATATAGAAATATATTTAGCACACATTTTAAAAAGAGGAAAAATCAAGAGAAGCAAAAAAAGTGGAACATTTTGTTGAAATGTAGTAGCTTGTGTAGTATGTAGAAATGTAGTAGTTGAAATGTAATTTTTTTTGCAATATTTTGCTTTATAAATATAAATAAATTTATTTATAAATGCAACAAAATACATTGCCTATATTCACTGAGAAATGGATAAAAATATTCACTTTTGAAATGGGTACTCAATTATGCTAAGCACTATATATATATAGTGTATATATATATAGTGTATATATATATATATATATATATATATATATAGAAACAGCATTTTTCACAGTATTTTGCAGCAATTGTATAAGTACTGTATATGTAAAAACATATTTAGTTGTATTTTGCATTATTAAGTTTGGAGAAAAAACTCATCATTTAAAGGCCTATATGTAAATATTTTAATAATTAAAATCTGTTTGACTTTTTTTGTTCTGCAAGACTCAAAACAAAAATATTCTAAATGTCACTGGACTCGAAACAGCATTGAATTGGACCTTTCATTCAGGTCACATACTGTAGAGCGATTGTGCACCTGTATTTTGACGTGGAGGTGTAACATTATAGGGTTTTAAAGGAAACACGTTCCTACCTGACATGGAACCAGCTGCAGCTGCTGTGGGGAAATTCCAGTCACGCCAATGCTGATGGACAGAGCTCGGAAATGCATATGAATTTCCAGGCTGTTTACAGCTGGAGAAAGAAAAAACATTATTAGGAGCCGGTATCTGTAGAAGCTGCAGAGGTTATTATCATATTTGAAAAATGCAGCATTTTTGGTTTAATGTATGAATTGGCTATGCTGGGAAAGTGTCACTCTTCAAACAGAATTTTACAGCTCAGCTTGATTGCTTCCTCAAAATTCATTACTCTCTTGACCCATCAGATCCGTGTCCGCAGTGGAGCACGTTTGAGTTTTTTCTTAATTGCAGGTTGTCATTTGTTTCCTTTGACGGACAGAAATGTAGCTGCAGGCTTTCGTCACATCGTTGACCGCTCTGCCACGGCAAGATGTTTAATTGGATTCCTGGCCTTGAGACACGTCTATCTCATGCACGCTAAGTGGAATTTTTTTGCATTTATGAGATTATCAAAACTGTCGATATACCCAGGAAACAAGCGGCCAGACTTTGCAATTTCAGTGCTGCTCAATAATGCAACGCAGCATCCCACGTTAAGCTTAAGAGGATTTGAATCTTTAAATGGAAATCAGACAGAGCACTCGCTTTCATCTTCCAAGAGAAGCCGTAAGTGTAAATATTATTAAAGTGGGAGTGTGTGCAACTGTGCCACAAATTATTAACTTTTCTTTGAACAGCTCTGAATTGTTTTGGGCCCTTCATCGTATCTTCTTCTCGCATTGTGGTTCATTTGAGTTGTCTGCGAGCTAATTATGATCTGTGCGATTTGATTAGCACAGGAAGCAGATTTCGTCCACGTGGAGGCTTCGAAAGGGAAAAATGTTATGAGGGAATCATCCAAAGCCATTTCCCCTTCTGCGCTGTGACTGACAGCCGTAAGTGCCTGCCTGGTGGTTGGGCTGGATTGAGTGGTTTGATTGGGCCCATTGTGTCCCTGTGTGAAGGAGATTGACAAAAATTACACAAGCTGCCATTTTCAAAAGCCACTTAAAAGCTCTGTCTGTTTTGTTTTGTTCTCTTTTTGCATTTTAGCGGTGCACCACTGTGTGTGTGTGTGTGTGTGTACTGTATGTGTGCTGTTATGGAGTGTGGTAGAGATGTCGGTGGTGTCCGTACCCTGCTCTGTTACTTATAAAGGTGCCGTCTGGCTGATATAAATGCTGATCTGCATGCCTGCGGCACAGGCGGCCCATGGGGATGGAGGCCTATAGACCTACACTTGCCGGAACTCAATAAATATTGAGTAATGAAGCAGATTTTGTAAGACTATGATTCAGCAGTAGCTTTGTTGACAGTCTGGGAAGCGACTCTATCTTTTGGGCTGTGCTAAATTACTGCAACTTTCCAAATGGGACTGTTTTTATTGCACCATTTGACATCAGATTTCAGTTGGTTTATTTGGACTTGTGAAAGATTTTGTGGAAGAACACTTTTTTTGGAAATAAACTCATTTTAAAACTCTCCTATTGAGTTAAAGAGCTGAGTTTTACCATTTTTTAATCCATTTAGATGATCTCTGTGGTTGGCGAGATCACTTTTAGCTTAGCTTAGCATACATCATTGATTGGATTAGACCATTAGCATAAAAATAAAAATGTTTTTTAAAAAGAGTTTTGATAATTTTCTTATTCAAAGCTAGACTCTTCTGTAGTTATATCATGTACTTAGACCAACTGAAAATGAAAAGTTTTCTAGGCTGATATGTTTAGGAACTATACTCTCAGTCTGGCATAATTACCAAGGAACTTGCTACTGTACCTTGGCTGCAGCAGGTGCAATGATTTCAATTTCATTTGTATACACACAGCAAATATGTTGCTTATAATATTTTAGTAAGTTGTTTAAAAGTCAGTCATTACATTTCAGAAACAACTGTACAGATATGATTTCTGTATTCACGTTGACCACAATTATGCAGGATCAAACTATGAACTGTATCTTCTTTAAGAGTTTTCAAACTACAACCATAAAAATTGGCTCAGACCTTTAGGATGTTCTGACTGTGTGTTCTATGTCTTTTCTAACTAATAAGATCTATGGTTTTCATAAAACACACTATCAAATCTGCCAAAGACTTTCATGAAGGGGTAAAAACTCTCAAACAGTAATTATTACAGAGCATTTAACAGATATATTAACTGTATTTTCTCCTAGAGTTTTCAAACTACAACCATAAATATTGGCTCGGACATTTAGGATGTTCTGACTGTGTATGCTATGTCTTTTTTTTTAACTAATAAGATGTATGGTTTTCGTAAAATGCACAGTCAAATCTGCAAAAAATCCCAAAGACTATCATGGAGGGGTGAAAACCTTCAAACTGTAAATATTACAGAGCATTTACCCAACTATAAACTGTATCTTCTCCTAGAGTTTTCAAACTACAACCACAAAATTTGGCTCAGACTTTCAAGACGTTCTAACTGTGCATGCTATGTCTTTTCTAACTAATAAGATGTATGGTTTTCATAAAAATCATAGTCAAATCTGCGAAAAATCACAGACTATCATAGAAGGGTGAAAACCTTTAAACAGTAAATAATACAGAGCATTTAACCTAAGGCCACTCAGTTTATGACCTCCAGACCTTCATCTGTCCATTTAACTGTCACTAGCAAAGCCCACCAAATATCCTGGGACATGCTAGCAGCAACCTAATTCCTGTTAGCAATCTTAGTAATTCTAGAAACAGGCTATGATAAGGATACTAACAGTATGCTAACAATATAAGCATGCTAGTAACATACTAGCAAACATGCTAATTTATGTTAGCAATAAACATGCTAGCAAAATTTTGTAATTTAAACATTAGCATTTTAACATTGGAGTCAGTTAAATATGAATATGAATATTGTGTGGACTTCTAACAGTAGATGTATGTACTGTATGTACTCATTTTCACATTTTCATAAGGGTTCAATTGAATAGATTTTTAACAAATAAACATTATTGCAGTTATTAGAAAGAAGGACATTGTATTAGTGGTCAATAAATAACAAATATATTTGTGATTTGTAGAAATTGCCATATGGAATAGCCAGATCTTACGAGGAAACTTAACATTTTTATGTTTTGTCAGTTTAGTGGCTAATTTGTATGAATTCATATGGGTTCAGTCATACAAAAATTTTCAATTTTAAAAATGGGACGTGGCACCAAACCCCACCCCTAAACCCATCTGTCACTGGGTGAGCAAATTGTACTTAATTGAAAAATCAGATCATACGAATTAGCCACTGAATCAAAAAGTTACGAAATGCCATGAGATAGCGTTAGAATGATGTAGGTAAAAATGACAAATTACGAGCATTATTAGGTTAATCATGATTTTGCTAAAAAATATGTAGCCTAAAAAGCATAATCCCACAGTTATATTATTTTTCTTAAGAAAAGGTAGTTAAGAATTAAAGCCCGTTCAGTAGCTGTTTCCATCCAAAAATGCAAATTAACTTTATATGCAAAATAATACTGGAATATCAAATAAAAGACATGCGAATACAGCAGCATTTCCATCCAAAGAGTCAAAGAGAACAAAATCGTCTGTTCCTGATGACCTGGCGTCAAATATCAAAAGTAAAAACGTAATTTGCTGCGGTAGGAGAAGCTGCGTCAATCTTTTATTTATTTAATAAATGACTTGTGCCTCAGAAGGCAGTATGTCGACACGCAATAAACATGTGGGGGCGTTTGAAGGTGTGAGACGCACAGCACAGTTCTTGACAGTTCTGGACTTAATTAATACTATAATAACACTAATACTGAAATGGTTACAGCTTTTTAGAATGACCAAAAACAACATTTCAGATGTTTTGCAATGTGCTCAACCTGCTGGTTTGTCCATACACACATATATTTACCATCACATGATCTCTTCCAACAAAATCACATGACTTTTTTTTAATGCCCATACTGGAATTTGTTCGGTAAAAGTGTTTCCATCGTACAGTAGTTTATGCACATTTTTTCTTATCAAATAAAAAGTTTATCCTACTCAGTTATGTGCATATGTTTTTTTGTGCATTTTCTAAATTTATTTGCATCTTGATGTTTCTATTAACCAATTTTTTTATGCGCATAAAAAAGGTGGATGGAAACATAGCTTGTGTTGTTACCACTTGAATTTTGTGTCACTTCAATTGAAAGCAATTAAATATAACTCATTTACTGTCATATACTGGCATCATTTTCCCTTTCTTTGACGTTGTTTTGAAACCCTATTAATATGACCTTAAGGTTTATTTAGTTTGGGAAATCGGTGCGTTTGCATCTCAGGAGCCCTGCTGATAAACCTGAGGTACAGTTTTTAGTGACTGTATTGAGTTTTTCCGCTGTCAGAGGAACTCAATGTGTGTTTTTTTTTTTCTCTTGTCTGGGAGCGGTACAGCGCATCTGGCCTATTCAGATTCCACTGTAATCCCTGTTGCTTTTAACCATTGAAATTATCAAATTAAACCAAGCAATAATGGCCTCCACAAAGACTCTGCGTTTGGGGAAGAGCTGCGGTTGTTCTTGTGGATTTCGAGAAGGACACAAAACATCTCGATTGTGATGCCATTACAAAAACACGTCGCATGCTGTGAGAAAAAATGTGAGGTGATTATAAAAAGAGACTGCTAAAGAGAGAAGACGCGTCAAGGGCTCATTGTTACCTCGTTGTTGTTACTAATTGAGTATTTTTTTTTGTACTTTCATACACCATGCGGCTCTCATTTATTATTAGCGCTATTAAATATTAAAAACATCACCTGGCGTCGCTCAGGAATGATCTGCTGAGGATTGTTTTGCTCTGTTTT
The DNA here is from genome assembly GCA_903798205.1 of Danio tinwini. Classification (NCBI taxonomy): domain Eukaryota; kingdom Metazoa; phylum Chordata; class Actinopteri; order Cypriniformes; family Danionidae; genus Danio; species Danio tinwini. Next base: position 8,786,058 of record CAIGQZ010032287.1, read on the forward strand.
CTCTTCGCTGGTAGTGACTGGTGCCTGTTGCCATCGCTGGAGGCGTTGAAGCTGCACGTCATGTCTGAATGATCAATCATCTGTAAACTCAAAGCTGGACTGTCGAATGTATTAATAATTCTCTATATACTGCACTTCCAAATGCAACGCCTGTTGAAAAGGACTTTGTATAAGGGTTTTGGGAATAGTGACACAGTTTGATGGAAATAAAGTGTCATATATAATTAAGCGTGCATATGGTTAGCAACAAAATATGATTTATGACATAATCATGACTTACGACAAGTGCCCATTCTGATTCATTATAATAGAAAAGTATATATTCAATAATTTGTTACGGTTCAGTATCTATCTATCTATCTATCTATCTATCTGTCTGTCTGTCTGTCTGTCTGTCTGTCTGTCTGTCTGTCTGTCTGTCTGTCTGTCTGTCTGTCTGTCTGTCTGTCTGTCTATCTATCTATAAAATTTACTAATTTACTAATCTATCCAACCCAGGCTCATTCTGAAAATGTACCGCTGTATACGTTTCTGGAGAGCACCAAATACATTTTGCAAATCCACCAGAGGCCACTGTGTACAATTTTTCAGATCTCATATTTATCTCGAGTGTGCCAGTTGTGCCTGTTGTTTTTGCGTAAATTTTGCCGCTGCCAACTGACTGACTGAATGACCGATCGACTGACCCACCCTCCTCCTTTCTTAAACCCAACCAATATTGTTTTAAAAAGCACCAATTGACCTGATCACCCCCCTTCCCTAAACCCAATCCACACTGAAAAGCATAAAAGCAATAAAAATGTAAAGCCCTCGCCTGACTTTTAACACGTTTTCAGGTTTCATCACATTCTCACCCTGTTATTTACTTGTTTTGTTTCTTTATTTTTGGCTTCTGTTTTGTCTTACCTGCTTTCTGGAACTGTTCTCCTTTGGACTTAAACCCTGTCGTCGTGGTCAACTCTGCATCTTAAGTCCGCCGATGTACATGGCGAGCTGCTGGACAAACTGGTAACAGAGGAAAAACTTTCACACCGAGGTAATCGGTCAGCTAGTAAGCACAAAAAGGAATAAGCACGTCATACTGCCCTGTAGCGTTCATTTTAAAGACTAAATGCAGCCATACGTTCCTCTGGCTACATAATTTGTGGTCTCCAGAAATTTATATAGGGCTACATTTTCAGAATTACCCTGTTGTATCTATCATATACTCTATAGATAGAACCCACATGTGTTTTCATATTTTATACACCATTAGAACATTCTGTGTTCAGTACATCAGACCTGCAAATCAGACCTGCCGATAGATAGATAGATAGATAGATAGATAGATAGATAGATAGATAGATAGATAGATAGATAGATAGATAGATTGATATATAGCTTGATAGATAGCTTGATAGATAACTTGATAGATAGCTTGATAGATAGATGAATTGGTTGATGGATGGATGGATGGATGGATGGATGGATGGATGGATGAATGGATGGATGACCTTGAACTCTACCTTGAATTGTATTGAATTAATTAAGTCATTATTTTCTCACACCCCATAATAAAATTTCCACAAAAAGTCAAATAATGGATTGGCATGAGAATGAAAAATAACATTGACATCACTGAGAGGTAAACTATCCTTTTAAATGTGTTTTTTTACTCCTAAAACATTAATTGTATATATAGTAGCCATACATTCAACACAGGCTCATTGTGTATGCGTAGCCGCATATACATTTCTGGAAAGCGCAAATTATGTAACCAGAGCTACGTATGGCTGCATTTCCTTTTTTAAATAACTGCTACAGGGCGGTATGACGCCGCTGACAGCTTCTGTTTCTTGTCGCGATACTAGCTGACTACATACCTCCATGTGGATGACTTTTCCGCTGTTACCAGTTTTCCCAGTAGCTTGCCATGTACAGAGAGGAGTTGACCGAAATGACGGCGTTTGATTCCAGCGAAAATCGGTTCCAGAAAGCAGGTAAAACAAAAACAAAAGGTAAAAAATAAAATAAACAAGTAAATAACAGGGTGAGAATGTGGTAAGATTTAAAAATGTAAAAATCAAGTGGCCACGAGGGCTTTTTTTTTCTGGATTGCTTTTAAAAACACTGCGGTTGGTTTAAGGGAAGGGGGTGGGTGATCAGGTCAATCGGAAGGGGGTGACTGTGGCGATCGTACAGTCGGTTTGTACAGAACAGAAGGCACGAATGGCACTTGCGAGAGAAATTTGAGATCTGAAAAACGTACACAGCAGCCTTTGGTGGATTCGTGAAAACAAAAACTGCAAAAAAAAAACTTACCTCCGTATTTGGTGCTCTCCAGAAATATATATAGTGGTACGTTTTCAGAATGAGCCTGGGTTGCATGCATTTCTATCATTGTCAGAGAGTCAGTAAGGACCATATTCTGATGCATTATTAAAGAGCAAGCATTATACATCAGTCAGTCAAAACATCAAAACCATTAAATCATTAAATTAAAATCATAGGCATAATAAATGCTCATGCATTTATATGGATAATCAAAATTCTACAGGCCACAAAGAAAAATATTATGAGTCAGTGGGAAATGTTGAATAGTCCTCCATGCATAGACCAAAACACTAAATAGTTTTACATTTCCACAAAAGAAAGAATGTCATACAAGTGTGGAATGCCAGGGTGAGTAATAATAAGAATGGCAAAATTATTATAAGAGGTGTAAAAATGCTGGTGAATGCATTGTGATGGATCTTTGATCATAAATTAAAATCTTCTGCAAGTCAAAACAACAAATAACACACATGCATGACATTACTGTTTTCATAAAATTGTGTTTTTGTAGTTTATATGGAGATTGTATTGTTTTATAAACTTGCACCTTGAAACTTGTTTTTAAAAATGTGCAGTTCCTCTATTGTCATGTAAATTCACTGTCAAAACACACAAAATTGGATGTTTTCAGCACAGCTGTGTCTGTTCCTGCACATTAAGTCTGCATAGTGCCATTTTTATTTTTGCTAAATTATAATATGACATTGACCTGTGTATTTAAGACATGACGAGCAAATAATATGCATGCTAAAGGTGCTGTATGTACGTTTTTGACGCTTCTAAAGCATAAAAACACCATAATATGTTTGCAGATATTTAAGAAACGTGCTAAGTGAACATTCTTGTTTCAACAATGTCGAAGTCAGTTATTCTGCTTTAAAAATGTGTTACATGCCGGAATGGCTGTCTTTGTTTTGGTTCTTTTAACCCACCCAATGCCAGTTTAGCCAATTATATTTCAGCACCCCGAGTTGCCTTGCTGGAAAAATTAGTATTTAATGTATTCAGTCAGGAACACTCTCTAAGCATGTGTCCACGACCGAAATGCGACCTTGGGTAGCAAATATAATATTACGTAAACATTAGGTGAACAGGTTACATTGTATCATCTTGTCCTAACAACACGCTATGTGATGAAATTGGCAGTGATAAGCAATTTGGCTGATTGCACCAGACGCAACATGACAGAAATTTAAATACAATTATTCAGAAGCACAGAATAGTGCACTTACTGCACTCCAACGAAATGGTAAGGTTTATAATCTTAATAATACATATTACACCTTTTTAACATTATTAAATGTACCTGCTGAATCACTGATATGTGTTGGCTTGCACTGAGTCACAGTTCTAAAGTTCAATTTCAAACGGTTTATTTTATTTTCAAGATCTACTGAACTACTGTATCAGCTGCTGCTTTCAGTATATGGCAATAAATCTCATGTAAAATGGCATTCAAACTCACATTATTAGCATTTAGAACTAAATAAAGCACATGAGGTGTACCTGAGGTGATCATTGTCAGTTTATCCTGTTGTTCAGCTGCAAGAAATAGAAGGCATTTTTAAAAACTCCTGTTAATTTGGAAAATATTCCTTCTATTGCGTGCCGTGGCTTTTAGTTCGACAGTCAGGCACACTGCTATTGGTGTCGTCAATCTGGCAACCTGCGCTTCTGTGTCTTATGAACCAGGTGTGCAATATGGTACTGGGTTTGAAACTTAAATACTGCACCTTTATTATTGTACAAATACTCTTTTTTTTTTACTAAAATTGGTCAATATTGCCCACAATTCTTTTTTAAAATTTGGATAGATTTCACATCCTTCACTTACCATCAAGCAAAAGCAATATTGATTATCTGTCTAGATGTATTTAGAGCATTTCAAATCACATCAATTTTGGTTAGGATTTTGAGTATAAAGTTGCTTTGTATAGACATCAGAAGCTGCAAGGCCGTTCACTTGGGTTTCAGAAAGAGCTTTAATTAAAAAAAGGTTTGCTTTGCATGGCAGAAACGTCAAGGACAGATGAACAATTGATAAAATCTCAGATATGAGATTTGAAGCCGCTTTAGATTATGACGTTCAATCATTTAAACATTTAATGGACTTTCAGTCAGATGATTAAGACAGCAAAACCAAAATGTTCCTGCTTAATAATCTGATGTATAGTTATATATTTCAGCAATATTTTTAAAGTAGAATCATGTTTACTTTTCTGAACTGCACAATTACTGTTTACAAGCTCTCTATATTACAGGTAATATCCTTTATAAAACCGCCCCGGAGAGTCATTAATTACTAAAGGAAGCCAATTCATATTGAGTTCAGACTAAATAATGAGGGACAGGGGAGTCTCATACTCGCCAATAATAAATTCATAAATGATACTCTGTCTCACCCTTGTCCTGGCCAAGGATACTGCGTCCTAATCATTCAAGAACCACCGTCGGCAGCCGCTCTTCATTGCTATTCTGCCTCTGTAATTAGTGCAAACATGGATAATTGGTACAGTCTTAAAGGACAAGTTGTTGTTTTAGAGGGAAAAGCTTTGGAAGAGGAAATGGAAATAGAACTGACCGGATGAGGAAATAGCTCGGGTGGATTTAATAGAGCTCTGGTCTGTTTAATGAAGTATTCAACATGTATGGCGCTGTGAATTCATGCATTGTAATATTATGGACTTGATTTTAAAGGTGTCATAGAGTGCATTAATTTAATATATTAGTGGTGTAAAGTAACAAATTACAAATACTCAGATTACTGTAATTGAGTAGTTCTTCTCCGGAATTGTTATTTACTAAGTAGTTATAAAAATATGTACTTTTACTTTCCCTTGAGTATATTTTTAGTGCAGTATTGGTACTTTGCTCCACTACTTTCCTTCAACCTGCAGTCACTACTTTATTTTTTCTTGTCTATGGGGATTGCAGAAATCAGTCCTGTGATTCCTGTCCAATCAAATCGAACATAGAAGGTAAATCACATCATAATGAACTACATCAAGACATGTGCAATTTATAATTGCTCCAAACTGTTTGGAATTAAAAGTGTCCAAGAAGGTGTCCAAAATCTTTATACGCATTGACCCAGAGACGTTTTAGATGCATGTCACTGATGAGAAGATGACAAATGTTCACTGTATGATAAACGAAATGGCCTTAAACACCCAGCAGACGCAAGACGTCAACATGACGTTAGATTGACATTGTACCTTAACGTTGTGGGCATGTTGCATTTTGTTTAGAACCTCAGAACCCATCGTTCTGGCATTGGCCGACGTCACTGTCCGACGTCCAACCTAATGATGTTACAGCTTGACGTTCTGTGGACGTTACCATTATGAAGTCTATTAGACGTTGGATTTTGGTTGCCATACTTTACTAATAAATGTCAGTATTTGACATCAATATGACGGTTTACGATGTTGGCTCAACATTGGATTTTGGTCACTTTCTAACATAACCTAAAATTAACCAAATATCAAGGTCATTTGATGTCGTTGTTGGGCATCAAAATAATGTTGTTCTTAGATGCTGGCTAGACATTGAATTTTGGTCACCTGACTTCACAACTTACAGTAAATCTAACCTAATATTATCGTCTTATGATGGTGTGTGCCTACTGGTCAATAACTAAATGCACTACAGAATGTTACAAATTACATGTAAATGCATACAGCGTAATACTCACTAAATGTGCATTAAATACTTACTCAGCAGTTTACATGTGTTTGATGCCTCATTACAAACATACATGGCAAATGTCACAATATACACATCAAAACAACAAAGATTTAGTTAAACAGACCTTATGCCTCTTTGGGGAGGGAATGAATAAATGTAAAATCTTTTTAGGATTACAATATTTGTTGAAATAATTCATAATTCAGGCATAAAGGTCTGCACTATGCAAACAAGGTACAAATTCCCTGATTTTTCTGAATGAATTGCCTACTTTACTACATCTATTCAGCTTGCAGTAAAAAAGCCACGCCCACTTTTTTCTCATTTAATATTACAATTCTTTACACTGTAAAAAGAAAATTATTGTTTCAACTCACAGTATGTGTTTGTGCTGCCTTAACATTTTAAGTGTACTTCCCTTAAATAGTTAAGCCAGGACTCGAACCAGCAACCTTCTTGCAGTGAGGCGACAGGGCTAACCACTGAGCCACTGTGTCATGTACTTACCTTCAATTAATCAGGATAACTAATGGTTGCACTAATGGACCATGGCTCTTTTAATACTAAAAACAGGTTTTTGAAGTCTGCAAATGCAAATTTCACCAAAAAAGCAGGTATCTGAGAAGATCCTCAGACAAACACACACCACATTACAATGAGAAAATGGCAGTCACTGTTGCCAGATACACTTGAATGTTTCCAGCCCAAACTGTCCAAAACCCTCCCAAACACACACAAATAAAAAACACACACTTGGTTTTTGTTAAATATTTAATATAAAATTTTAAACCCGCCCAAATATTGTCAACCGCTTAAGCCTTTTTTTTAACCAGCATAATAAAATTTTAAACATGCAGAAAGACTTCATTGTCTGACGGTTGTAGCTGGATCGGATACAGTTGTGGCTGGAAATTACAGAGAATTATTTATATTATTTATTACATTTCCCATTTATTGTGTTTTATTATCATCTACCCCCATCCCAACCCTAAACCTAACCGTCACAGTAATGTAAAACAGTAGTTGTACCGAGTATTATTTATGTTATCTATTAAATTACCCAATAAATTGTATTTTTTAACGCCTACCCCAACCCTAAACCCAACCGTCACATAACTGTATAAATATTAATTATAGTTATACAGTGTCTTAAAAAAATGCTGATAAATTATATTGATGTGCATATCGCACTTTCGGCCCGCGCGTATCCGATCTAGACTTTAACTTGTCTGACGTCAAGTAAACAAACATACATTTTAATAAAAGTATTACAATAAATGAAAATAAATAAATCATATAATTACAAAATGCACACAACATGCGATTTTAAAGTGGATCAATTTTATTAAAAATTTATTCGTTTTCATTTGCACATATTTGTACTATTTAAAATTTGATGTTAGCTAATATATGAGCTCTTTTTTCAATCCTAAAAAGTTCTACCAAGTAAAACTTTGATATATAGGTTATGTCAACACATTCAATGCAGATAAGTTAACATAACTCAAAATAGTAAGTTGTCATGACTAATTGGCACAATAATTTTTTACAGTGTAGGAACTGCGTCACAATACAGAAGAAAAAAAAAAACGATTGCAGCGTCCGGTTCATGTGGACTTTAAGTACAAAAGTACTGCCACAGTGACAGCTCTTGTACCTTTATTTTTGAGAGGGTGTTGTCTAGGTCTAGGGCTTGTCTGTGAAACTGGGGATAGTGTTATTTTTAGTGCAAAAATTCTATTGAGCTTGGGTTGGTTTTCAAGAAGAACCCGTTTTTAAGGAGGCTAAACTAGAGTGATGCTGACTTTCCCAAATTAAGAATGAAAAGCACAACATGTCATTTTTTATGTTCAATCAAATGCCTGGTGCTCTTCCAGATTCCCAGCTCTGCAGAATTCAATGGGATGTATTTACACTAGCATTGTTGCCAGTGTTGCTATTCAGAAGCTCATGAAACATGAAAACATTTTCAGATTTGGTTTCCCTTTCTTTGCTCCAATTCTTCTGACAGCCCGTGAACTCGGTGTGTCCTGGCAGGCGTCCTCCAATTCAGCTTAACAATAGAAACACGTGAGCTTTTTGGTCCAGACTGTGGGATTAAGCTGTGCATGTCTGAATAGGGCACAATGACAGCAGGTCTGTGTAAATATATACTGGGTTACAGTATCTTAATCCTGTTGCGTGTATCTGTGTGTGAGTGTTTGTGTGCTTGAGCTGGAGAGGAAATACACTAAGGCAAAAAACATGCTTGTACACAAGTATGCAAATGCAGCATGTTTAGATGATGTATTGCAAACACAGTCCATAGTGCATACTAATTTTGTATTTTAGTAGGCCAATTAGAGGTGCATTATGTAAGTTTGACACCCAGTGGTTGAACTGGGTATTGCACCCCTGGTTCAAAACACATGCAAGGGCAGGTTGCCAGATTGACAACACCAACTTAAACTTTAGAACTGTGACTCAGTGCAAACCAACACATATCAGTGATTCAGCAGGTACATTTAATAACGTTTCATATGTATTATTAAGATTATAAACCTTACCATTTCATTGGAGTGCAGTAAGTGCACTATTCTGTGCTTCTGAATGGCTGTATTAAAATTTCTGTCGTGTTTCACAAATCTCGTCATGTAGTGTGTTGTTAGGACACGGGGTTACAATGTAACCTGCTCACCTAATGTTTACATTTGTAATATTTATATTATTTGCTAATTAATAACCACCTCAAGTGGAACTCAGAATCTGCGTCTCATTTCGGAATCTGCTACTGTCCACCGGTGGTCACATTTCGGTCGCGGACCCATACTTCAAAAGTCTTCCTGCCTGAAGGAATGAAATTCGCTGTTTTCCAGTAGGGCAACTTGGGTGCTGAAATATAATTGGCTAAACTGGCATTGGGCGGGTTAAAAGAACCAAAACAAAGACAGACAGTACGGCATGTAACACACATTTTTAAAGCAGAATATCTGACTTCAGCATTGCTTTTCAGATAAACAAGTATGTTTGCTTAGCATGTTTCTTAAAAATCTGCAAACATATTATGGTATCTGTATGCTGTAAAACAGTTAAAAACTTAAATACAGCACCTTTAATGTGGTAAAATAAGTCATCATGTTATATTAATCAGGTAGATATTATTTCTGTAAGAAATCTCTGGTTGTGTAAGTGTGTGGTGGCATTAATGACTAGATATCTTCAGGGTGTTACTGTCATGATAGTGTTTGACTTAAAAAAATTGCATGAAATGTGACCTGGACAATATATGGGCTGACAGATAGGTATTTTGTGATTTAAATATCAACATTTGAATAAATAAGTGAGTTTTTGAGGTTTATTGACATCCTTTCATTCCAGAAAAAAACGCAGTAAGAGCTTAGTGATATGACACGATGCATAACCGTGCATTAAACACTTATACTCAGTAGTTCTCATGTGTCTTTTGCCTTATTACAAACATACATGGCAAATATCACAATATACACATTAAATTAACAAAAGATTCAGTTAAACAGACCTTAAGCCTCAACTAATTTCACTTTGGCATGTTTTTAAATGCAAGTAATTATAACGCAGATTGTTTAGCTAGAAGCATTTGTGTTAGAACCAAATCTCTAGTCTAAATTGTAGGGTCATTAAAGCGAGGGTGGATTTTGTACAAGTAATTTAGATGTTAAAATAGATAAAATTCCTCAAAACAAACTTTGATGACGTCAGAAAGTTTATAAATCTCGAAATAACTGTAGATAGATAATATTTCTAGCATTCTTCAGCAGGTTCCTAAAATCATTAAGCTTGTCGCTAACAGGTTTTAATGTGTCATAGCGCATTGCTAACCTGTTTTGTCCTTCAGTATGTGACAAAAGCTCTGAAATAGCATGTAGTGAAGATGGTTACTGAAATAATTCACACAAACACACACACATGCACACACCAAAAGCTCACCTAATCATCTTTGAGTTTTATTCGTGTATTCTTTTACATTAACAAAAGTCGCTATATCGTTAGCATATACACAATACCACTTACCTCACCAATATTTCTGTTGCTAAACAGACTGAAAATGGACAAAAAAAAGGCTCACTCTGAGGAGAAGTATATGTGTTCACTTAAATGTATGCTGTGGTTTAAATATAAATGATCCTGAGGGTCTTTCTCTTTGTCATGACCTTAAATGGCCCACATAAATATTCTCTCTCAAGCGATCCCACAGTCCTCATTGTCTCCTCTTTTTCATCCATCTCTGTAACCCTCCAAACTGCAGATTCTGGTTGTTAAATAGCTATAGCGACTGAGCTGGCGTGATATAAATAAATGCATTTCTGAACATCGCTAATCCGCTAATAGCGTTAATTCTGAATGGTACTGTTCGAAAGGCTCACAGTAAGTGGCTGAATTGTTTTCATGTTTACCTCCTGACATTATATCTGTTGGCTTTACGTTGAAGATGAAATGCAGAGAAAGGAGACGTCTATCAAATGGCGTGATTTTTAGTCAAACAGACTCAAGTCAACAGCGTCTGTGACAGTAAACAAGCTATTTAAATGAGATCAAGAGAGCTCTGATGGCAGCGTGGTTAATTACATTAGCCAGCTGCTAAACTGCGGCTCCACTCGCCACACTGCGTCTAAACAAACATCATTACCCACAATCCCATCAAAACTGGGATTTTCTATCTTCTGACATCTCTCTTGTTTCCCTCAGTCTGTTTCGCTGATACTTTACCCAGCTGTTTTGAGGTTATTTTTAGCTGGTGTTTTCACACGCAATGCAGAAATGTTTTAACATGAACATTTCAAAGCGGGAATGTCATACCAGCTCTGGCTAAGCTTTTTTTCCCCACCTTTCTTGTGTAAAGTGAACATGGGCAAGTAAAAATGATTAAAAATAAATGTTAACTGATATTAATATTTTGGTCAACTTTATTTTTTGATTTATACTGTTATTAATTTGATGTTTTAAGTCATTTGAATTGATTTTAGTTTAGTAAAATTAATTAGATTCAAATTAATTTTTTATGGAAGCAATACATTTATTACTATGTAGTGGATATTTGCAATATGCCAATATATTTATTTGTTTTATTTATTTATTTATTTATTTATTTATTTATTTATTTATTTATTTGTTTATTTATTTATTTATTTATCTTGACATGGACATCACAATTACATTGGACAACCAAATGCATTTGTTTAAGTGTTTTAGCAGACTTGCTAATTCTCAACATCTGTCCACAGGAGGCTTGACATAAAATGAAAATAAAATAGAAACATATACACTATTATAAACATTAAAACATTATAAACACATAAACATTATGATTCTTTACATAAAAATTGCTATAAGGCAAAAGCAAAGGTGGCATGATCAAACAAACTAATAGTAGACTGTTTGTGTCTGCGTCTAAACAAACATCATTACCCACAATCCTATCACAACTGGGATTTTCTATATTCTGACATCTCTCTTGTTTCCCTCAGTCTGTTTGGTTGGTACTTTACCCAGATGTTTTTGGGTTATTTTTAGCTGGTGTTTTCACGCGCAACGCAGGAATGTTTTAACGTGAACATTTCAAAGCGGGAATGTCATACCAGCTCTGGCTAAGCTTTTTTTCACATTTCTTGTGCAAAGTGAACATTCGATGACAGGGCAAGTAAAAAATATTAGAAATTAATGTTAACTGATATTAATAAGTTGGTCAACTTTTTTTTTTTTCATTTTTACAGTTTTTTTTATTTGACGTTTTAAGTCATTTTAATTGATTTGAAATAGAAATGACTTGTATAATTAATCAGACTTACTTTTTATGGAAGCAAAACGTTTATTACTGTGTAGTAGGGTTGGGCGATATTGCAAAAAAAAAAAGAAATAAATCACAATATTATGTTTCATATCATTCAATACCAATAATTATTTAATATTTTTAAACAATCCATTTAGGAATATTAGGATTAGGATATTTTTCAACACTTTATTTTAATTTACCAACAATACTAAAGCAAATAGTTTTAACAGTCAAAAACAAAATTATTTAAACTAAAATCTCATCTCTTCATAATAAAATAAACATAAGTGTTAAATAGACTCTTAAACGTAATAAATAAAATGTTACAAGGTATGTGCAATGGTAAAGCGTAAATACTGAACAATCAAAGCAAACTTCAACATCTGTAAGGTGCGAATAATAATAAAGTAAACCTCAAACTCTGTAAACAAAACACATTATGATAAATTATGGTAATCAAATCTGAGCTTTCAATTAAAGGAATCAGCTATCATTATTCAAATACATACTGCAACATCACAAATTGTGAAGTCGAATGACTATAATGCCTCCTATGCTAAAAAAATATTTCAGATGGGGTGCTAGTGGCTGGGATGCACAAGAAAAGAAACCAAAAAGCCACTCTGGCAACATCCTTACATCCTTTTTGATTCACAATCTCTTTAATGCTTCTAAACAGCACTCATTTTTGCATGTGTTGTTATTTTGACCATTTCCTTGACCATGAGCTTTGTGCTCGCACTCCCCTGGTGTCTCTCATAATTAGGCGACCAACAAGCGTTTTTTCAGAGGATGACAAAGGGACAAACCGTTGCTGCAGCTCCGATGCAAGTTTATGGAGAAAAGTAAAAAGCACTGTAGTGTTTGGATGTGCTGTGTTTGTCTGAGGTAATTAGTCTGCTGTTGTTACTGAAATGTGTTAATTCCATACAAAGTGTGAAGCATATTGGTTAGTTCTACTTACATGAATGGCGGTGCGCTTGTGGCATTCGGAAAAGTTCATTTGTTTTTAACTAGGTGTGGCTGGAAAATGCACGAGCGTCACGTGTGTATGTGTGCGCCACTTGCACAACATGTCCACATCGGTCCCATGTGCGCGTCGTGCAAGACGCGTGTCTCCATTGGAAATGACAAACTTTGCTTCTAAGGTGCACGCTCAGCAGCCACATTTTAATTAAACTTTAGGCTTCATACCGAATATTTTTTTTTATCAATATTGACAATGGTGTTCATCAATAAATAGCGACCAATTTTATCACTTAGTCCTACTATATAGTGGATATTTGCAATATGCTTATTATGTTGGCAGTATTCAGTTCCTGTAATCTCCTCTGAATACTAATTTTTTTATTTCCAGTCACAAAATATTGTGACTTTGCAATGCAAATAGTTTAACCAACTTTTTTTTAAATCGATGCGGTCTAACATTTTCTTGATTCACTGAATAAAAAAACAACAACAGATAGACTTAACAAGAGTATTTAGAAAGTAAATAGTTCAGCATTGCAGCCTATTATTAATACATTTTATTTAAGGTTTTGTTTCTTTCTCGCTTTTTAAAAGCAATTTATTTGGCAAGGCAAGGCCTAAAAAAGTTTATTTATATAGCACATTTCATACACAGTGGCAATTCAAAGTGCTTTACATAAACAAGAATAAAAAAGACAAAATTAGAAAAGATTAAAATGTGTTAAAACAGGTTCTAAAAGAATGAAAAAGAATAGAAAGACACAATAGTGCAATCTTTCGGACGTAGCACAGTGCTTATTTAGTAAAGGCACAGCTAAACAGATGTGTTTTCAGCTGATTCCAGCAGCGAGGGGCATAGTTGCTGAAGGCAGATTCACCCTGCTTTGACTAAACTCTTGGAATTTTTAGTTTATGTGATCTGAGTGTTCTGTTAGGTTTGTATTCAGTGAGCATATCTGTAATGTATTGAGGTCCTAGACCATTTAGTGATTTATAGACAAGTAATAATACTTTAAAATCTATTCTGAATGTATCTGGGAGCCAGTGTAAAGACCTGAGGACAGATGTGATGTGCTCTGATTTCCTGCTTCTGGTCAGAATCCTGGCCGCAGCCTTCTGGATGAGCTGCAACTGTCTGACTGTTTTTTTTTGGGAAGGCCTGTGAGGAGGCCGTTACAGTAATCCACCCTGCTGCTGATAAAAGCATGAACAAGTTTCTCTAAGTCTTTACTGGAAACAAAGCATCTAATTCTTGCAATGTTTTTGAGATGATAGTATGCTGATTTACTAACTGCTTTGACATGACTATTGGAACTCTGATCTGACTCCAGAGTCACACCAAGATTCTTGACCTTATTTTTTGTTGTTTGACCCTTAGAGCCAAGGTACGCATTCACCTTGAGAACCTCATCTCTGTTGCCAAACGCAATGACTTTAGTTTTCTCTTTGTTTAACTGAAGAAGGTTTTGGCACATCCAACTGTTCATTTCATCAATGCATTGGCAGAGGGTGTTAATAGGGCTGTAGTCATGGTAGTTTAACTAATAAATATTAGTTTTAGGGACTTTTTTTGCTTCAAGTAACAAAGATTTATCTTTAAAACACATGCAAATGAAAAACTTTCACTCTGTTATTGTAAACTGAGCAGTGACTCTACAAATCATGTGTTTCGGGGCCCCTGGTCATCTATAATTCAAACTCAACATTGCATTTCTTGCGATGTGACTATTGCGGATGAGCACATTGCGATATTGATGCTGAAATGATATATTGTGTACTGTATGTTCACTTAGCTTGTTTCTTAAATATCTGCAAACACATTATGTAATGTTTATGCTTTTGAACAGTCAAAAACAGCACCTTTAAGCCAACTTGTCACTTTATTAAGGCAATGAGTTTACTCACGTTTTTTAGTAAAGTAAAAAAGCTTTGCATACATACAACATCTTCATTCATTCTTTTTCTTCAGCATATTCTCTACTTCAGGGGTCGCCACAGTAGAATAAAACACCATATTTTTCAGCATATGTTTTACACAGCGGACACCCTTTCAGCTGCAACCCAGTATTGGGAAATACCCATGCAAACTCTTTCACACACAGGCTCATACACAAACAATTTAGTTCATCCAATTCACATATAGTGCATGACTGCGGGGGAAACCGGTGCACTAGTTTTGACCACGCTAACACAGGAAGAGCATACAACAACTTAATCCTTATAGAAAATTATCCTTGAATTTTGAGGCCCTAAAAACACAGTTTTTGTGTTAATAAGCTGCCAAAGTACATAAAAGATACACTGAGGTCTTATAAAGCACAGAAGTTTGTCTGTGCAAGAAACTGAAGCTTTAATCCACAGCCTCTATGTTCTTAACCATTCAAAAATCTGACGCATTATTACACTGAAAACATCAAGCTAAACACTATCTGAAATATTGCCCAGTCCTGCTAACATAAATATTCTATTAATTGTCCATAATTAATGAGCATTTGCTGGCTCAAGCTTCGGTGCTTTTGATATCAATGCAAACAGGTTTTAAATGATGTGGTTTTTCTCACAGCAGCTCCTGATTACAGCCACCTGCAAACACATTATGCACTTCTGTTACACACAGCAAAATAACCGCCTGTGCCAAATGCAAGTTCATTTACTCAATTATCCGCCAAACAAAAACTATGAAATAGGTTATTTTTTACAAAAACTCAGATGTGTTTTTTTTTGCGATGAGTGTAACACACGTATTAGATACAGTTGAAGTGCTGAATTAATAGCCCCCTGTATGTTTTCCCCCCAGTTTCTGTTTGACGGAAAGAAACTGGAGAAACTTTTTTTAATTAAATAGTTTTAATAACTACTTTCTAATATCTTGAAGACAGTACATCATATTTTACTAAATATTTTTCAAGATACTAGTATTCAGATTAAAGTGACATTTATGGGACATACTCACACTTGGTACAGTTGCCTTCAACCAACCCAGACTCATTCTGATTACATACCCCTATATAAATGTCTGGAGAGCGCCAAATATGTCCTTTTGCAGTTTTTGTTTTCACGAATACATGAGAGGCCGCTGTTAGGGATGGCTGACGTGAAACTGACGTTTCGACACAGTGTCGAGATCCCGAAGCGCAAGTGTTTCGAAACACTGCACCGAAGCATGGTCCGAAACACCCAGGTCACGTGACTAAAGTGTTTCGAAACACTTGGTCATGTGACTAAATCGATTCAAAGCATTGATAAGTTCAGAAGTGTTTCGAGACCTGGCGAATGTGCATTTGACTAACAAGGTCTAACAATTCTTCTGTCTGTTATGGCCTAGTGGACCGTGCGTGTGCATGTTGTAACTGAGCTTCAAATTTCTTTTGGGTTCGAATCCCAACTTGTACAAATACTGCAAAATCACGATTTTATGTATTTTAATCATGTTACTGTTTTATGGTGTAGTCTAAATAGGATACAGCTGCTGATACGCCATCAATACAGCATCGTTTTTGTAACACTGTAGAACAATAATTTATTTTTTACAGTACTCTGATGGTTGGGTTTAGGTTTTGGGTAGACATAAATAAAATACAATAAATGGGAAATTAAATGAATAATATAAATAATTATTGTTAACTTCTGGCCACAACCGTGTCTGATCTAGCAACAACCCTGTTTTTTGACCAAAACAAGACATATTTTTTCAGAGAGTGTTTATTCGGATGTCAGACCAATGTTGAAACAAAACAATACAAGAACAGAGCAATTCAAACTGATATTAAAGCATTTCAAATGAGCTGTCTCAGCCTGCATTCGAACCCAGAATGCCAACATGGTAGTCAGGAACCCTAACCACTCCACTAAACCACTTGTAGGTTTAATTTACAAAGTAGAGTTTAATACCTCAATTTGCTCAACTGTTCTTTGCTGACTCTGTTCCAGTGCAATACATAAAAAATAACCAATAGGTGTCACCGTAGAGTGGTTTTGACACATTTGCTTCGACCGTTTCAGTGTTTCACGAAGCCTCGCTTTGCCCACCACTAGCCGCTCTTTACACTTTTTCTGATCTTAAATTTCTTTTGCGAGTGGCATTTGGACCTGCTGTTCTCACATAAATCCACCAGTGGCCGCTGCCAACTGACTGATTTACTTACTGACCAATTGACCGATATACCCCACCCTCCCCCTACCCTAAACCCAACCAATAGTGTTTTCAAAAGCCCCGATTGACCCGCCCACCTCCTTCTACAAATCCAAATGCAGTTTTTAAAAAAGCAATCCAGAAAAAGCTAAGCCCTCACCTGATTTTTACCACATTTTCAGATTTTACCACAAAACTTTTGTTTTTGTCTTACCTGCTTTGCGGAACCATTCTTTACTGCACTCGAACCCCCTTGTGGTGGTCAAGCTCTGTGTGTCAAGTCCGCTAACGTACATGGCAAGCTACCAGACAAACTTGTAACAGCGGGAAAGCCGTCCATATGGAGGTAAGCGATCAGCTGGTGAGTGAGAATAGGTATGCTGTCATACCGCGCCTTAGCATTCGTTTTAAAGACGAAATGCAGCCATAAACATCTCAGGCTGCTAAATTTGTGATCTCCAGAAATGTATATAGGGCTACGTTTTCAGAATCAGCCTATGTTGCTTGAATCATGCCGAAGCATGCTTGTCCCCCTTCCTCTTTCTCCCAACAGCCTACACTCACATTGCATTTTACCTTCCAATCCGAAGCACGCTTACGTCATCGATGATGCGACTGTTCAGTTTAACAGGAAGAGAAGCATTCTCGCTCAGCACAGTGAAGATTGCTTTAGTTATATTCATTAATTTTCTTTTCGGCTTAGTCCCTTTATTAATCTGGGGTCGCCACAGCGGAATGAACTGCCAACGTATCCAGCATATGTTTTACACAGCGGATGCCCTTCCAGCTGCAACAATCACTAGGAAACATCCATACACACTCATTCACACACATACACTATGGACAATTTAGCTTACCAAATTCACCTATAGCACGTCTTTGGACTGTGGGGGAAACCGGAGCACCCGGAGGAAACCCAAGCCAACACAGGGAGAACATGCAAACTACACACAGAAACGCCAACTGACCCAGCTGAGGCTCGAACCATCTTACTGTGAGGTGATTGTGCTACCCACTACACCACCGTGACGCCCTTTAGTTATATTGTTTTGTATTATTTTTAGATGTTTGGGAAGCAGTGACACACAGTCAAATATTTTATTCAGATCCACCCATACCTGCCAACATTTGTCTCTGAAAATCTGAGAGACGCGTGGGGGGGTGGGTCAGTATTTGAGCAGAGCGACAGAAAGGGGTGCCTGGTCTGTCGGCGATCCGTGGGTGTTATGCCCCATTTACAAGGGACGTCAGCTTCAACGCTTCCCATTCACTTTGAATGGGTCACGTCAGGCGTTGCCGAACTGCATTGTGGATCCGTCGGCGCTGCTTCAGTGGAGTTGATCACTGCAGAAGTTTGCCATTTCTCAACTTTTCAAGTGCTGACAGAAGCGCCAGCCAATCAGATCGCTGTATGCAAATACACCAGCTCAGACAGTAGCTGATTGCTGACTAATTTCATTGGCTGACGCTGCTATGATGATCACGTCAGCTCCAACTTCAGACACACCCTCTGTCAAGCGTTGACACTGAAGCTCCGTGTGAATGGGGTGTTACAGATTGTACCAATCACATAAGGGACTGGGGGAAGGGGTTGAAATTCCGGGAGTTTTCCGGGAGAAATAACAAACCGGGAGGTGGGTCTGAAATACAGGAGACTCCCAGGAAAAACAGTGTTGGCAGGTATGGATCCACCACTTTTGACACTCATAAATTATCATAGAAGTCATCGTGCTGTAGGTATTAGGAGGTTTGCTGAAGGTGTAGCTGACATGGAGCGAGAGGTTTGTATCTTCAATAAACTATGACAGTTCACATTCATTGAAAAGGAAGAATGATTAATAAATACATATGAAACAGTCACCTTGACGTCACTTCTTCAGTTTCACGCTCAGGCGTGCTTTGCACTCACACTACAAGCGTACCACACCAAAGCCCAACCGAACTGCAACACCTCTTCCAACTGGGCCAGGGCCGGCCAACTGAACCATGCCTGAGCCCTATTCGGAGTACTCACACTTGTCAAACGAGCCAGGAAACGCCCCCAGGTACGGTTCAGATAGCCTAGTGTGAGTCCACCCTAAAGGCTTAATTAGGTTAATTAGGCAAGTTAGGGTAATTAGGCAGGTCATTGTATAACAGTGTTTTGTCATGTAGACAATCTGAAAAATGACTTCAACTGTATATGTTGGGTAGAGAAATACAGATGTGATATGAGTTTTAATATAGATGTGTTTAGTGTGTGTGTGTGTGTGTGTGTGTGTGTGTGTGTGTGTGTGTGTGTGTGTGTGTGTGTGTGTGTGTGTGTGTGTAGGAGGGATTGGTCTATTCCATCATAATCAGACACCCAAAATTCAATTCTTTTCTCCTCTGCGTCTCACCGTCTTGTCGAGATGCTGAATTGCTGTTGATGTATCTCCTCATGTTAGCTGCTGATGGAATTGTCCTCTGTTGTAACATCTTAATTAGGTGAAAAAAAATGCAGTGGAATTGCATTTAGCATGCGCTGTGTGTTGCGTACCAGTACGGCAAACCTTCAAACGGATGATTCCTGCTGCAGAAATGCATCAAAAGCAGTGATGCCATTTTGCCTAAGTTGATATTCATAGCCTATTTATAACCTGTATCTGACTGTGACCCGTCTCAGTGTGCTGGATACAAATCGAGATGTTATGACTCACTTAAAGTGAACGGGGAATCAGATTTGATGCCGTTTACTCTCTTAATGCACATTTTGGGTCTTACTGTGAACGATTCATTGCTGTGGTTATTGCGTTGTGTGCAGTATTTATTCCTGAAGTGTGTATTGCTTACTTAGGATGTTATTTTAAGCAATAGACAAATAACTGTAACTAAATAAAAATGCAAATGGAATGGTTTTCCATCAGAAGTTCACAAACATTGACAAAATGGTTAACTAAAACTAAAGCCTTACCATTAATCCTATTTTATTTTTAAAGCCATTATTACTGTACTTAAAATGAGTGTTTACTGACATGAATTAACATATATAGATGTTATAAAAGCTTGCATTATTTCAGCTATTTAGAATAAATCACAGTATGCTAAATTAAGCAAAACTAAACATGAAAGCTACACATAAAAGTATCATATAAATAAATATATTTAATAAACATATAAAAAATATATAAATAAATATTGTGTATATATAACTGTAAAGAGTACAAGAGGTACAACAGAGGTGCAGATCCAAATGCAGTTTATTAAAAGAAATGTCAGGCAGGCAATGGTCAAAACAGGGACAGTCAGAAGCATGCAGATAATCCAAAAGCATGGTCAAAATACAGGCGAATATTTGGGACAGCGGCAAAACAACATAAACAGTAAAACAAAGCAAAGGTCAAAGGCAAGGCAAGGAAGAGCAAAAAAAGAGCTTAATAATGCACACTTACAGTTTTACAAGACTCAGCAACTACTTGTGTGTCGTGTTTGTACTCCATCTGTACAGTCCTGTAAACCTTCAGCTCTGTGTGTTTTTGCAATCAAGGGCAATCTGGGCCAGGTGTGTGAGTGAAGTGCATGATAGGATCTGTAGGTCATTAATGTCGCAGATTTGTATTTCTGCAGTGATATGCACATTAATCGTGACAATAATATATAATATTTAATTTAGATTAACTGTACATAATAAAAACGTTCTAAACATTCATGAAACATATAATATCTAAAAATATATTATAAATATACATAAATAATTTGTATAGTTAACCATCTAAATAACTAAAAACCTATAACAAACTTAGAACAAAATCTATTTAAACTTTTAAATTATAATAAAAATGGCAAATATAAAATAAAACTAATTAAAATTATTAATGAAACATATAGTAATATTCCACCATAATACTCTTACAAACAACAAACAAGCAGCAACACATTTTTATTTTCTTTTTTATATACATATATATATATATATATCACACAAGTAGCAGTGCGATGTGGCTGTATACTGGCACCAGTGGGAGTTGTGCATTGGCACGAGGCTGCAGGCCGAGTACTTTATTGACCCACCAGTGACAATATACAACCACATCACACTGCTACTCGTGTGATATTGTTTATACAACGTGTATATAAAAAAGAAAATCAAACATAGAGAGTCAAAAACCCTTTTGTATGAGGAACTACTTTTTTTTCGCCATTCCTTTACATCTGCAACTGAGGTCAGAACAGCAGAAATGGTTGCTACTTCACAAACGTCACTTTAGAGATAGTATTTAAATGATTCTCTAATATCTAAAGTGATGGAAAAACAGGTGATTTTGCTGACATTTTAAGATTATACGTCTGAACGACATGAAATGTCATTATTCTACAGTGATTTCCCAGTATTTCTCTGTTGCAATTGGGAGATCAAAATGGTTATCCCTGAAAAAGCCAAAGCAGCACCAACACTACCAGATTACTGTTATATTATATAGTATAAAGTCACTTAACTGTTTTACAAGGATTTAATCAGCTGGAGTTAGAAATTATACTGTTTCTTCTCTAAGGGCTTAGTATGCGATCTCTTGTGGATGGACAACGTAAACCGTCTTTGCTCAGCTTAATAACAGGCTAATGGCCGCTGACGCGATGTCTCTCAGAAATTTTAAATGTTTAAAATAGTCACTGTCCTTTTAAATAAACTGCATAGTTGCAATCTAAACAACTACATTATTGACTAAAATAAAAAGCCTCAAAATTACATTGTCATTGTACATTGTCACAACAGCAATATTTGTCAAACCGTAGAGTGTCCTCTGCTTGTTGCTGTATGTGGGTGGAGTAATGCAGGGTGAAGGGTAAAGAGGCTGTGTGAGTGTTGTTATTTGCAGAATATTGCATGGCTATCAGCCAATCAGATGTAAGAACCAGACAAATATATATTATTATTATTATTATTATTATTAGCCCCCCTGAATTATTAGCTCCCCCCTGTTTATTTTTTTACCCAATTGATTTATTTTATCTTCTTCATGATGACAGTAAATTAAATTTCACTAGATATTTTAAAGACAGTTCTATACAGCTTTAAGTGACATTTAAATGCTTAACTAGGTTAATTAGGTTAACTAGGCTGGTTAGGGTAATTAGGCAAGTTATTGTATAACGATGGTTTGTTCTGTAGACTATCGAAAAAAATATATAGCTTAAAGGGGCTAATAATTTTGACCTTAATTTTTTTTTTATTATTAAAACTGCTTTTATTCTAGCCTAAATAAAGCAAAAAAGAAGAAAAAAAACAGAAGAAAAAAACTTTGAGAATTTCCTTTTACAAAACTTTAAAAAAATCTTTTTTCCAGCAAGCTTGTAGTCAGTCAGTCTCTTTTCAGATATGAATAATTTTTCATGATAAATAAGTGCACATTGCTTATTTAATTGCATATACCCACTACATTGTCTCTTAAAGCAAAGACAGGCTCTGATTAAATGTTGAGTCTGAATCTTTCTAAATTGAATTGACTTCTCCTGACATAAAATATACATAAAGTGGTTGTAAACGTACAGGAGATATCAGCATTTCCCCAAGAGAGCTCTTCTTGTGTCGGTACGAGCCCACAAGAGCTACAGAACAGCAGAAATATTCAGCAGTGCATCAGATAAGGCCTTAAATCCCTTTTAGTGCCGTGTAATTCCTATGAGTGCTTGCTGTTCAATTTTTATTAAATCTATATTTGGTGTGTTGCCTGCGGACCTAAAGAGAAAATTATGCTCAATTAAATTAGTCATGTTGAAACCTCTAATTAGCCATGTTCGCTGATAAGAAAACCCAATGTGAGATACGCCGTTTAACCTCATCTCAACCTGATGTTGTAAATCTCCATCCAGACCAGTTTGTTCAACGAAGGCGGCATCATCAATATAAAGGAGGCGACTTTACATAATTATGAGCTTTTACGTACACATATTTATAATAGTGTTTCAAGGTAGGAGCTTGAATTGATTGGTGTGGACATCAGAATCTGGGTGTGGCTTTAAACCATTCCAGAAGGATTGACTCAACCAATTGATAGTCTGCAGACTTTACATAACATCCATAAGGTGTTCTAAATAATTGTTGGCTATTTCATTTATGTTTTGTTATATCTATTTTATTTAGTAAATTTTTATTTAATTATTTAGAGTGGCTATGGAATTCAGACCCCAGTTCATTTTTTACTCTTTGTTATATTGCAGCCATTTGCTAAAATCATTTAAGTTAAAAATCATTTACGTAGATTTGGGGATCTGCCATTCATCCTTGCAGATCCTCTCCAGTTCTGTCAGGTTTGGCGGTAAATGTTGGTAGACAGCCATTTGTAGGTTTCTCCAGAGTTGCTCAGTTGGGTTTAGTTCAGGGCTCTGGCTGGGCCATTTAAGAACAGTCACATAGTTGTTGTGAAGCCACTCCTTTTTTAATTTAGCTGTGTGCTTAGGGTCTTTACCTTTTTGCATGGTAAACCATTAGCCTAGTCTGAGGTTCTAAGCACTCTGGAGAAGGTTTTTATCCAGGATATCCCTGTACTTTACTTGGCCACATTCATCTTTCCCTCGATTGCCAGCAGTCGTCTTGTCCCTGCAGCTGAAAAACACCCCCACTGCATGATGCTGCCACCACCATGCTTCACTGTTGGGACTGTATTGGACAGGTGATAAGCAGTGCCTGGTTTTCTCCACATATACCGCTTACAATTAAGGCCAAAAAGTTCTATATTTCTCACCATCTTGGAGTCCTTCAGAGGTTTTCATGGGTTTTGCACTGAGAAGAGGCTTCCATTAGGCCACTCTGCCATAAAGCCCCAACTGGTGGAGGGCTGTGGTGATGGTTGACTTTCTACAACTTTCTCCCATGTCCCGACTGCATATCTGAAGCTCAGCCACAGTGTTCATTGGGTTCTTCTTTACCTCTTTCATCAAGCTTAGTTTGGCCAGCTCATAGAGGGGTTCTGGTCATCCCGAACATCTTTCATTTAAGAATTATGGAGGCCACTGTGCTCTTAGGAACCTTAAGTGCAGCAGAAATATGTTGTTG
This sequence comes from Danio tinwini, assembly GCA_903798205.1. NCBI lineage: Eukaryota > Metazoa > Chordata > Actinopteri > Cypriniformes > Danionidae > Danio > Danio tinwini. The sequence continues at coordinate 8,809,959 of CAIGQZ010032287.1, forward strand.
TAACCTTGGCCACATCTGTGCCTTGCCACAATTCTGTTTCTGCACTCTTCAGGCAGTTCCTTTGACCTCACGATTTGCATTTGCTCTGACGTGCATTTTGAGCTGTAAGGTCTTATATAGACAGGTGTGTGGCTTTCCTAATCAAGTCCAATCAGTATAATCAAACACAGCTGGACTCAAATGAAGGTGTAGAACGATCTCAAGGATGATCAGAAGAAATGGACAGCACCAGTTAAATATATGAGTGCCACAGCAAAGGATCTGAATACTTAGGACCATGTGATATTTCAGTTCTTTTTTTAAAATAAACCTGCAAAAATGTCAACAATTCTGTGTTTTTCTGTCAATATGGGGTGCTGTGTGTACATTAATGAGGAAAAAATTAACTTAAATTATTTTAGCAAATGGCTGCAATTTAACAAAGATAGAAAATTTAAGGGGGTCTGAATACTTTCCATACACACTGTTTATCTACATCTTGTTTGTGAATATAAATACAGGTAAAGTCAGAATTATTACCCCCCCCCCCCCCCTCTCGTTTATTTTTCCTCAATTTCGGTTTAACAGAGAAAATTTTTTTAAACACATTTCTAAACATAATAGTTTTAATAACTAATTTCTGATAACTTATTTCTTTTTTCTTTGCCATGATGACAGTACATAATTTTTTACTAGATACTTTTCAATATACTAGTATTCAGCTTAAAGTGACATTTAAAGGCATAACTAGGTTAAATAAGTTAATAAGGCAAGTTAGGGTAATTAGGCAAGTTATTGTACACTTGGTCAAACTACCTGTTTAAAATAAGCTGAAACAACACAATTCTTGTCATTTCTTTGGCCAATTTATTTGTTTTATGTTCAGTCCACTTAAATTTGTAAACCATTAAGTTAACATAAGCATTTTGTGTTGGGACAACATGAAGGAATTGTGCTGGTCCAACAACTTGGTTAGGGGATTTGTAGTTCCCAGCATGCTTTGCATGGGATTGAATTAAGAGAGGGAAATGTTGACAATAAAAGTAATCTTAGGTGTTTAAAGTTAATAGAAAGACTTGTTAGAGTTTAATCTTCACTTTAGTTTGAGGATTTAAAAGATTTGACGTGATGCTTTGAGTTTTGAGATTATGCTTTGGTTGTTGGTAGCTTAATTAGCAAAAATGTGGTTTGTTGCTTTGCTCAGTGAACAATAACTCTCCTAAAACGAGTTCTGAGATCAGTCTCAATCAACTGTCTATGTAAGTCATGAAATATGCTTAAAAATGGCTCTTTTGTCGGTGCCAATGGTGTAGTGGTTAGTGCGTCAACACATGCAAATAAAAATACAAACATATTTCAACTTTTATTTGATAAAATCATGTTGCATTTAATTGTGTAAATAGTCTTGTTTTGTTTGTTTTTTTGGTGCTTAATAAATTTATTGGATAGAAATCCTGCCCTCAATTAAATTGAGTTCATCCAATGAGTTATTTTTTGAGTGTATATTGATGGTTCATTCTGTAGACAATGGGACTAAAAGGGTGCTAATAATATTGACCTTAAAATGGTTTTAAAAAAAATTAAAACGGCTTTTATTCTAGCCAAAATAAAACAAATAAGACTTTTACCAGAGAAAAAATATTATAGTAATTACTGTGGAAAAATTCCTTGCTCTGTCGTTCAGGAAATATTTGATAAAGAAAAAAATTACAGGAGGGCTAATAATTTCTGTATTTTCAATAAATGAGTTGTTTTCTATGCTAACTAACTTAAAATGAATACTCAAGTATTGAAAAGCATCCAAAACTCTAGTGCTTTCTTTCAAACCATTGTGTATCATCCCTTTGCGATACCACATAGCTCACGGGGCACCTGAAAATCTTGCCGAAAAAGAAGAAGAGGACCTTCTTGTTTGGAGATAAAACCTGAAGAGCAGATGAATGTCGGGTCTCGGTGTGTGAAGAGGAATCATCCATCACTGGCTACAAACAGCACGATAGCACAGCTACACAGGGCTAATTAGCTGAATCAGTTTTCCAACAGAAAAACTGACTCCGAGCCAATGGTCCGGCCATATCTCAGCCGAGCAGGTGAGGAGAGAGTTGGGTAATCTTCACACAGGAATCTGCCCCAGGTGTAGCAGATATGCTCCAGTCAGCTCGCTCTGTTTTTTTCTGGCCCTGTGTTTTCCTACCATTAAGGAGTGCAGAAGTTGCCCGGGGTCTGGATGACGTCCTACCATGTTCGTTTTAGCAACCCTAAAGACTGCACACCAGTTGCTCTTCCTTCACACATCATTAATATCGTTGATAGGTCGGTCCTCAAGTAGCTTTATCGCTGACTCAAACACCATCTGGATCTGCTGCAGTTTGCTACGCAGGTGTAGATGACAGATTCACATGCTGGCTTAAATGGCTTGATTATAAAAGGCTTATGAAATGATTTCATCCTAAATGTCATGGATTGGATCCTGCCTTGATATTTGAGATTGTATATTGACGTATGTTCTTTGCTAAAGGTCTAAACTGTTGTTCAGCAAGGAGGCCTTACAGTGGAAAATATGTTAGAGAGGATTTCTGTTTCAAATAAATGCTGTACGATGAGATTTAATTTGATCAAAAATATTGAAAACAGAGGTTCATTCATTCATTCATTTATTTATTCATTCATTCATTCATTTATTCATATATTTTACTTTGGCCTAGTCCCTTATTTATCAGGGGTCGCCACAGCGGATTGAACCATCAACTATTCTGGCATATGTTTTACACAGTGGATGCCCTTCTAACTGCAACCCAGCACTGGGAAAAAGTTAATTGTATTTTACATTATTAATATGAAGAATACCATTTTTTAAAATCTGTTACCCCTATTCACACAGAGCTTCAGCATCAACGCTTGACACAGGGTGTATCTGAAGTTGGGGCTGACACAATTGTCATAGCAGCATCAGCCAATGAAATTTCTCATGCAATCAGCTACTTTCTGAGCTGGTGTATTTGCATAAAGCGATGTGATTGGCTGACAATTCCGTTGGCGCTTGAAAAGTTAAGAAATTCCCAACTTCTGCAGTGAGCAACGCCACTGAAGCGGCACCAATGAATCCACAATTTAGTTCAACAACGCTTAATGGGAAGCATTGACACTGACGCCCCGTGTGAATGGGGCGTTACCGTAAAACATTTATTAAGGACCCTATAAGCATTTTGTTCATTCATTCATTTTCTTTTCGGCTTGGTCCCTTTATTAATCAGGGGACACCACAACGGAATGAACCGCCAACTTATCCAGCATATGTTTTACCCAGCGAATGCCCTTCCAGCCCCAACCCACCACTGGGAAACAAAAATACACACTCATTAACACTCATACACTACGGTCAATTTAGTTTGTATGTTGCTAAGCGACCATCAACTGTTTTCTCAGAGGATAACAAGCTGACATAACATTGCTGTAACTCTGATACAAGTTTTACTTACGGGGAAAATTACTAGGCACTGCAGTGCAAACTCTGTGATTGTCTGAGATAATAAGTGTAAAATGTGTATATTCCATACATGTGTATATCTAAGTATGAAGCTGATCGGTCAGTTCTTGTCATGTGATTCACTGTGCTCTCGAGGCATTTATTCAACTGGCTGCATCTGGAAGGCACGAGCGTGTCACACTGCTTGAGCATGCAAGCCGAACTTAAATAACAAACTTGCGTAAACTCTAAAATCGATATGCTTATGGCCCTTAAAAGGCTGCTGTCATTTGCAATCTACAGCATTGATCTTCTTGCGAAGACATCCTAGATTTACCAGATTTTTTGACAAATGGGTTGCGGATGCATTCCTTGGCAGTTTGCGGGTCCTTCACTGGGTCTTTTCCTCTTTGCAAAGAAACTTTCTAAAGAAAACGTTTCTGTTTCTTACTCATTCTGCTGCTTGTGGGTTAAATTTGGGCACTCAAGTGAAGTAATCGAGAGAATACAGTCATCTTTCAAAATAAAAGATATTTCACAATAAAAGATTGTTCAGACTCCGATAAAAAAATTAAAGATAATTAATGAATGATTTCCTGTGTGGCCTGGTACTAATTGTTCCACAGACTGGTAGCTGCGGTCCGTAGGTTGAGGCCACTGCCCTATAGAATTAAACAGTTGAGTTTTACCGTTTTTTACAGATTTTCTCAGTCACTTTGGTGCATTTCTCACAACACTATTTACACAACAGTTAATGCATTTCTCAAAACAATTAGTCATTTGTGCACATCATAGTAGCAGTTTCTCATTCCTTCCAACAAATTGCAAATTAGGGGTGTCAAAATTAAATGTTTCTTTGGTGCACCGCGATGCAGATGGGGACAATTTGATATCGGTTCAGTAATAATCATAACCGGTTATTACGTACTGACGTTATTTATCTCCTATGCGAGATGTCGCGGTAGAATACTATGGCGAAGGAGGCAAGGGCGAGTATTTACAACACTTCAACTACTTAAAAGATAGATAATTATGCACAGTTTAACTGCTTGTGAATTTGCTGGAAAGTCTTTCACTGACACTGAAGAATTCACAGCACATGAGCCGCTATTTCACTACTAGGGAGTGACACAAGTACTACTTTTGCCCAGCTAATGTGTTTGTGAGGTAACTTTTCCTTTCCTCTTGGCTGTTAAAGTGATACAAGTGTGCCTGTGAGTGTGAGTTTTCTCCACTGTGTCTATTATGGATTACCTGTGATAACCGCGTATAATGCGCATATAGACTGTAACCACGGGAGTTCTTCCAGCGTCACTCATCGGTGAACATCGCTTTGATTTCTAAAGCCAATCGCAGCCCTTTCTGTTGAGCGGGTGAAGATAATAACCAGTCATAGGGGTGTAAGACCTCGTTTGGCATCGCTGACTCTCTGCTGTTTGTAACATTATCATTTGCTGATGTCATGTCAGTCAAAATTAACTAATGTGTTTGCTGAATAGTCATTCCATATAAAACTAATAGTCCTCATTTCATTACTTGAGTCATTACATACACAAATGTTGAACTAGTTGTCAAAATCTGTCAAGCTAATTTTATTCAAAAACTTTTAATCTTTTTTTTTCTGAAAATGTTTTCTAAATTGAACAATTTGATGAATGATTTACAGACCTGTGTATGTTGTAGGTTCAGTTCCAATATGTACTGCAATATTGTTTACAGTTGTAGACAGCTCTACGCAAAGGAAGTTTATGTTTGTTGTAAATAAGGGTGTGTTTATTCTTTTGCACAATGCTGTGAATAAATTAGAATTGTAAAGAGCATCTGCAGTAAAAATGTGAAACATACATATTCAGAGTCTTGTACTCAGATACCTCACTAAATGCAGTCATGTCTAACTTTACTGTAGTTTTCAAATGGCTGTGTAAATAGTATATAGTGCTGTCTTGAGCATTTTTAGGAAGTGTCACCAAAATCTGACTTTTTTGCATTGGAAAAAATGTACAGAGTAAACTGTCATAATGAAAACATGACAAAGCCATTTGACTATCTTGTTCATAAACAATGATGTCAGGACTTTTCATCTTGGCGACACTGACACTTTCATTGACATCAATACTTGCTTTTGAGGAATGAGCTATCTATTTTGACCAAGGGACACGCTTTTGCAGGTTATCCACTAGGTTTTGCAGTTTGTACTAATTGTTTTGAGAAATGCATTAACTGTTGAGCAAATGTAAATAGTGTTGTGAGAAATGCACCAAAGCCACTGAGAAAAACTGTAGTACATTTAGGCAATCTCCAGGACTAACAGGAGTACATTTAGCTTAACTTAGCATAAATCATTGAATCAGATTAGACCATTAGCATCTTGCTTAAAAATGGCAGAAGAGTTTTGATAATTATTTCTATTTAAAACTTGACCCCTTCTGGAGTTACAATGTGCACTAAGACAGACAGAACATGGAAAGTTGCTATTTTCTAGACCTATATCCATCTATCCATCTATGCATAGGAACTATACTTGCATACAGTGCTCAGCATAATTGAGTACACAACATTTTGAAAATCAATATTTTTATCCATTTCTCAGTGAATATAGGCAATGTATTTTGGTGGATTTAAACAAAACTGATTTATTAAATAGATATATTTATTAAAATAATATTTGTCACCAAACATATTTAGAAATTGAAAGAGAATACAATTAAAATCAAGCAAAATATTGCAAAAAAATATATATACAACCTACAAAATTTCAACTAAAGTTTTTCATTTTTTGTTTCTCTTGATTTTTTTCCTCTTTTTTAAGTTTGTATCTAATATTTTTTCTATAACCTATAAATTTGGGATATAAATTATAAATTTAGGCTATTTCTATAACCTATAAATATAACCAAAAGTTTTTGGACCGTTATCGTAAGTTATTTTGTAAGATAAGCTCCAGATTTGGCTTCAGTACTGACTAAGCTAATGTATAGGCACAAATATAATATTTTATAGCTTCCCAATAAAAATATGAATTTAAAAGATTTGTAAGAGGTATACTTATATATGCTGAGCACTGTACCTTTACTTTTTTAAAAATAGTCCTGAATCATGTCTCACTAATGTCATCATAACTGCAAGATTTTCAGACAATTTTGAGCAACTTGTCATTTTCTGTCTGTCTTAGTAAGCTATGTAGAAGACTCAAGCTTTCAATAGGAAGGTAATCAAAATCCTTTGATAATTTTTGAGGGAATTGCTAATGGTCTAATCTAAATCAATGATCTATGCTAAGCTAAGCTAAAAGTGCTCCTGCCAGACACGGAGATCAACTGAATAGATTCAAAGAGAGTAAAACTCAACTGTTTAAGTCTAGGGAAGTATATTAAATATAGCCTATATTATACATTCCTTTAAACGTCGGTGTCAAACTCAGCCCACGCAGCTTCTCATTTCATTTCTAATTTTACAGCTCCTTGTTTGCTAGATATAAAGAAAGTCATCACAGTTTGCAACAGAAGAGCAGCTCAAGGACGTGAGTGTATATCAGAGCATCCAGTCCGCCAGCAGCTCGGCTCAGCTGCTCTAATTTGACTGTCAGAATTGAATGCACTTGCTAAGGTCTCAGTGAGGTCATCAGTACACAAGGTCTGTGTACAGTACATGCATTAAGAGGACTTCAAATCAGATGTTGACATGTTCTAATGGTAATTTTAGTGGCAGTTAAACTGTAGAATATGCTGGGTTGTTGTAACCAAACTATTATGTTAAAAGGTGTCTATCTATCTGTCTGTCTGTCTGTCTGTCTGTCTGTCTGTCTGTCTGTCTGTCTGTCCGTCCGTCCGTCCGTCCGTCCATGCATCCGTCCATCCATCCATCCATCCATCCATCCATCCATCCATCCATCCATCCATCCATCCATCCATCCATCCATCCATCCA
>CAIGQZ010032287.1:8842512-8857388 GCA_903798205.1 Danio tinwini
ATTATTATTATTATTATTATTATTATTATTATTATTATTACTATTTTAATAGCAATATATACAGCAATTACAGTAATTAAAACACACAGTTATTGTAATAATAAATCAAAATATAGCTATGCACCATCTAAAGTTAATTCAATATTTATTTTGTGTTAGTTTTTTTTTTAATGTATTTCCCAGAGCATGCATGGTTTTGAAAAATATTGTGTTTTGATTATTTTTTTGCCATCTGCTCACATATATATGCACATACACATATATACACACAGCCATATTACCCTGCTGCTCAAGACTGTTTACTCACTGAAGCTAAGCAGTGCTGAGCTTGGTCATTACCTGGACAGGGAGACCACATGGGAAGACTAGGTTGCTGTTGGAAGTTGTGTTAGTGAGGCTAGCATGGGGCGCTCAGCCTGCAGTCTGTGTTAACCCTGATGCCCCAGTAAAGTGAAGGTGACACTATACTGTCAATGAGTGCCTTCTTTCAGATGAGACGTTAAATCGAGGTCCTGGCTTTCTGTGGTCATTAAAAATCCCATGGCACATTTCGTAAAGAGTAGGGGTGTAACCCCTGTGTTCTGGCCAAATTCCCTCTCGGCTCTTAACCATCATGGCCTCCCAATCATCCCCATTCACCAAACTGGCTGTATTACTGTCTCTCCACTCCACCAATAGCTGGTGTGAGTTGAGCGCACTGGCGCCGTTGTCCTGTGGCTGCCATCGCATTATCCAAGTGGATGCTACACACTGGTGGTGTGGAGAGACCCCCCCTCATGATTGTGAAGCGCTTTGGGTGTATGACCATAAACAATAAATAATAATTTTAATAAGTCATTTAATAATTTAATAACTCATTTATGTTAACTGATTTATTTTATCTTTGCCATGATGACAGTACATAATATTCAAATATCAGAAGTGCCCAAACTTTTTCCTATGAAGGGCCAAAATCCAAGCTTGATTGAGAGCTGTGGGCCAAGAGTAAACATTATAGATTGTATTACATTAAAGTTGCCATGGGTAATTCATTAAAATATTTCATAAATTTTTTAAATAAATAGAAAAAAATGACTTCAACTGTATTTACTAATGCATTCTAATTGTTTAAAAATGTGCATTATTTTAACAAAACTTTTACAATAAAACCATAAAAACTGTTATATTCATAAAACAATGGTTCAATGCCGAATACACTAGTCATGCCGAACCTGCTTTTGCATTGATTTGCACGCTGATGTCTTCTGCTTTGTCCCCTGTTTCGTTAAGGGACAGTGTGTAATAAAAAAAAATCTGATCAATTTACAACATTTAATTGAAACATTTAATTTCAGTTAGCTTTTTTTGTCACACAACAATAAAACAAACAACAATAAAACAAACAAAAACAAACAAAATTACATACAAATAGAAATGAGAATCTCTGCTAAAGGCATTTCTCAACCTTAGAATAAAAAAGGATAAAAAAGTGCAAACTTTGGCCCGCGGGCATCCCTGTACTAGATATTTTATTTATTTAAAGTGACATTTAAAGGCTTAACAAGGTTAATTAGGTTAATTAGGCTGATTGATTGTATAATGATGGTTTGATCTGTAGACGATGAACAACAAAAAATATTGCTTATAATTGTGGTGATAATTGACCTTAAAATGTTTTTTTTTAAATAAAAGCTGCTTTAAATCTAGCTCTAAAAAAAAAAAAAAAAAAAATAAGACTTTCTCCAGAAGGAAAAAAATATTACAGGAATCACTGTGAAAAATTCCTTGCTCTATTATACATAATTTGGAAGATAATAATAAATAAAATAACATGAGGGCTAATAATTTTGACCAACTTTATATTGCAATATACAGTAAATCAACAACATTCAATTTGAACAGCTGTAGCAGTGTGTGCAGTTATTGAATACAATGTAGAACTTTACACTCACATCTAGCAAATGTACCCCTACATTCATTTATTTGCAGATGTGCAATCAAATCCAGCATAACCCAACAAAAACTCAGACAACTAAGAGTCTGGAAGAAAAAAAAAAAAAAACTGCGGTAAAACAGGAGCCAGCAGGAGATCAGCTGGCAGATGCTGGGCCATCGTCCCCAAACGCCCCACACACAACACATTTATCTGATAAGAGGGGCAATTTAACACATATTTGCTGATTTGCGCATGTTCTCTCCTTGCTGTCCAGTGTCATCAATACGGGTGCCAGCGCAGAGCCTCTAAATAACAGTCTGCTGATTTGCGGAGAAGCCAAACAGACGAGGCCTCTGTCCTTTTGAGAGATCGAGGTGCTGTAAAATCGCTCACCTCTCGGCTCTGTAATTTGCTCTGGACATCAGTCACGGGATGCTTCTTAAGGGGACGGGTGCTACACAGGGCTTGTATATTTGCTATTGTTATTACAGCGCTTGTTCTCTGTCAAACTGCTTTTTTTGGATTCGTTGGCAATTTATCGTGCGTGAAAACCCCCCGAGAGCAAAGTTCCTGAAGGAGAACGCCATTGCTCAGAGGTTACTGGAGGAATAGTTGGAGTGAAAATTAACATCCTGTCACTGTTTGCTTGCACTCGTGTGGTTTTGTAACATAGATATACAGATGAAGTCAGAATTATTAGCCCCCATGTATATTTTTTCCACCAATTTCTGTTTAACGGAAAGAAGATTTTGTTCAAAACATTTCCACACTGTAAAAAATGGCCGTGATTTCAACGGTAAAAAACTGTAAAAATGCTACAGTAAAAATCTGTAACCTGGTTAACAGTATGTTTCCTTAATATATACGGTGAATAACTGTAAATTGACTTTCCCAAAATTCCCTGCATGTCACACCACTTTTTATGCTTTTGTTGACATTACTATGGATCATTTTAGTTGTTTCCCCATCAGTTATGTGCGTTAGAGATTTATGTTACATCTAATGTTGATAAACAATGTTTATTTCATGACTTTAATTTTATGCGTGTTACCATACTGGTGTTTAGTAGCTGTGTGAAGGACACTGAGCACCTTCTATACACATATACTTTTCTGCTTGTGGGAAAAGTTGTTTGCGATGAGCATTGGTTCATTAAATAGCTTTTTCATCACCACCTGCTGGTTGTATGGTTGTGTTAACGTGTTAGATGTTGATAATTCAAAATACAGACATATTACCTCTATAAATTAGTGAAATACGGTAGTTAGCTGTAAAAATGTGAAATTACTTTTACGGATTGTATCGAATTTTTAACGGTGAAATACTGGCAACCACAGCTGCTGTTTTTTTACCGTAAATTTTACGGATTTATTTTTTGCAGTGTAAACATAATACTTTTAATAACTTTCTAACAACTGATTTCTTTTATCTTTGCCATGATGACAGTACATAATATTTGACTAGATGTTTTCAAGATACTAGTATTCATTTTAAAGTGCAATTTTAATGGCTTAATTAGGAAAATTAGGCAAGTTGGTATAATTAGGCAATTATTGTATAATGATGGTTTGCTCTGTAGACAATACGAAAATAATATTGCTTAAGGAGGCTAATAATGTTGACCCTAAAATGGTTTTAAAAAATTTAAAAACAGTTTTTACTCTAGCTAAAATAATGCAAATAAGACTTTCTCCATAAAAAAAAGTTATCGGAAATACTGTGAAAATTCCTTGCTCTTAGACTTCGAGAAATGTACAAAAAAAAAAAACAGGAGGGCAAATAGTTTTGACTTTAACTGTATATGTTGTAAATATTGTAATGTGATGGGCATGCTGACAACGGAGTGCGAATCCAAATGCAGGTTTATTACACAGAGAATGGTCAGGCAAGCAAAGGTCAACACAGGGGCAAACAGATGTATACAGGCAATTCAGAGTCGTGGTCAATAAACAGGTGGATGGTCAAAAGGCAGGCAGCAGACAATGTAAATAAACAAACAAACAAACAAAACGAGGGTCAAAACACGGCAAGGCAAGGGAAACGTGTCGTAATGCTACAGTACAGTTAAACAAGACTCAGTACTGAGGTGTGTGTGTGTGTGTGTGTGTGTGTGTGTGCGCTATATAAATATTACTTGTAATGAGTTCATAAGCAGCTCCAAACCATGAGTGTGTGTAATCTACTGAATGAGGAACAGGTGTGTGTGAGCAGCGCATGACTGGAACTTGTAGTCTTTATACAGGGGGTTTTGTAATCCTTTAGCGATCTGCGTGTTTACCAGCAATCTGCCAGGATTAGATTGCTGGTGATTGTGACAAATGTATGGCTATATTTAACGTACTGAAAAAAAAATGTTTGCATTTTATTTCAGAAACAAAATAAAACTAGTAAAAATAGATGATAAAAAAGTTTAATCCAAAGCCCACAATTAACACTTGTCAGGCATCCAAAGTGAGGAAAAACAATTTTTTTTGCAACTATATGAAATGTTTGATATCCAATGTTATATTTTAAGTGGTCCTCACTTTTGTACTTGCATCACACAATAAGTACTTTTTCTGTTCACTTTGTAATGCTCAATACATATAGTGCTATTGGAGTGGGATATGGGAAAGTTAAACGCAATCTCACAGCAATTCGTAACTTTTTAATTTAGTGGCTAATTCGTATGAATTCGTACAATCTAATTCGTACTATTAAGTACGATTTGCTCATCCCCCAATGAAAGTTGGGTTTAAAGGTGGGGTTTGGTGCCACACATGTTAAATTGTATATTTTCATATGACTGAACTTGTTTGAATTCATACAAATTAACCACTAAACTGACAAAACGTAAAGTACATTTCTTGTGCGATCAGGCTGGAAAGTTTAAGCACAGGTTTAGTGGTGTGACTAAGTTTAAAAGTTGGTTAGGGTGTAATCAAATCTAATTACAGAAATTAATTACAGATCTAATTACATGCAGATCGCTAAAAATATATACAGCATATAATATATATAATATATAGTGGGACCGGCGACACGGTGGCTTAGTGGTTAGCACTGTCGCCTCACAGCAAGAAAGTCGCTGGTTCGAGTACCGGCTGAGCCAGTTGGCATTTCTATGTGGAGTTTACATGTTCTCCCCGTGTTCGTGTGGGTTTCCTCTGGGTGCTCCGGTTTCCCTCACAGTCAAAGACATGCGCTATATGTAAATTAAAAAAACTAAACTAGCCGTAATGTACAGTATGTGTGTGCATGAGTGTGCATGGGTGCCAAAATAAAATAAAAACAAGCATTAATTCATTCATTTTCCTTCGGCTTAGTCCCTTTATTCATCAGGGGTCGCCACAGCGGAATGATCCGCCAACTTATCCAGCATATGTTTTACACAGCGGATGCCCTTCCAGCTGCAACCCAGTACTGGCAAACACCCACACACACTCACATGCACACGTGCGCACACACACACACACACACTGTATGGGCAATTTAGTTTATTCAATTCACCTATAGCGCATGTCTTTGGACTTGTGGGGGAAACCGAAGCACTCGGAGGAAACCCATGCCAACACAGGGAGAACATGCAAACTCGAACCAGCGACCTGCTTGCTGTGAGAAGAATGTGTCGCCAAAAACAAGCATAAACATAGTTTTATATTACATATGTGTTATTGGGAAAGAGGTAAATAGTGAGCACTGAGAGAGTCTGTGTGTGAGAGATGTGTTTAAAACACACTGAATAACAAACTGAATACATTTGTATAATATATTGATTTCTTTTTTGAATATGCAATATGGAATGGGGCAATACAGTACCATTTATACCAATATTGTATGATATTTTGTATGGTAAGTTCAGCATTGAATCCTGACACGAGTGTATTTTCACACTCTCAATATTTCCCATTCTTATAAGCAGAAATGAAAGAGATGAAGTAAAAAAGAGGACTATACAGACAGCTGAGCTTTGTCCAGCATAAAGGAGCTTTCTGCTGTTTTTCACGGCCTGATCCTGTGGTTTGAGGAAATGACAAAAAAAACATATTTCACTATTCCAATCTCTGTCTCCATGTCTGACTGCACACATGATCCAGCGCCAGTCTCACAACACAGGCAACCTTGGCAACTAATCCTATTTACAGAGTATTGGATCCATTATTCAAGCATTTGGTCCCCAAGATAAATCAATCTAATCTTCATTTCTCAGTCACATTAGAGAGCTTTCAATTCCAACAGGCCTTTGAAGACGTCGACACAAGCGCTGGTGTCGTTTAGTGATCTGATACAACCTTGACGTGACATGTGTTTTACAGACACATGCGTTTTAATAAATAAGCTTGAATTCTGGAGTACTGCAGTGAGAAGCTCTTGTGCATTTAAAAATGGTTACTAGGGCCGTGCAGTTCAGCATTATGACAAAATTGACTGTAATAAATGTTAATATTTAAATTGACCACAAAAATATATTGTGTGGGTCAAAAATACAGACTTTCTTTTTTTTTTGGCAAAATCATCTACATTAAGTCAGGAGTGTCCAAACTCGGTCCTGCACAGCAAAATCCACTCAGTTCAGAGTGCACTTGGTCCCACTCTAAATTCAGTAAAAGTGAAGCTGCGGTCACACTGCACTTTTCTCCCCATAGACTTCCATTCATACACACTCGAGCGGCAAGTTTCGCAGTTCAAGCTTGGTGAACTCTGACCTCTCTGGACAGGAATTTAAAATATGGACCAATCGCTTGCTTTTTATTTTATGTCTAATCATCTTGTTTAATCCCGCCCCTTTTCGGAATGCTGTACAACAGAATTTTGCATGCACAAACTCTAGTGTGACAGCAGCATTAAGCCACGGTCACACTGGGCTTTTCTCCCCGTAGACTTCCATTCATACGCACGCGAATGCGTCAGACCGGTAACGCAGGGTCATGCGTCGAAGTTTCGCAGGTTGCTGAACTCTGACCTGCGAAATCGCATCATTTGACTGCGTGAGACCAATCCAGGATCAAAACATGACCTCTCTGAACAAAAATTTTAAATTTGGACCAATCACTCGCTTTTTTAAATGTGTAATCATCTTGTTTAATCCCGCCCCTTTTCGCAGCGCCGTACGACAGAATTTCGCAAGCTCAAACTCTAGTGTGACTTCAGCTTTACTCAGCAGCAGCAGCCAGTGCTATTTGTACTGTAGTTATACAGTTGATGCCAGAATTATTAGCCATCCTGTATATCTTTCCCCCCAGTTTAACAGAGAAAATATTTGTTCAACACATTTTTAAACACAATAGTTTTAATAACTAATTTCTAATTGATTTATTTTATCTTTGCCATGATGACAGTACATAATATTTAACTAGATATTTTTCAAGATACAAGTATTCAGCGTAAAGTGACATTTTAAGGCTTAAATAGGTTAACTAGGCAGATTGGGGTAATTGGGCAAATCACTGTATAACAGTGGTTTGTTCTGTAGACAATCAAAAATATATATATAGCTTAAAGGGGCTAATAAAATTGACCTTAAAATGGTTTAAAAAAATAAAACTGCTTTTATTCTAGCCAAAATAAAACAAATAAGACTTTCTCCAGAAGAAAAAAGTTATAGGAAATACTTTGAAAAATTTCTTGCTCTGTTAAACATCATTTAGGAAATATTTAAAGAAGAAAAGAAATTCACAAGAGGGCAAATCATTTTGATTTATATATGGAAATCATATAGTATAGTGACCTCCAGTACAGTGACTTTCTGAGCTCTTTCAGTGCGACCGACCCATCAGCAACCCAAAACCTTTCAATCCTGCGGCGCAAAGTATATATTGGGCAACTCCAGATGTCGTATTCGGTCATTGTGTTTGATTCCGACACACTGTCCCACTAGTGTCTCCGTGGAGCGGCGTGTTCAGTCTTGCTGTCTTGTGAGAGTAGACCACTGACAGCCTGAGAGACAGAACATAATGCATCTCTGTCTCAGACAATAGCACTCACTGTCTCTCTCTGTGTGTGTGTGTGTGTGTGTGTGTGTGTGTGTGTGTGTGTGTGTGTGTGTGTGTGTGTGTGTGTGTGTGTGTGTGTGTGAGGATTTCACTGCTGTTCTGTGATGTAAAGACTGACTGACTGACTGACTGTGTGTTCACTGAGTAATGCGGAGCCTGCATAAACCTGAGGCCTTCATTTACTCGCTCACTTTCTCACCTTCACACTGTCAGAAGGCGTGGAGAGATTGCTCATATTCTCGCACATTTTTAGATGCAAATAAACACACACACACACACACACACACACACACACACACATCTCTCACCGGCCCTCATTTATTTTCTCACATACAGTGCCTTCCACTATTATTGCCAACCGTCGAAAATATGAGCAAAGTTAGCCTGTGGTAACCTTTGATATGGGGAGTTGTAAGCACGTCATGATACTACCATGTACAATGTAATCTATGTTGAATCTTGATACATCATTTTTGTTCAAAAATGTAATCCCTATCTATTTCTTAACCCTAAACCCAACCATAACTGTAAATTATTTGCAAAATCAGAGGGGAATAATAGTTGGATGACAATCATGTAGAAGTGCATAAACCTAACGTGACCCTACTCTTAACATAAAGGGTAAACATATGATTGGCTGATAATGTTGTTCCAGGATCAACATAGATGTTAATCCAGGAACATGTCCTACTTGGTGAAATCGGGTTGGCGGTTGTAAAATGAGCCTATTTACAAAAAAGTAGAGTGTTTATTTAATATATTGATCAAAAGATCAAGAAGATTTTTAGCCAAGCATGCCAATATTAGGCAGCACATTTGGCCTGGATGTTAAATAAGACATAAGACAAGAAATAAGACAAATAAAATAATCTTTTTTAAGAATCAAGGTATATATATCATAAGACAGCAATTTACTTATGGTATTATCTCTGCAATTGCTGTTCTTTCATCATGATAAGAAAACAGTACAGTGTCTTATCCTAAAATCTTCATGAAATGTGAAGGTTGAGTCAGGGTCGATGTACATACTGTGAGCATTTTTGCTCCAGAAAGTTTGCTCTAGTTTTGGTGGAGAGTTTTAATAGAGCATAACTGGGAGTAAAAACTCCATTTATGTTCTCCATAGGGAAAACTGCCTTTTAAAGATGACTGATAAACTTGCCTGTTGTCAGTGGTGTAAAGTAACTAATTACAAATACTACTTTCCCTTGAATACATTTTTCGTGCATTATTGGTACTTTTACTCCACTACTTTCCTTCAACCAGCAGTCATTTTTTTTCTTATCTATGGGGATTAGAATCAGTCCTGTGATTCCTGTCCAATCAAATTACACAAGTAAAGAGATAAATCACATCATAATGAACTACCTCAAGATGTGGGCGATTTAAAATTGCAGCAAACTGTTTAGAAGCATCAAAAGTGTCCAAGAACACATCAAAAATCTTTACACTCATTGACCCAGAGACCTTTTAGATGCATGTCACTGATTAAAAAATGACAGATATTTACTCTATGAAGACCAAAATGGCCTTAAACACCCAGCAGGCACAAGACGTCACCATGACGTCAGGTTGAAGTTATACCCCAATCCCATGTGGGGACGTTGCATTTTGTTTGGAAATGAAAATTGGGTTGACGTCAGAACTCAACGTCAGGCCGACGTCAATGTCCAACGTCCAACCTTAACCAACCAAATATCAACGTCTAATGATGTTACAGCTTGACATTGTGTGAACGTTACCACTATGATGTCTATCAGACGTTGGATTTTGGCTGCCATACCTAACAAATAAATGGCAGTATTGACGTCAATATGACATTGGTTTAAGATGTTGGCTTGACATTGGATTTTGGTCACTTTCTAACACAACCTAAAATCAACCAAATATCAACGCCACTTAATGTCATTATTGGACATCAACATAATGTTGTCTTTAGACACTGGCTAGACATCAAATTTTGGTCACCTGACATCACAACCTAAATCAAATTTAATATTAACGTCTTATGACGTTGTGTGCCTGCTGGGCAATAACTAAATGCACTGCATAATGTTACATTTACACACATGTAAATTAAATGTAAATGCATGAGGTTTTTACAGCATAATACTCACTACTGTTGAGTACTTTTGAAAGGGCTAATTTTTACTTATACTTTGAGTAATATTTACAACAGATACCTTTACTCTACTACATTTTTAGGCAAGTAATGGTACTTTTACTTAAGTATAATTTTTCAGTACTCTTTCCACCACTGCCTGTTCATTTCACCACTCATCCTTTTTGAATAATTTAATTGAATATTTTACAATAGTGAAATTCATGCAGTAATTAATTGTATTTATACATTTTATCCTGTTTATACTTTATCACTGTCTTTTAAACCCTAGATTTTTAACACTTGTCAGCAAGAAGTTTGCAACCGCTTGAATTTTGATAAAAGTAAAAAATTAATGATATGACAAAAATGAATGACAACTAATATTTTTGTTACTTAATTTTAATCAGTTAATCAGGTTTACTTTTTTTGTTGTGCAAAGTTAAACTTAATATTTTTAACCGAAGCAAACTGAGATGACTAGAAAAGTGCATTTGATTCAACAACAAGGGTGTCACGGTGGGGCAGAGGGTAGCACAATCGCCTCACAGCAAGAAGGTTGCTGGTTTGAGCCACGACTGGGTCAGTTGGCGTTTCTGTGTGGAGTTTGCATGTTCTCCCCATGTTCGTGTGGTTTTTCTCCGCTCCAGTTTCCCGCACAAGTCCAAAGACACGCGCTATAGGTGAATTGGGTAAGCTAAATTGGCCGTAGTGTATGAGTGTGAATTCAAGAGTGTATGTGTGTTTCCCAGTGCTGTGTTGTGGCTGGAAGGACATCCACTTTAAAAAAATATGCTGGATAAGTTGGCGGTACATTCTGCTGTGGCGACCCCTGATTAATAAAGGGACTAAGCCGAAAAGAAAATGAATGAATGAATTCAACAACAAAAAAAGGCAGCAAGATTTGTGTATGTGTGTGTGTGTGTGTGTGTGTGATGCCTTAGTGTCCCACCAGTGACAATATACAGCCACATCGCACTGCTACGAGTGTGATATTGGGTTTACACAACAGTTCGACGGCATAATCATGTATATAAAAAAGAAAATCAACCACAAGTCTCAAAAACCCTTTTGTATTAGAAACTACTTTCCTCCGCCATTCATTCACATCTGCAGCTGACGTCAGAACAGCAGGAACCATAGCTCATTCACCAACATCACTTTAAAGCTAGTATTAGAATGATTCTCTAGAGTTATGTCTAAAGTTATGACAAAACAGGTGATTTTGCTCACATTTTAAGATCATAAGGCTGAACCACATGAAATGCCATCAGTCTAGAGAGATCTCCCAGTACTTCTCTGTTGCAATCAAGAGATCACAATAATTAACCCGGAAAAAGCAAAGCAAACACTACAAGAAACACTACCAGACTATGGTATAAATACAGCACTACAAGATACAAAAGAGAGATAGATTGACTAAGAAAGTCACTTACCTGTTTTATAATGATTTCATCAACTGTAGTTTAAAATTAAGTTTTTCTCCTCTGAGGGCTTATTATGTGGTCTTTGTCGCCATCTTGTAGCAGAACATAAACCGACTTTGCTTTGCTCAGTATGACAGGTTAATGGCCGCCGACACTCTGTCTCTACAATAATTAAAAATATTTAAAATAGCCACTATCCTTATAAATAAACTGCATAGTTGCAATCTAAACAACTACATTCTCGCCTAAAAAGCTTTGAAAGTACATTATGTTGTCCAACATCTTCAATATTTGTCAAACTGTAGTGAGTTTATTGATCTGCTGTCACTCTATGTGGGTGGAGTAATACAGAAGGGTGAGAAGGCTGTACGAGCTGTTATTGCAGAATATCACACGGCTATCAGCCAATCAGATTTGAGAACCAGACAGAACTGTTGTATAAATAAATATATCAGTTATGCTGAATTTTACACATATTTTGACATCTTATTTTCACAAAATCTACATTAAGGAAACAATAAAATAGATCCTTGCTTTCGTACTTTACAAATTCCCTTTTACACATGTAATTTCATGCAGACACCTTGTTTTTGACTCTTCAGCATATCCCGTATGCATCAGAGTTTTATTGCATTAAAATATCCACATATAAAAACGTTATCTGTATCAGGTGTGTTTGATGTCGTCCCCATCATGTCTGTGCTTCGCAGGAGAAAAATGACCGGCAAGACTCAGACCAGCAATGTCACTAACAAGAACGACCCACGCTCCCTCAACTCTCGGGTCTTTATCGGCAACCTCAACACCGCCATCGTGAAGAAGAGCGACATCGAGGTCATCTTTGCCAAGTACGGCAAGATCGTGGGCTGTTCGGTGCACAAGGGTTACGCTTTCGTCCAGTATATTAGCGAAAGGAACGCAAGGGCCGCCGTAGCTGGAGAAAACGCCAGGATAATCGCAGGACAGCCGCTGGGTAAGTGCCTGTTTTTTTCTTTATTAAAGGAAAACTTGATTAAATATGTACATATTTGTCTACTGTTTATGATTATACATAACCCGACTTCACTACTAAATCAGTTTGTGAAAGTTAGAACAACTAGGGGTGGTAAAAGTGGAGACTATTAATCCTCTCAAAAACTGTAAATTCAGCCAGCCTGTATTTTCAGTGAAAACCGCTAGAGAATGGAACTTCAGATTACTCAGATTACTGTAATTGAGTAGTTTTTCTCAGGAATTGTAATTTAATAAGTAGTTATAAAAATATGTACTTTTACTTTCCCTTGAGTACATTTTTTGTGCATTATTGGTATTTTTCCTCCACTACTTTCCTTCAACCTGCAGTCACTACAAATTTTTCTTGTCTATGGGGATTCAGAAAATCAGTCCTCTGATTCCTGTCAATCAAATCACACATAGAAGGTAATTTGCATCATAATGAATTACCTCAAGACATGTGCAATGTCAAATTGACGTTGTACCATAACGTCATGGGGACTCTGCATTTTGTTTGGAAATGAAAATCATGTTGACATACTCAACGTCAGGCCAATATCTATGTCCAACCTAAAACCAACCAAATATCAACTAATAATGTAATAGCTTGACGTTGTGTGGATGTTACCACTATGACGTCTATCAGACGTTGGATTTTGGTAGCTATACCTGATAAATAAATGTCAGTATTTGACGTCAATATAATGTTGGTTTAAGATGTTAGCTCGACGTTGGATTTTGGTCACTTTCTAACAAGCTAAAATCAGCCAAATATCAACGTCATTTGACGTCATTATTGGACATCAAAATAACGTTGTCCTTAGATGCTGGCTAGACATTGAATTTTGGTCACCTAACATCACAGCCTAAATCTAACCTAATATTAACGTCCTATGATGTTGTGTGCCTGCTGGGCAATAACTAGATGCACTACAGAATGTTACGTTTACAGACATCCACAAATAAATGTAAATGCATCAGCTTTTTACAGCGTAATACTCACTACTCTTGAGTACTTTTGAAAGGGCTACTTTTTACTCATACTTTAAGTAATAATCACAGCAGATACTTTTACTCTACTTGCACTACATTTTTAGGCAAGTAATCATACTTTTACTTGAGTTAGATTTTTCAGTACTCTTTCCACCACTGTCCATATCACCAACAATTAGAAGACTACATACTTTTCGTTCTTTGCAGTTTCATGGTTAAAATTGGTTATTGACAAATCAGCGGTCAACATTAGTACTGTATTCTTGACAGTAGACTTACTTGTATTGCTTTGTTGTCCTCTCCTGGTGCTATTAATTTGTTGTTGTTTTTTTTTATTTATCTTCTTGTAGGTGTTTTTTTTTTGTTTTGTATATTAATATATGAGCAATATCACACTCGTAGCAATGCGATATGGCTGTATATCAGCACTAAACGCACGCCTCCCATCAGTGCTGATATACAGCCATATCGCACTGCTACGAGTGTGACATTGCGTTTATAACAGTTTGACGGCACAAAATAAAAGACGGAATAAAAGAATCAGCTACATCTGCAGCTGACGTCAAAACAGCAGAAGCTGTTACTAATTCACCAACTTCACTTTAGAGCTAGTGTTTGAATGATTCTCAAGCGTAATGTCTAACGTGATGACAAAACAGGTGATTTTGCTGACATTTTAAGATTATAAGGCTGAACTTGACATGAAATGTCTTCCGTCTACAGAGATATCTTCTTACAGTGTTACAGTCTACAGTATTTCTCTCTTGCAATCGGGATATCACAATAATTAATGCCCAAAAAAGCAGCGCAATCACTACCAGACTGCTGTTGTGTTTGCGATAAGGAGGCGGTGTTCGGGGGTGAGGTCTCTGAATAACACTGTTGAGATAGTAAAGTAACTGTATTAAAATAGGCACTGTCCTTATAAAAAAAAGCTGCATAGTTACAATCTATTTAAAAGAGAGAGATCGACTTACAATATCACTAACCAGTTTAATAATGATTTGATCAGCTGTAGTTAGAAATCATACTGTTTTAATCTTCTAAGCAAGAGCTTATTATGCGGTCCTGGCGCCATCTTGTGGATAGACAACATCAACCGTTTTTGGCTAATGGACGCCAACACGCTGTCTCTCAGAAATTATAAATATTTAAAATAGGCACTATCCTTATAAAAAAACTGCATAGTTGCAATCTAAACAACTACATTCTTGACTGAAAAAAACCTCAAAAGTACATTATGTTGTCCAACAGCAGCAATATTTGTCAAACTGTGTGTCCTCTATTGCTGTATGTGGGCGGAATAATACAGAAGAGTGAGGAGGCTGTACAAATGCTGTTATTGCAGATTATTGCACCAGATTAAAGAACCAGACAGAACAGTTGTGTGTGTGTGTGTGTATAAATATATATATATATATATATATATATATATATATATATATATATATATATATATATATATATATATATAT
>CAIGQZ010032287.1:8862469-8874040 GCA_903798205.1 Danio tinwini
TTCATTCATTCATTCATTCATTCATTCATTCATTCATTCATTCATTCATTCATTCATTCATTCATTCGTTTGTTCATCCATTCATTCATCCATTCATTCATCTATTCATTCATTCATTCATTATTCATGTGTTTATTCATTCATTTATTTGGTTGGTTGGTTGGTTCAGTACATACTTTCATTTTACTCTATTTAAAATTCTATTGTACATTCATTCATTCATAAATTTATCCATTTATTTATTTGTTCATTCATTCACCCATCTGGTCATTTGTCCCTTCATTGCTCCATTCATCCTTTCATTTGTTATTCATTCATTCATCCATCCATTTATTAGTTCATTTGTTCATTCATTCATCTATTCATTTAATCAATAATTCATTCATTTATTTGGTTGATTGGTCGGTTGGTTGAGTACATACTTTCATTTTACTCTATTTAAAATTCTATTGTTCATTCATTC
Organism: Danio tinwini; assembly: GCA_903798205.1. Lineage (NCBI taxonomy): Eukaryota > Metazoa > Chordata > Actinopteri > Cypriniformes > Danionidae > Danio > Danio tinwini. The sequence continues at coordinate 8,862,933 of CAIGQZ010032287.1, forward strand.
ATTCATTCATTCTTCAATTCGTTCATCCATTCATTTGTTTGTTTATTCATCCATCCATTCATTCGTCCGTTTATTATTCTATTCATTCATTTGTTAATTAAATAATTAATTCATCTATTCATTCATTTGGTAATTAATTTATTTGGTTGGTTGGTTTAGTACATACTTTCATTTTACTCTATTTAAAATTATATCGTCCATTCATTCATTCATAAACTTATCCATCTATTTATTTGTTCATTCATTCATCCGTCTAGTCATTTGTACCTTCATTGGTCCATTCATCCTTTCAGTCATTATTCACTCATTCATCCATCCATTTATTATTTCATTTGTTCATTCATTCATACATTTTTTATTCAGTCATTCATCCATCTATTCATTCAGTTGTTCATTTGTTTATCCATTCATTCATTCATTCATTTGTTTGTTTGGTTAGGTCAGGGGTGTCCAAACTCTGTCCCAGAGGGCCAGCGTTTTTCATAGTTTAGCTCCAACTTGCTTCAACATACCTGCCAGAAAGTTTCTAATATATCTAAGAGCTTAATTAGCTGGTTCATGTGTGTTTGATTAGGGTTGGAGCTAAACTCTCTAGGACACCGGCCCTTCTTGACCGAGTTTGGACACCCCTGGGTTAGGTACATACTTTTTTTTTACTCTATTTAAAACACACTAGTATTATAAATTGTTCTGTTTTATTATAATTTCCTTATACAGTAACTCACCTTCATCATCATCATATATAAACTAAACAAAACACAGCTGTTTATACTGTATATAAAAACTAAGAAGGGCTGAACCAATGGCAGAGACAGGGAGAAAAAACATAATTCATTATTTTTATTTTTTATTTGATGGCACAGAAAAAAAATTCATTTTTCATTGACATTTTTAAAAATGCTACCATTTTGTTTTGTTTTTTTGCTCTCTGATAAAGCAGCATGTCTAACTGCAGCATGTGTACAGCATTGGCTGTGTAATCAATAACCAGTCAACATTCATTGTTAAATGAGCATAAAATTCAGCAATAACACTCTCGTGTCTGTAACCTCCTGAGAGCAGCAGCATTAAAACAGGAGCCCTGACACATTACTTACCATTCTCTCCATCCTCATTATACTATTGACCTGCTTTAAAAAAACAAACATGCTTTTATTTTGCAATGGAAATCATTTTATACATAATGCAAAATATAGCCAGGGGACCCTCATTAGGAATGGCCACAGAGGGCCCGCTAAGATAACATTTTGCTGGAGGTCAGGCTAAAAACATGTGCAACTGCTCCACAGATGGGGATTTCTGCTAAATGAGGACATTTTATTAGATATTAAAGTCAACACGATATCAAAACTCACTATTTAAATTATTTACACATATTCCTAATGCAAACGAGTCAATAAAAATTAATTCATTAAAATATATTTTTAAATAGTTATTATTTATATCTTGTGATTCTCTCCTGAGACTGCTGCCCCCACAACCCAGCTCCAGATAAGCAGAAAAAAATGGATGGTTGAATATTATTGTTTAAATATTATTATAAATATATATACATAGATATTTTAATTCTTTTTTTGGGATGACATCATCGATTTGTCTAATATTGTGTTCCTTTCTCAGCATTTTAAACAGGTTGCCAGATTGAGGACAAACAGGAGCGAGTCTGTCGATCGAGCCTAAAGACTTATCGTGTTTTAAATCGTGTTCTATGACATTTATTGCCATACTACTGAAAGCAGCAGCAGATAGTTCACCTCAGATCTTGAACATAAAATAAACCATTTGAAATTAAACTTTAGAACTGTGACTCAAAATAAAACAGGTATCAGTGATTCAGCAGGTACATTTAATAATGTTAAAGAGGTTTAATATGTATTAATCAGGTTATAAACTTTACCATCTCATTAAAGTGAGTGCAGTATTATGTGTTTCTAAATGGCTGTATTTAAATTTCTGTTGTGTTTGGTCTGGTGCAAACAGCCAAATTGCTCATAACTGCAAATCTCATCACGTAGTGTGTTGTTAGGACACGAGGTTACAATGTAACCTGCTCACCTAATTTTTTATGTTCGTAATATTTACATTATTTATTAATTAATAATCTCATGTGGAACTCTGAATCTGCATCTCATTTTGGATTCTGCCACTGTCCACTGGAGGTGGCATTTTGGTCACGGTCGCATGCTTTGAGAGTCTTCCTGACTGAATAAATGAAATATGCTGTTTTCCAACAAGGCAACTCGGGGTGCTGAAATATAATTAGCTAAACTGGTATTGAGTGGGATAAAAGACCAAAACAATGACAGACGTTCCTGCACGTAACGCACATTTTCAAAGCAAAATATCTGACTTCAGCATTGTTTTCAGATAAACAAGTATGTTCACTTAGCACGTTTCCTAAATATCTGCACACATATTATGGTATTTTTATACTTTAGAAGAGTCAGAAACTTACATACAGCACCTTTAAACATGCATGCTAAAACTGTACTAGCAACAAGCTAATTCACATTATTAATGTGACAACGTGCTAATAAAAAACTATCATGTGAAAAACTAGCCATGTGTTCATACAAGCTAGAAGTGTGCTAGAAATGGTAAACATAGTAGTTATAATTAGTGACATGCTGATTTATGTCTAATGTTTGAACAAAACTAGAAACATGTAAACATTTTTAAACATGTTAGTCAAAACATGCTGGCCACATCTTTGTGTTACCAATGTTAGTGTTAAAACATGTCTCTCCTCTCTTTCTTTCTTTCTTTTTTTCTTTCTTACTTTCTTTCTTTCTTTCTTTTCTTTTATTAACATCCTAACAACATGGTCATTCATCTTAGTAACGTAGTATTCGTTAATTTATATCTTCATTCATTCATTCGTTCATTAATTTGTTCATTCATTAATGCGTCCATTTATTTATCCATTCATTCGTTTGTCCATTCATTCATTTTTCCATTCATTCGTACATTCATTTCTTTATTTCTTCATTCATTTGTCCATGTATTCATCCATTTATTCATTCACTCACTTATTCATTAATTTGTTCATTCATCCATTTTTTTGTCCATTCGTCAAGTTATCAGTTCATTTATTCATTCGTTCATTTATTGATTGATTCATTCATGCATGCATTCATTCCTTTATTTGTCCATTCATTTGTTCATTTTGTCATACATTTATTCATTTGTCCAATCATCCATCCATCCATCCATCCATCCATCCATTCATTCATTCATTCATTCATTCATTCATTCATGCATTCATTCATTCATTCATTCATTCATTTGTCTATTTGTCCAGTTTTTTGCCCATTCATTCATTCATTCATTCATTCATTCATTTTTATCCATTCATTAATTTCCTCCATTCATTCATTCTTTTATTCCTTCATTCATTCATTCAGTCATTTGTCTATTCGTCCAGTTATTTGTCCATTCATTCATTCATTCATTCATTCATTTATTTATTTATTCATTCATTTGTCCATTAATTTGTTCGTTCATTCATTCATTCATTCATTTATTCATTTGTCCATTAATTCATCCATCCATGCATTCATTCCTTTGTCCATTCATTCATTTCTCCATTCATTCATTCATTCATTATTTCCTTCTTCTTTTTAAACATCCCAACAACATGGTAATTCATCTAAGTGACATGTACTATGCTAATTCAAGCGGCATGCTAGAACCATAATAGCATCAACAAAATCATGTTATTAATGTGTCAACATGCTAAAAATGTTAGCCTTGCGCTAAAACATGCTAGAAATGTGCTGTTAACATATTTATTCATGCTTTTTTGTGGAAAATTGTATTTAAATATTTCTGTGTGGAGTTTGCATGTTCTCCCCCAGTTGAATTGAATAAACTAAATTGGCCTTAGTGTATGAGTGCATGTGAATGAGTGTGTATGGGTGTTTCTCAATACTGGGTTGCAGCTGGAAGGACATCCGCTGTGTAAAACATATGCTGGATAAGTTGGCAGTTCATTCCGCTGTGGCGGCCCCTGATGAATAAAGGGACTTAGCCGAAGGAAAATAAATGAATGAATGAATCATGTTAACTTCAGTGTTTTCCTGTAAAACTAAAAAAAGTGACACGTAACAACAGTAAGCATGCAGTGCTATGCACAGTTTGCAATCAATAGGATCCTCTTGGTGTTCAATTGGATAAATCAAATTGAGAATTGAGTACTCCCGAGCTGCATTTTCAGCATCCAGACATTTTTTATTATTATTATCCAGAAAGTATTATGCAAATTTGGCATGAATGTGATCCATTGACTGTGAATAACAGTGCAGACAGTGACGCTTATGAGTGACGATCAGCCTCTCGATACAGTTGAGTTTAATGTCTGCCAGTACAAACACACACACACACACACACAAACACACACACACACACACACATAGTCTGGTTTCTGTGTCTGCTGTTTGTAAAGGCTCTTTGCTGCGATTCCTCTTGGGTCTATCTCTGGCTGGTGTCAGCGGCACACAGCGGCTGATGTACGATCCCGGTGTCTTTCCTAATCTCCTGGTATAGTGCAGGCCCGGCATGTGGAGGAATGTAGAAATGCTGATAGACTCCTCTGGCCGAACAACACAGGCGAATTCCTTCATTACGGCAGGTTTGCTCCGCAGCCCTCCACCTCCACCCCCAAACCTGACCTGGTAATTCCCTAATGGAAACTCGTGGAAGACTGCAGATAGCATCACTCTGCCAGGCTGTGATAACACACGGCTCACACTGCTTTAGGAGCAACAGCTACATCAGACAGAGAGAGGAGACCGGCGGGATCTTACATATTAATGTAGCCCAGCACTTGGTACTGATAAGCAGCAGGGAGATACACAGGAATACACACACACATACATATTTCGCTACTGTGTGCTGGGCTACAACAATCTTTGGCATTATATTTGGGACAAAAAAAGCATGGATTGTCAATTTTTTTTTTCCTAGAAAACCAGACAGTGATTGAAGTGTTGGGTTAGTCTGTGTTGAAATATGTCTGTCTATTCTGTTACAGTATAGTTTTGATTTACTTTTAGTACCCCTTTTTCATGTAATACCCATATATTTTATTTATAATATGTATATTTGCATATATAGTACGATGCGATCCTGGATTAACATCTATGTTGATCCTGGAACATCATTTTTGTTCGAAAATGTAATCCATCTATTCCCTATTACTAAACCCAACCACGACTGTAAATTATTCTCAAAATTAGAGGGGAATAATGGTTGGATGACAAATATGTACAAGTGCATAAACCTAACCGAAAGACTGAACTTAACATAAATGGTAGACTTATCCCTTAATTCTGGTTGGCTGATTGGAATGTTTTTCCAGGATCAACACCCTGGTCTCCAGCCATTTCCAGCCTGGTTTTAGCTGGTCAGGCTGGAAAATGACCAGCTTAAATCAACTAAAACCAGCTTGACCAGCCTGGTTTAAGCTGGACATAGCTGTTTTTTGGCTAATCAAGCTGGTTTTAGCTGGTCAACTCCCAGCCTGACCAGCTAGCACCAGGCTGGAAATGGCTGGAAACCAGCCTGGAAATGGCCAAAACCAGCCAACCAGTTTAGGCTGGTTTAAGCTGGATTTTTCAGCAGGGCATAGATGGTAATCCAGGAACATGTCCTACTTGGTGAAATAAGCTTGGCGATGTATGTTTATAATATGTACTTCTCATAATCACTGCACTATTTAACAGTTGCACATTTAAAAATTGCACATATTCATTGCACTGATTCATTTATTTGAACTGTACATACACATGTACATTTGTAATTATGTACACACCCACTGTACATATACATTTGTAATTATGTTTATCTATCTGCATACTTCTGATTATTAATAGCAACCTGTACATATACCCATCTATTGTAAATCTCTGTTCATAGCTAATACAACCTTTATATAATGTTCATAGTGCATCCATTTGTAAATATCACCATAGTTTTTCTATAACTGCACTTTATAACTTATACCTGTATCCTGCACTTGCTGCTATTGCACCTCTAGTTAGACCTAAACTGCATTTCATTGCCTTGTACTTGTACATGTGTGATGACAATAAAGTTTAAAAGTTGTGATAAAGTTGTGCTAAAATGTGCCTAAATGTGCTTAAATGTGCTATACATTTTACACGATTAATGTATGCTATAGGAACATGTTGTCGGCATGCCAATTCAAGCTACCCAAACATTAAGCATACTAACAAGATGCTATCAATATGATTTGTGGTAACAACATGTTAGTCATATAGCATGTTAAAACATCATGTCAATACATACAAACTGCTGGTGCCATGTAACAACATGCAGTGTGCTTAAATGCAATAGCAATATCCTTTTTAAATTGATTAATTTATGCTACAAACATGTCAAACATGCAATTTCAAGCTAGCCAAATGTTAAACATACTAGAAGGATGCTTACATAATTCATGGTAGCAAGAAGTAAGCTAACAAAAAGCATGATAAGACATGCTAACCCTGCTGAAAAAAACAGCATATGCTGGTAAGGTATGTTTTGATGCTGGTATGCTGGTCTTGCTGGTTTCAATGCTGGTTTTGCTGGTCTTGATGCTGGTTTTGCTGGTCTCGATGCTGGTCTTGCTGGTTTCAGTGCTGGTCTCAATGCTGGTGGTGCTGGCCTGAGTGCTGGTCCTGATGCACACTAGATGCTAAAAACATAATTAATGGCAGCAACATGTTAGCCAACAAACAACAAGCATGCTAACATTTCAGCATCCCTGCTATGCTGGTAAGGTATGTTTTGATGCTGGTTTATGGTGGTTTGTGCCATGCAGCACATGCTACATATGCTACAAAATGCCTGCACATGCTACAGCAATAGCAATGTTAATTCAAGCAAGGTAGCTTTGTTTTGTGTGTGTGTGCGTGTGTGTGTGTGTGTGTGTGTGTGTGTGTGTGTGTGTGTGTGTGTGTGTAAAAGTGACTGTGTGTAAAAGCAACTGTGACAGACTGAAAGCGGTGAAATACAGTAAACAGAAATGCTGGTCTGCTGGCATTCCTGTGTTTTGGCTGTTGGTGCAGGTGAATCTCCATCTGTGTGTTAACAGCCTCAACCCTGAGACCAATCTAACATTTATTCATCACTTTAAAGGTCAGATAAAGGTCAGTATTGCTGGAAGATATTTCTCCCATTATTATAAGATGATGTGCAAATCTCAACGCAGAGGGGAAAATAAATTCCTGATTGGCAATTAAATCTGCACTCGCTCTCATCTTACTGAACTGACATCTTTTATTAGCGAGGCTGAGACCTGCAGTGAGCTCGACTGGAGCTGCGGGACACACATTTCAGACAATTTACACAAAGCAAGTGCTGTTTCTTGCTGTCAATGAATTGATCGTTTAAATGCCACATTATCAGAAAGATGCTGATTAATAGGCAAGCCTGAATATGCTGTGCAATATCAGTTTGATGTATTGTCAAAGTGGGAATAATAAGATTCAGAATAAGAAGCAGAACTCATTTCCTGTCTTTCATATGATCTTATCCCCCCAAAAAATTAAGAATTGGATAGAAATATACCTTAGTTGACTAGCTAATAATTAAGTTATAATTCACAATTTTATTATCAAATATTTCCCCAAGTGCTGTTTAATGGAGAGAAGATTTTTTTCAACACATTTTTTGAACATATTAGTTTTTTAGGATTATTTTTGTATTATATATTCCAGGCAAGCTACTGTATAAGAAATAAGACTATAGGTAACACTGTAACACTGTAAAAAAGGTCCTTGCTTAGTTAAAGTTAAACTTATAAATATATTAGGAAAACTACTGAATATAACAATATAACTATATATATAACTGTATGATAAATATATAAATATAAACTAAAGTTTGAATATTTACAATTTATTATAACACGCTTATACATAAAAAACAAATAATAATTTAATATAAATATTTTATATTATACAGTACTTCTTTGTCACGTTCACCAGTGATCCAGGCTTGCAGATCACTGGTAAACATGCACCTTCACCTGGACTACAATTTTGTCACGTTATGAACTACGTTTCCCGTCATGCAACTCACACACACACCTGTTCCGGTTCTCCAATGATTGCACATACACAGCTAAAAAGCTGATCAAAGACTCATTACACAGACTATTTATACCAACCTAGGCTCATTCTGATTACGTACCCCTATATACATTTCTGGAGAGAGCAAAATACATCCATGGAGCTTCTTTTTTTTTTTTGCAGTTTTTCACAAATCCACCAGAGGCCGCTGTGTATGTTTTTCAGATCTCAAATTTCTTTTGCTAGTACCATTTGCACCTGCTCTTCTTGCATAAATCCACCAAAGGCTGCTGTCGACTGACTGACTGACTGACTGACTGACTGACTGACTGACTGACTGACTGACCAATTGACTGACCCCTTCCCTAAACTCAACCAATAGTATTTTAAAAACCACAGATTGACCCATCCACTCCCTTCCCTAAACCAAACCGCAGTGTTTTGAAAAGCAATCCAGAAAAAGAAAAGCCTTTGCCTGATTTTTTCATTACATTTTTAGATTTTACCACATTCTCACCCTGTTATTTAATTGTTTATTTAATTTGTTGGCTTTTGTTCTTGTCTTATTCACTTTCTGGTACCGTTCTTCGCCAGACTCGAACCCCATCGTTGCAGTCAACTCCGCTCTGCATCTCAAGTCTGCCGACATACATACTGGCTACAAAATTCGTGATCTCCAGATATGTATATAGGGCTATGTTTTCAGAATGAGCCTATGTTGATTTATACACCACATTTGCACACACACATTGCTAAGTCTTGTTTTTCTACACTACAAAGCTTTCTTCTTTTGACCTTCCGTGCCTTGTTTCAAACCATCTCTTTGTTTATTGTTGTTAGCCACCTGGACCGATCTCTTTGCCTGTGTACCGACTACTCTTTTGGATTGCCCTTTATGTAATCATGTGCTCCTGTTATTGGCCATTGCCTGCCTGACTGCTCTTGTCAATAAAGATGCTGCATTTGGATCCTCAATTCCATTGTAAAAGAGTAATATTTTACATAAGTGTAATAACGTTACGGGAAGAAGGAGGCGGAGAACCGACGCTGTTTAAATAAATATTTATTAATAAAAAGGACGGCAGCTCCTCACGGAGACTGCCGTCTAAAACAAAACAAAAGGACGGCAGCTCCTCACGGAGACTGCCGTCAAACTGAAAGCAAAAGTAAAACATGTCCGGGCCCGGTCCTCTCTCTCTGTCCTCTGCCATCGTTCCTCCTCTTATAGTCCAGAGCTCCTTCCGTGGGATTGAAGGCAGGTGCGCGCCACAGGTGCATCTCATCTGTGGCGGGCCTCGTTTCGCTCCCACGGCTCTCGGCCACGCCCCCTCGCCACAATAAGTAAGTGTAATATTAGTATAATTAAGATCCTCTTGTAATAAATAGTTTATTATTATATATATATATATATATATATATATATATACATACAGTACCAGTCAGTGGAAATGAGCCATTAGGGTTTATTATGCGGTCTCTGTCGCTATCATCTGGATGAACATAGTCAACCATCTTTGCTCAAAGACAGGGTAATGGCTGCAGATGGATTGTCTCTTAGAAATAGTCACTATCCTTATAAATAAACTGCATAGTTGCAATCTAAACAACTACATTCTCGTTTAAAAAAGCCTCAAATATACATTATATTGTCCAACAGCAGCAATATTTGTCAAACTGCAGAGTGTCCTCTGAGTGTCCTCTGAGTGTCCTCTGTGTGTCCTTTGTGTCCTTTGTGTGTGTGTGTGTGTGTGTGTGTGTGTGTGTGTATATATATACAAATAAAAAATACGTATATATAATACACAATTAATAACAAGTTACATTATATTAAAAAGGTATCATTTTAGAACATTTTAATAAAAAAGCTAAGGTTTATAATATCAAGATTCATAATATGCTAAAAATATTTATGGTTGCTATATGCAGTTATTTCAGGGATATGCTATTATTGTCGATGTCAACCTGACAACCTGCAGAAATAATTAAAAGCATATATATTTGTGTTTGTGTGTGTGTTAGTGGTGTACGTCAGAACAGTCAGGAAGAGTGTGGTCTTTCTGAATGGACAGAGTCAGACGAGTCCAGCTGAGCGTTACACACACACACATTTTATGGCTGCCAGGTTTGGTTTGTTGTTTTTCTGGCTCTCTCTCTGGTGTGTGTGGGATTTGACGAGACACAGATCCACATTCACATCCTCACAGGCATCTTGTTCATTCCGCCTCTCTCCCTCCGAGATAAAAGTTCATGTTCCACATCCTGATTCATTATACATGGACGTTTATAAGACTTGCTTTTGAAATTCATGTCTTGTTCTCTCTGAAGCTGCTCATGTCTGAAATCTCCTCTGAGAATTCACCAACATATATACATGTAGAGCAGACCGGGGCAGATCAGCACACGGGACACGTGTTTGTCACTTTGAAATTAACCAAAGTTAATTTTAGTTGGTTTCAGTATTTTGTGAGTTTCTTTTATTTAATTTCTTTTATTTTCTTTTCTTTATTATTCTTATTTTTTATTTCATTTTATTATTTTTTTTATTTTTAATAAATTATTATTATTTTTTTTTTTTTCGTGTCGGGTTGAAGGTAGTTGTCTCATGTTTTATAGAATACAATCTCTAAAATAAAAATTTGTTTGGTCAATACAGTTGTATTTTTATGAATTTTATGCACTAGTCACGATATTTAAAAAAACTAAAATTTAATTTATATTTGGAATCATTGTAGTTATTTAAAGCTAAAACTAAACTACAACCATTTAATTTAAATTACAACTATAAATGAAAAATTAGTTAAATTAAATTAAATTAAAAATAAAATTGATCCTTTAACTGGAATCATAACCGCCAAAATGAGCGTTTGTCCACTGGTCATCATTAAAACTAATTAAAAATAACAAAACAAAATAAAAATAAATAAATAAATAAATATTAATATAATGAAATAAAATTTTGAGTGGAAGTTAAAGTGTTAAATGTGTCTTATTTTCATTATATTTAACTTGAGATTTTAAATAATTAAAGCT
>CAIGQZ010032287.1:8874440-8886270 GCA_903798205.1 Danio tinwini
AAATGATGTTTAACAGAGCAAGGAATTTTTCACAGTAATTCCTATAATATTTTATTTTCTTCCGGAGAAAGTCTTATTTGTTTTATTTCGGCTACAATTAAAACTGTTTTTAATTTTTTTATAAACATTTTAAGGTCAAAACTATTAGCCCTTTTAAGCTATACATTTTTCGATAGTCTACAGAGCAAACCATCATTTATACAATGATTACAATGAAAAAAACTCATTCTCATGTGATTTATAAGCTCTTTGAGAAATGAGGACATCAGCCGTGTCCTCATATTTCACCACGTTCTTGTAATACCTGTGTGATACCTACAGTATATGTCAGGTTTTTGTTATGATATGTCACAAACACACACACACACACACACACACACACTTCAAATGCTGTATACTATATATATACATATATATCTCCATACCACCACCAGTGTGCAGCATCCACTTGGACGGCTCCAGTGCGCTCACCACACACCAGCTACTGGGCAATTTGGTGGATGGGAGGCCATGATCGTAAGGGCCGATTGAGGGACTTTGGCCAGGACACAAGGGTTACACCCCTACTTTTTACAAGATGGGGCCATGAGATTTTTAATGACCACAGAGAGTCAGGACCTCGGTTTAACGTCTCATCTGAAAGACGGCACCCACTGACAGTTTAGTGTCCCCTTCACTTCCAACAGCAACCTAGTTTTTCCTATGTGGTCTCCCATCAGAGTACTGACCAGGCTCAGCCCTGCTTAGCTTCAGTGAGTAACCGGTTGGGCTGCAGGGTGATTTGGCTGTGCTTTTGATGGATAGCTTATAAGTAGCACTAATGGGTGCTGCGTTTTTCAACTTGCAACGCCTAAAAAAGTGTTCATGGCTGACGATAAAACTCCTGCTTAGCACCTCACTACGCTGCAGGGCTCAACAAATGTGCACTACTGTTGACAACATCAGAAAAAAACGCTCAGCTCGAGAGAAAAATAAGGTGGACATGCAGCCTAACAAATTATGAATTTAAAAAGGCAAATTCAAACTGTTAATATCTATAAAATCATCTCAATGATACTTAAACTGTGTGTGAAATCAAAATTTGCAATTTTGCTAGCTCACATTGTGATTCTTTAGGTGAACAATTCAACAATTCAACATGTTTGTTTTGGTAATCTTCAATCAAAGTCTGACCATTTGCTTCTACGCTTGGAGGGGCGGTCCTTCACTGATTTCCTTCAATGCAGTGTGCAACACTGGTTTAAATCTGATAATGCACCTTGTTTAAAAATATATATTTTTAATAAAAGATTCGACTCAGAGTCGTTTAAATGATTCAACGTTTGCCTGGATCTTTTGCCAATACCAAATATAACCTGCCGGATCTGGTCAAATGTGAACACGCCTTTCCCTTCAGACACTAGCGGAGTGCGAGGGATTATGGGATTGATCATGACGCAAAGATTACTATCACTGAGAGATGACCAGACATGTGGCTGTAGGGAATAAAGGTTAAAGGGTTGAAGTTCATTTTCACAACAACACCACCCCAGTATAGCCGTGTATGTTCCTGTCATTTTCCTGATGATTGATACAATAACCTACCCTGCAGCGTGGGATTCATCGGCTGTTTGTTATTAATGGAAGGATCAACAAAGACTACTAATGTATGGGACTTTGTCTGTAACATAATCTGTATTGACCAGTTTCTTCTTCCTCCAGATTCTGTAAGTGTTTCTCTTTTCTACACAATAGTGTGCCTCGTTTTCTGTAGTTTGTAAAATATGTGTTTAATTGGGTGTTGCAACTTGTAATCGCATATCTATTATAGATCAGTGCTTGTAATGTCTATCTCAGGTTAAATCTGTATGGGGCTATTCACATATCGCGTCCAAAACCACGTTAATAACGCGACACATGCTTCTTCCTTTACCGATTTAAATACCCTTTGTGCTCACAATCTCCTGCTGTTTATTTCGATTGTCACCATCAGCTGGTTCTCACACTCGTGCCACAGTCAATTTTCAAAATAGTTCAACTTTTGCCACTGTGTGAATTAATACTGAATGTGTGTCGTTGTTATTACTAGGGGTTAGGTCACACAAATACTCTGAACACTACTTTATAACCCTGCTGGACATTTCTTTCTGTCTCATGCTAAATGCAGTCGACCAATCACAACAGACTGGGTCATCAGACCAATCAGCGCAGATTAGCCTCATGTAAAGAGAGAAGAATTGCTAAACAAATCTAATGGGAGTCATTGGGATAATTAGGTAAAAATAAAAGCATATTATAAGACAATGAAAGTGTTTTTGACCTTGCATGCATATCAGCCTGTTGTTTGAGACCCCCAAGGCCAAAATATGACCCTTTTCTAATGCATAATAGTTAGGGGTGTGACGAGATGCCTACTCCATGAGACGAGATACGAAATTGGGTTCACGAGAACGAGACGGGAAGATATTTTTACACTATTTTTAAGAAATCCTCAATGATGAAATATATGAATGGAAAATAGTCTTATTCAACTAGGAAAAAAAAAACAAATCACAAAACTACTTAGGTGCTTTCTTTAAATCAACTTGTAATGAATGTTATTTTACTTGCTAAATATTTTGCTAATAGCCTATGTGAATGGAAAATAATCTTTTTATATATAATTTTAAATATTAGCAAAATGTTTGCTAATATATGAATGAAAATAGATTTTTATTTAACTAGAAAAAAAATCACAAAATACAAAACAGTTTAGGTGCTTTTTAAAAACATTGTAAATGGTATTTAATTTCTATTTAAATGAATTCTATGTCATAAAGGACATGTGAACACTGCTAAATATTTAGCTATAAACTCTACCGACTGGCTTCTCCCCTGTACAATTTCACATGATATATCGAGCTTATTTCCACACACTGAAACAAATATATGTCATTTTTTGTATTTGATTTTTAATTTATTAAATGAGTTTCACTTTCATTTGGCAAGATTTCATTCAGGCCCCGTGACTCACTCTGAGCTACTGGATGCGATCATGCAAATATGAAGGACTGATAGGAGAGTTGTTTTAATGGAGTTTGATACCGCACGCAGAATGAAAAAAAAATCTGCTTTTCCCGGACAGTATTAACGTGTGTTTCGTGATGATGATGTGACGATGAGTCTCCAGGAGTTCATTCAGTGAGTGTGTGTGTGTTTGTTTGCGGGCGCTTAGAGATGTGTGTGTCTGTGGTGCTTTACTGACTCGCTAGGTGTGTAGGTCCTGTCACAAAATGCGGCTAAAAGTCCTTCATGGTGTTAATAGTTTGATTACGGCGTTCACATATCTGCACTTCAATAATGTGACTGAAATAGCAATACTCCACATCTTAATTCCATTAGTGTTTACTTTAATCTTTAATCTCGCGAGATCTCGTCGTACGAGATCTTGTCACACCCCTAATAATAGTACCTCTTTAAACCCTTTTAAAGGAACTGCAAAGTACTGAAAAGCCCAAGTGCAGTACAGTATGTACAAAAAATGTCCACAATCCATTGACCTTGTTTTTCCATAAAGAGCAGTTGTTGTGGTTCTTTAGCCGTCAGACCGCATTGATTCCTGCAGCGTCTCTCAGGCTTTTGTTTACCTCAGATATCCCGCGCTGGCCTTCATTCTTCTGAATTTGTCTTTGAACACCTCCAGTGTCCTGTGCTTCAGCAATCTCATACCAAATATTGCAAGGGTCACACGGGGCCGGAAAACCACACAACTTGTTTTTTTTTGTTTGTTTCATTATAAACAAAGCTAAGTCTAATATATATATATATATATATATATATATATATATTTTTATCTTTATATATATACAGCCTATATATCTCTGTGTTTTTTTTTTATTTCAAGAGCTTTTCCCCTCCGGCCATTTAGTGGCAGCAGTGGAACATGAGTATTGATTCTGTTTCTAATACTCAGCTTTTACACAAGATAGTAATCCCTGGTTAATAACAGAAACCCAGCAGAGGTTATTTATTGAGGAAAGTGTCGAAAATAATCTGATTGCTGCAGTGACGGTATCAGAGCTCTGTGTGTGTGTGTGTGTGTGTGTGTGTGTGTGTGTGTGTGTGTGTGTTAATATTTAGTCAAAACTGTCTAAATATCTAAAAATTCTTAAATTAAGAAGAATTTTTTTGACAAGCAAAACATGTTGTCTTGTTTTGAGAAATACTATGCCAAATTGAAGTGAGTTTTTCCTTAAAACAAGCTAAATAATCTGCCCATGGGGTAAGCAAAATAATCTTATGTCAAAAGAAAAAACAAGATTATTTTGCTTACCTTATTGGCAGATTATTTAGCTTGGCATATTATTTCTGAAAACAAGACATTATTTTTTTCTTGCCAAGAAAATGTTTCGTGATATAAGAATTTTTAGATATTCGGACTAGAAACAATACAAAAAATCTAACTAAGAAAGGCATTTTTTGCAGTGTATTTGTGTGAATTGTTTTATTTTGCATGTAATAGTTGTAAGAAAAAAAACATATTTAAATACTTAAAAAATACATTTTAATTTACTAAAATTACAAAAAAACTAATTTATCGGTTTAAGAATAACCATTTTACTTCAACTAATAAATAATCAAATAAATAGTAATACTAATAACTAAAAATAATAATTAGAAACAAATACACAACTGCAAAAAATGTGTTTCTTTTGTATGTCTCATTTCTAGTCTAAATATTTAAAAATGTGTAAATTATATAAGAAGCATTTTTCAGACAAGAAAAATAAATAGATACATTTTTAGTTTTCAGAAATAAGTCCAACATAGATTTTTTTCTTAAAACAAGCTAAATAATCTGCCAGTGGAGTATGTAAAATAAACTTATTTCAAACCAAAAACTTTTAAAAGTAAAGACTATTTTACTAACCCCACTGGCAGATTATTTAGCTTGTTTTAAGGAAAAACTCACTTAATTTTAAACAAAACATTTTGTTTACTTGTCTAGAAAAGGCTTCTTGATTTAAGAATTTAAGATTTAAGATTGTATAGATATTTTGAAAAGAAACAAGACAAAACTTCAAAGCATTTTAACTGGATATGACTCAAATTTGGTTTGAAACAACCTCCATCATTTTCTTTTTTGACTTAGTCCCTTTATTAATCTAGGGTCCCCACAGCGGAATGAACCACCAACTTATTCAGCATATGTTTTACACAGCGGATGCCCTTCCATCACTGGGAAACATCCACACTCTTACACACACACACTTATACACTACGATCAATTTTTAGCATACCCAATTCACCTGTACCGCATATCTTTGGACTGTAGAGGAAATCGGAGCACCCGGAGGAAACCCACAGCAAACACGGGGAGAACATGCAAATTCCACACAGAAATGCCAACTGACCCAGCCGAGGCTCGAACCAGCGACCTTCTCGCTGTGAGACAATTGTGCTACCCACTGCGCCACCGCGTTGCCCTTGAAACAATCTAGCATTTTTTTTTATTAAATGCTTAATAAATAAATTAGATAAATAATTGTAAAACTAATTATATAACTTGATACAACTAAAATAATATAAATTGTTTTGTTTTTCTTTACTACAGCAACAACAACAACAAAAAAAAAAAAACTCCATCTTAAAGCTGTCATACAAAGACTTGGCAAAATAGTGCAAAGTCTTTTCTCCCCTAGAATTCATTAGAGTTTAATATCCCCTCCAGCGCAAGACGTACTGCAGATATTTACTTTATTCATGAGCTGATCTGATGTGAAGTGAATTAAAGAGCTGAAGTCTGTCCGTAGCATGTGTTTCCCTCAGGTGAAGATCTGCTCTGTGTGGAGTTTGGTCTGTTTTTCACGTGTTCCTCTCCATATCGAGCACAGGATCCTTCTTTTTCTGGCTGTGTGTCTGTGGATGTACTGAAATGAACCACAGATCTCCACATGTCGCGCAGTGTGTTTCTGTTCACACATATGTTTGCTTTGACGTGTGCCAGTAGATGCCGACAGACCTCAGGCTGCATTCATTATTTCATATATATAGACTGTTCTTGTGCTGATGTCATTATTACATCACAAAGCTGGAGGCAGAACAAAGGAAAACTGGATTGAAGTGGTACAGTCTCCAATTTGAAGTTTTATCACATACCTTAAAAAAACAGGATTACAGCTGTGGTTAAAGGGATAGTTCGCTCAGAAATGAAAGTTTTGGCATCATTTACACATTCTAAAGTGATTCCAAACCTTTATGTGTTTCTTTCTTCTGTTGAACACTAAAGAAGATATTTTGAAGAATGTTGAAAACCTGTAACCATTGACTATAGTATTTGTTTTTCCTACTATGGAGGTCAATGGTTACAGGTTTTCAGCCTTCTTCAAAATATATTTTTTGTGTGATCAACAGAAGAAAGAAACACACAGAAGGTTGGGTGAACCACATGAGGGTGAGTAAATTCATTCATTCCTTTATTTTATTTTCAGCTTAGTCCCTTTATTAATCAGAGGTCGCCACAGTGGAATGAACCGCCAACTTATCTGGCATATGTTTTATGCAGCGTGTAACTTTCCAGCTGCACAACATACACTATGTACGGACAATTTATCTTACCCAATTCATCTATACCACATGTCTTTGGCACTCGTTCTTGCTGTGAGGTGACATCGCTACCCTCTATGCCACCTTGCTGCCTTTCTGTGGCTCAAGTGACGGCATTTTGTATTTTGCCATTCGCTTGTACGGTGGCTCTGAACATTCAAAACACCTCTCAAAGTGTATTTTCAGATGTGAAAAACTGAAAAAAAACTGTTTGATTTTTTTTTATGACGGATTAAAGTTTTAGAGGCAGTTTGTTAGTATGATTTACACAACGTTAGGTCGAATAAATTTTTTAAGGATTCAGTGTGCAATAACATTAAAACTAGGGATGTCCCGATACAACATTTTAACTTCCGATACGATACCGATATTGCAGCCTTCAGTACTAACCGATACCGATACAAATCCGATATAATAATCAGCGCAAATCATAAATACTTTACTTTTACCTATTTCGTTGAGAGTAATGTATGAACGGCAAGATCATACATTAGATTTCCAGGGCTTGACGCTTACTTTTTTTCAGGAGGAAGACATGCGCTCCTAAGTGGAAACATTTAGGAGCACATTAAAGAATTTTAAGAGCACAGTGAAAATGTATAAAATAAATAAGTGTTTTAGCCTAATAAATGTACACGAGGAGATCAAACAAAGGACAAAGCAGTGTCATTCATTTGAATACAATAAGTACACTAGGTTTTATTTTACTGCAACAACATCTTAAATAGTGTTTAATAATTATAATTTAAGCTGTATGGAGTTTAGCTAGCGGTCCACAGCAGGTCTGGGATCATATTGCTCTAATGAAGGCCTCTCTAAACTGATCTGAATCAAGTCTTCAGTTGTGCACATGCCTAGGCAGCTTCTTGATGAATTTTTCGATCCAGTTTCGAGCTGAAAAATCTCTTTCACACTGGGCAGCAGAAATAAGTAGTTATAGTTATAAGTTATTGTTAAGTTAATAAAAATGTGCAGTATGGTTAATGCAAACATTTACATGATCAGATCTATTTAATCTGTGTTTGTATCATAAGATGATTATGGCTGTATGCTCCCAAACAAACGTTATTTATTTTATAATAATATATATTGTACATATTATCTTTAACATAGATATACTTGGAGTAGCTGGATTGAAACACACATTTTCTCCACAGCACATGAAATAATGTGACTTTTAAAAAGAATTTTATTTATCAAAATTAATTTTATTTGCATAATATATTGCACAGATTCCACCCTACTTCTCTACATGGGAAAAGTATGACAATGTAAAGTAAGACAGAACTACAAACTCGTGCAAAGCTGACACTGTTTATCAGAGCACTTTATCTTTCTGGACTTTTAAAAGAAAAGCTAAATATGGGAATACCATTCTTTCTTTTAAACTGTAATGACCCTCAGCAACATAATGATTTCTTATTCTTATTTAACAGACAATTAAAAACAAAAATGTTTATCATTTAACACCTTTTACATGACACTGTCTCTTTTCATTGTGTTCAAGTAAAAAGAAAATTAATAAAAATAAAGAAATCCACTATTTGACTCCTACTATCCATGTGCACCACTGACAGGTCAAATCTGCGCTCTCTCTCTTTCAAGTGCGCGCATATAAAGTAATGCAAAAACGCAGCTATAGAAAGCGAAAGCACAGTATATAATGAGCTGGATCAGTCTATTTAGTTAAAGGTTTTGTGAACAGGTCGCGTCTCTGTGGGTCTGCAGCAGCAGAGCATGCGTTTCTTCACGCACACAGAACCGGGCCGCTGAGGTAAAGTCTTTTGTGTGGGAAGCGCAGATGTTGAATTGGGTATCGATCACACTGGATGCACCATGATATGCCATGACCGAATTGTAAACGTTTTCTATGAGGCTCGCACGATGTGCGATACGCCGCCATTCGGTGCCTTGCGTTGGTTAGCAGCGTATACAAAACAATGTAAAGATCGCTTGACATGAAGTAAATAAACCAGTATAGATGTGCCGTTGTTGATAGCGTAAGCGTGTGCTACCATCACAATAGATTCCTTTCGTAATGCACCATAACTTAGTGTGAAGAGCATGCTAAATCTAAAAGGGACTTTGCCAGCAAGCAGTGTTGTGATCACGTGGGCTTTGCACGCTGGGTCTGGACGCTGCTGAATAAAATAGCTGTAACGGAGATTAGAGCGGAACGGACTGCTTATATCGGAAATTTTTAACGCAGTCGGATAAAGTTTATTTGGACTGATATTGGACCGATTTCCGATATCAATATCGGATCGGGACATCCCTAATTAAAACTACAAAAAAGAAGAGGTAAAAATCAGATATGGAAATACATGTTTGGTTGCTAACACATGCTGTAAGCTGACCAATCACAATAGGTTGTGCAATCCTCTGACCAATCAGAGCAGAGCAAACTCTCAGAAAGGCGAAGTTTGTAGAGACTGAATCCTTGAACTAACATTTCCGACACCGAGAGAACAGAGCAGATGCTGGAATGAATCTTATGAGAAAATTATTTTATAGTAGAATCTAAATTTATTTTTGAAAGCTTTAAAAACCATAATGGGTTTCTGTGTTTGCATGTTCTCCCTGTGTTGGCGTGGGTTTCCTCCAGGGGCTCCGGTTTCCCAAGTCCAAAGACATGCGCTATTGGTAAATTGGGTAGGCTAAATTGTTAGTGTATGTGTGTGAATGAGTGTGTATGGATGTTTCCCAGTGATGGGTTAGAGCTGGAAGGGAATCCGCTGTAAAAAAAAAAACAAAAAAACATGCTGGATAAGTTGGCGGTTCATTCTGTTGTGGCGACCCCAGATTAATAAAGGGACTAAGCCGAAAAGAAAATGAATGAATGAATAAAAACCATAATATGACACTTTAAATTCTCATTTTACTTTAGCATTGATTACCGAATAATCATTTTATCTATTACTTTTCTGTTGGTGAAAAATTTAAATGTTTAGTCATAATTAAGTATAATTTCCTCAACACAAAACAGAATGAATTAAAATTAATACATTAAAACCAATGACCTTTAGAAAACTGCACCATTAAACATTTTACTTAAAAACATTAGCAGTCATTAGATTAGATTGACCATATGGGTTTTTGGGCTCAGACCCAGGTGCACCACAGCCGAGGACCAACATGCAGCGCTGTATTAATGTTTTCATAGCAGGTAATGTGATGCTGTGGCCAAAGACCTCTCTTTAAATTTGATTAAAATGGGAAAATTGTGTTTCAACTCTCTCTTTCTTGGCAGATTGTCAGCGCGCAGTTTGTTGGTTATGCATTATTTTTCAAAAGTTTAGGATCATACCTTATTTATTGTATGTAAAACAAGTCTCTTATGCATACTAAGGCTAAACCTTGAGTTTAGACCCCATTTTCACCTAATATTAAGATGCTTTTTAAAAATCCAATCTGATTACAAGTTTCTGAAGCTATAAACAGAGTTTGAAGGCACAATATGTTCGATTTTTGAACTTGAACAGTGTTATATTCATTTATTCATTTTCTTTTCTGCTTAGTTAATCAGGGGTCCCCACAGTGGACTAAACCTCCAACTTATCGAACATATGTTTTATGCAGCGGATGCCCTTCCAGCCACAACCCAGCACTAGGAAACGGTGTTATATATTTTGCTGAATTATATACTTACACTATGCCAAATGTTTCAAAGAATGTTCAGATCCAGAAAAATAATCCATTTTAATTCTGTCATGACCACTCTCGAGATTTCTTATGTTAATGAATATCTATATTTAAATGTTGATGTATTTGGTCTTGGCAGCATAGATCTGTTCTGCTGCTGCTGCTTTAATTATTATGGCAGAGCAAGTACTGAGACCTGCTACTGCCAGTAGACATACCCTAGAATATAACATGCTGCTGCTGCAAACATAATATATATGTATGTGATCCTTGTAGCATATCTAAACATGGGTGGAGCTGGGGTGGAGGAGGGTCTCTGAAAACATGCTGCAGCATAACAGCATAGAACGACACTGAGCATTTAAATTGAAGTAGAGCAAGCTCATTGGCTGCCGAGGCGACAGTAACCAACTTCCTGATCCATGTAGTTAATGACGGAGGAGCTGTCTATGACCTATCAGCCTGCGGGTACATAGAGAGACGGAGTTCAGTTTCACTCTGCTTCGAACTATCATGATAAAAATAGTTGAATACTGTAGTTTATCAATCGGCATGATTTCTGCTGTAGTCTCATGGGACGTAATGAAGACCACAACTCCCATGATTCCACACTCAGAAAAAAAAATATTTGGCATGCTAAATATCTGGACCTGTCGACGATTAATATGCCTGCTGTGTGATAGAGCTATGACTGAAAAACACATCGGCCATGAGCTACAGCCAAACATAAAGCAAGATACAGGGCAGCGTGGAGTTTGAGGAGGAGTTATAGACCACAACAAATAAGCTTGACAATATCATTAAACAGAAACAAAGCAGAGACATTTGCTGCAGCAGAAGCACAATTGTTAACAAAAATACTTATTGACCTACACTCTCAACTGTGATCTCACTTGTGACCTTGAGTTATTTCCTTATCACTTTTCGCATTTGTTTATGAGAGAAGCAACGTTTTTGGTGATTGTCTTTATTGTAGTCATGCAGTGCGTATCCTCCTGTCGCTGATGTATCATGCAGTATAAACACAACAGCAACTGAACACTTCCTCAGATAGTCATGCAGTGCATACACTAAAAAAAGTTATTTAAAGATGATACCTTGGGTTTATTTTTATTTTTTTTACGTTAAGTGGTTGTAAACAATGTATTTGGGCTGAATTTAAACAAACAAATTAAGTTAAGTTTTGCAGACATATTTTTTTTTCTAGAAGACCTATGTACGGTGGCCGGGAGGTGCAAAACAACATCACAAAGTGTGAAACACTTTTACAAAGCTCTGGACAAATTTACATTTTGAAAAACATTTTTACCTATCATAAAACACAATGACATAGAAAAAACTATTTTACCAAGGACGAAACAAATTTACATTTTAGAAAAAAAATTACAAGATGCAAAAAACTTTTACCAGTCCCGAAACAAATTTACAATTACAGATTCTTACGGAATTCGTTAGGGGCTATTCGTCCAAGCGTAGGCTGCGCCGTAGCATAAGCGTGCGCTTGACGCAGAAGGATAAAACGGCCTTAAAGCAGAGAGGGTGAGTGCGCGCAAAAGCAGAGAGAGAGAGTGCGTGCGAAAGCAGAGAGAGGGAGTGCGCGCGAAAGCAGAGAGAGGGAATGCGC
>CAIGQZ010032287.1:8895219-8906816 GCA_903798205.1 Danio tinwini
CTATCTATCTATCTATCTATCTATCTATCTATCTATCTATCTATCTGGTAGATTTTGTGTTTAGATTAGTGTACGTTTGTAATGGCTGTGTCAGTTTTATTCATTTTAAGTTTATTTGTATTGTTCTTTTTACAATTATTATTGTTTCAAAGGCGCTTCACAAAAGGTGCACATTATTGCATTACAATCAGAATAGGTTAAAGTTACTATTGAATATAAGTTATTATATATAATCGTAGTTAACCTGCATGTAGGTGATGTCTCTGTGTACATATTTAATGAAGTGTATTTATGTAATAAGTGTATGAGTTGTCCTCAAAGTCCTTGATAGTTGTCATCATCTCTTCGTATGTGTTGTCGTTGAGGTCTTTGGTAGTTGGGATCATCTCTTCACAAGTCTTGGATCCCATCAATGGCGCTACACAATCTCTAGAGGTCTCGGAATGGGCATCCCCAGGTGAAAATATAAACCAAAGAAAATAATCAGCGTTTCATAATATATTTGAACAAGAGATATTAAACATCAATGCAAAAATTAAGTGCTATAAATAAAAAAACAGCAGTTATATAAACAAACATGTAAAGCATATGAGTATTTCTAACAAAATGCCTGGTGCATTAACACAGGAGGACTGTGTCCTACAGGTGGTTTGTTAAGCCCACTCACCTGCGTGGAGCATACTCATGCATCATCCTGTTATGTGATGCATAGTGAAAAGTAAGTTTTACTATAAAGATAGTTCTATAATCTAGATTTGAACTAAGAGTGTCTGAGGCTCTGACATTATCAGGAAGGCTATTCCAGAGTTTTGGAGCCATAAATGAGAATGCTTGACCTCCTTTAGTAGACATTGCTATTCAGGGTACTACCAGAAGCCCTGAGTTTTGAGATCTTAAAGAGCGTGTTGGATTGTAGCAAAACAGAAGGTTGGTTAGATAAACAGGAGCTAGATTATTAAAAGCTTTATAGGTGGAAAGCAATATTTTATATTCAATACGGAACTTAACAGGCAGCCAGTGTAAGGAGGATAAAATTCAGGTAAAATTAGGGTGTCAGCATCCACTTAATAATTTTTGTACTTCATTAACACGATAATTTATTTTGATGCTATTTTATTAATATTATTCTCATCATATTTTTGTTGTTGTTACTGTGGTAACAAAAAGTGTGTCTGTAATAAATCATTGATTGTAAGCTTTACATCCAGCTGCAGTTATTAGGTTAGCAAATAAACCAGACAACGTAGCAATTTTTGTGATATCCCGACGGTTGTGATCTTGACCAGACCAGAAATAAAATTCTGTTTAAGACCACACAACTATTGGCGACCTATTTGGCGACCACACAACAACTATTGGCGACTATTGGCGACCAAAACCAAGATCTATCACAAGTAGTTTTATTAATATCTGTGTTTGTAAGAGATGCTCTACTTGGAAACTGAAATGGGAAGGAGGGATGAAAATTAAACATATAAAAACAAGAATGTAAACGTTAGCCAAACATTCTTCGAAAGTTTGTTAGCCATGATTAGTGAAGATATGTACAAAGTGTGTTTGTATTATCCATGCCCTGTAAACAATGTCACTGTGCCATGCCACGCAAAGAAAACAACACAACAGAATTCCTAAGTGTTGGGTTTAGCAAAAACAAACACGGAGAGTTTGTACACAGAGGCAGCTTTTTGGACGCGGAGCTTTTCATTTCTATTAAAATGAATCAGCTTGAGTGCTCTGTTTGTTTTGATGCAATGCTCTTTTTTTTCTTCTTCTTCTCCTCCCTCATCTGAGACTGGCCGGGTTTTCTCAGAGCCAAGAAATCCATGGGTAAATATCATTGCGTGTGTGTGTGTGTGTGTGAAATAAAGAAAGGTGAGGTTTTCATTCCCAGCGCTGCAGTCGGAAGCTAGATAATAAAATGTGTTTGTGCCAGATACAATGTGGCTCCTTATCTTGCGACGGCAGGGCTTGAAATCGCACAGAACATGCTCATTAATTGATAATAATATCTGTAAGAGAAGAAAAGAGGGGCGACAGACGACAACCGGCATTATTATGACACAATCGGTAGCGTGCATTCAGACGTATCTCGACATGACTAGTCGATTATGCATGAGCCTCACAGGGTGCCTGTGGCGAAGAGAGATTCAGCATTTATTTGGGGCCACCTTTGTGCGTTTAGATGACTCCTTCAAATGCCAGTCAGTCCAGCTTTATTTAGAGCAGCTCTCATTGTTATCGCGAGAAATGAAGATAATATCGAATCATTCTTTCCGATAGCTTGTGCGCTTCTCAACTGGAGTCCCAAGTTTGTTGTTTACATTCAGCAGGGAGGAAATGTTAATTGGCAATAAAAGTGGATCCTCACTGTATAATTGCTGGTTGATTTAATAACAAATCAAGTGGAAGGAGAAAAATGCTTTGCTTTTGTTTTGGAGATGCATGGAGATTGCTGCAAATCTAAATCTGACAGAAGAAAGCAGTTTGTACTACATGGCTTCATATTTTTTATATATATATATATATAAAGCCACATCATATCAGTATACATATAATATATACAACTGATTTATTAATTGACTAACCGACTGACTAACCAATTGACTGAGTGAGTGATTGAGTGAATAACTGACTGTCTGACTGATCAACTAACCGGTTGAAAGATTTATTGTTGGTTGGTTGACCCACTGACCAACTGACCAACCGATTGATGATTGGTTGGTTGGTTGGTTGGTTGGTTGGTTGGTTAACTGACTGACTGACTGACTGACTGACTGACTGACTGATTGATTGATTGATTGATTGATTGATTTATTGTTGGTTGGTTGGTTGGTTGGTTGGTTGATTGATTGATTGATTGACTGACTGACTGACCGACCAACCGACCAAAGGATTAACCGATTTATTGTTTGATTGGTTGGTTGGTTGATTGACTGACCGACCGACCAACCGACCAATTTATTGGTAGGTTGATTGATTGACTGACCAACCGACTAACAGACTAATCAATTGATTGATGGATGGATAGATGGATGGATGGATGTTTGGTTGGCCGGCTAAGCTACCAACCGATTATTTGATTGATAATCGACAGATTATTTGATTGATTATTGACCGATTATTTGATTAATGATTGAGTAATTGTTGGATTAATAATTGACAGATCATTTGATTGATAATTAATGGAGTTTTCTGATTGATAATCAACCAATTATTTCATTAATAATCAGCAAAAAATTAATTGTTAATCAACCGATTATTTGATTGATACTCGAAAGATTATTTGTCATCAACTGTTTTTTTTTCTTTTTTTTTATTGACCATTATTTGATAATCTACCAAATATTTGTTTTTTATAATCAACCAAATATTTCATTGGTAATCGACCGATTATTTTATTGGTAATTGACCAATTATTTTATTGGTAATTGACCAATTATTTGATTAAAAACCGATCAATAATTTAATTGATGATCATTAACTGACAGGCCAATCGACCCATTTATTAATTCATTGTTGACAAACTGAATGACGACCGAACGATCGATTGTTGGTTGACTGATTGACCAATTTATTCATTCATTGCCTGAGTGACAGTGTTAGGAAAGCTACTTTGAAACTGCTCATCAGCTAATGTAGCTAAGCTACTGTCAAACTACACTTCTAAAAAAGTACTAGCTACAACTACAAGTACTAGCTAAACCCAACACCAATGACTGACTGACTCACTCACTGAATAATTGACTGAATTTTTGATCGAGTTGGGGCTTGACTGGCTGAATTTGATGATTTCATTTTGAAAGAACAAGTTTTGATCATTTAGCTCAAAATAAATTTCACACTTTCAGTCATGCTTTGCACAGGACAGAATATGTGAGGAGAAATGTGTTATTATGAGTTTCATAGCTAGATGAAAAAATAGGGAGACTTGTTAATGCCTATATTTTAAGACTTTGTTTTGTTGGTGTTTTTGGCTCTGTTTGTGATGTGTTGAAGTGTTGAGCATGTGCTTGGGTTGAATATCTGCGAACAAACAAACAAACATCTTTAGCCTGCCATCATTTAACATTGTATGTGTGAAGAAAAGTGATGCCTAACTTACTGGTGTATAATTATAACACTTCCACATGATGATAACATGTTTCCTCTATTTACATTTTTCAGGATGAACTAAAGTGTATCTAGTGAACAACTAAAATTAGACATTTAAATAAACTGATTTACATCAGTCATGTGGTAGTATGATTGAGTCTTGTTCAGCCCAAGAATGAAAAATACAAAATATTTGTGATCAGTTGTAATATTACAGTTTATCTCAGTGGCTTTGCTGCATTTCTCACAACACTATTTACATTTGCACAACAGTTAATGCATTTCTCAAAACAATTAGTACAAACTGCAAAACCTAGTGAATAACCAGCAAAAGCGTGTCACTTGCTCAAAATAGATAGCTCATTCCTCAAAAGCAAGTATTGATGTAAATGAAAGTGTCAGTGTCATCAAAATGAAAAGTCCTGACACCATTGTTTATGAACAAGATAGTCAAACGGCTTTGTCATGTTTTCATTATGACAGTTTACTCTGTACATTTTTTCCAATGCAAAAAAGTCAGATTTTGGTGACACGTCCTGAACATGCTCAAGACAGCACTATATACTATTTACACAGCCATTTGAAAACTACAGTAAAGTAAGACAACACTCATTTAGTGAGGTATCTGAGTACAAGACTCTGAATATGTATGTTTCACATTTTTACTGCAGATGCTCTTTACAATTCTAATTTATTCACAGCATTGTGCAAAAGAATAAATACACCCTTATTTACAACAAACATAAACTTCCCTTGGGTAGAGCTGTGCACAACTGTAAACAATATTGCAGTACGTATTGAAACTGAACCTACAACATACACAGGTCTGTTAATCATTCATCAAATTGTTCAATTTAGAAGACATTTTCAGAAGAATTTTTTTTTTTTAAATAAAATTAGCTTGACAGATTTTGACAACTAGTTCAACATTTGTGTATGTAATGACTCAAGTAATAAAACGAGGACTATTAGTTTTATATGGAATGTCTATTCAGCATTCACATTAGATTTATTTTAATTTTGACTGACATGACATCAGCAAATGATAATGTTACAAACAGCAGAGAGTTGTATGAAAGCAATTGATGCATGTCCAAAAGCATTTGCAATTTGCTAGAAGGAATGAGAAACTGCTACTATGATGTGCACAAATGACTAATTGTTTTGAGAAATGCATTAACTGTTGTGCAAATGTAAATAGTGTTGTGAGAAATGCACCAAAGTGACCGAGAAAAACAAAAAAATGGCAGATTTTTGTGGTCAACATATATATCAAATTGTGTTTATAAATTAATATGCAAGAAAGCAATAATTCTGTTTATTAAATTGGCAAAGAAAAAGGCAGAAAATACTTTTATAAGATCAATATAGATTTCTGTTACATACACACACTGTATATATTACAGTATGTATATATATATATATATATATATATATATATATATATATATATATATATATATATATATATATTAATAACTATAATTCTCTGACCATTATTAATCTTGATTCTAAACTTGATTGTGATTATGGAGTGGTGATTATTTTATTATAATTGATCGTTAATGTAAATGATCATCGATCCCGGGATTTTGTCGAAATTGACATCCATAGTTCTTAGCTAATATAACACATTTTACACACCTCTTTTAAAATAATTGAAATAATTGCCTTTATTTTCTTTACTGTAAATATGCCTACACAACTTGTTTATCTCGTTAATTATTTTAGAAGCAAGAAAAACAAATAATAAAATAGATTATTTTTAAAATGAATGAAAAAAACTCAAGAATTGTGTTAAGCTCATTTTATCAAGTATTATGAACAAACAGCAAGCATGATTTTTTGAGTGTATATATGTAAGTTTTTATATTAAACCTCATTCATTTTCAAATAAATACAGTATAAAAATTTGTTAAACTATTCAACACATATGTATTTAACATGCTTTCTGTGTATATATATAGCATTGCTTTTGTACATTTAATATAATGCACTAAAATCTCATCTTTGATTTCAATATTTTTCCATCAAGCACAGCTCTAACTAAAATTTAACACATTTACATGAATATAATGTTTAATTAATATACACTCAGCAATGCAGTGGCGCAGTAGGTAGTGTTGTCGCCTCACAGCAAGAATGTCGCTGGGTTGCAGGTTTGAACCTCGACTGGGCTGGGTCAGTTGGCGTTTCTGTGTGGAGTTTGCATGTTCTCCCTGCGTTCGTGTGGTTTTCCTCCGGGTGCTCCGGTTTCCCCCACAGTCCAAAGACATGCGGTACAGGTGAATTGGGTAAGCTAAATTGTCCGTAGTGTATGAGTGTGTGGATGTTTCCCAGAGATGGGTTGCGGCTGGAAGGGCATCCGCTGCGTAAAATCGTGCTGGATAAGTTGGCGGTTCATTCCGCTGTGGTGACCCCAGATTAATAAAGGGACTAAGCCGACAATAATATGAATGAATGAATGATTTACACTCACCGGCCACTTTATTAGGTACACCTTACTAGTACTGGGTTTGAACCCCCTTTTGCCTTCAGAGCTGCTTTACTCCTTCATAGCAAGGTACTGGAAAATTCCTCAGAGACTTTGGTCCATATTGACATGATAGCATCATGCAGTTGTTGCATATTTGTCAGCTGCACATCCATGATGCAAATCTCCCGTTCCACCACATCCCAAAAGTGCTCTATTGGATTGAGTTGTGGTGACTGTGGAGGCCATTTGAGTACAGTGAACTCATTGTCATGTTCAATAAACCAGTCTGGAATGATTTGCGCTTTATGACATGGCGCGTTATCCTGCTGGAAGTAGCCATTAGAAGATGGGTACACTGCGGTCATAAAGAGATTATCATGGTCAGCAGCAATACTCAGGTTGTGGCGTTGACACAATGCTCAATTGGTACTAATGGGCCCAAAGTGTGCCAAGGAAATATCCCCCACACCATTACACCACCACCACCAGCCTGAACCGTTGATACAAGGCAGGATGGATCCATGCTTTCATGTTGTTGATGCCAAAATCTGACCCTACCATCCCAATGTTGCAGCAGAAATCGAGACTCATCAGAACAGGCAACATTTTTTAAATCTTCTTTCTGGTGAGCATGTGTGAATTGTAGCCTCAGTTTCCTGTTCTTAGCTGACAGGAGTGGCACCCGGAGTGGTCTTCTGATGCTGTAGCCCATCTGCCTCAAGGTTGGACGTGTTGTGCATTCATAAATGCTCTTCTGCATACCTCGGTTGTAACGAGTGGTTATTTCAGTTACTGTTGCCTTTCTATCAGCTTGAACCAGTCTGGCCATTCTTCTCTGACCTCTAGCATCAACAAGGCATTTGCCCTCACAGAACTGTCGCTCACTGGATATTTTCTCTTTTTCTGACCATTCCCCCTAGAGATGGTTGTGCGTGAAAATCCCAGTAGATCAGCAGTTTCTGAAATACTCAGACCAGCCTGTCTGGCACCAACAACCATGCCTCATTGAAAGTCACTTAAATCCCCTTTCTTCCCCATTCTGATGCTCGGTTTGAACTGCAGCAGATCGTCTTGACCATGTCTACATGCATAAATGCATTAAGTTGCTGCCATGTGATTGGCTGATTAGAAATTTGCGTTAACAAGCAGTGTATATTGACCTTGATAAAAACAATACTGGGTAAAAGAAGCAATTCACATCAACAGATCAGCACTGTTTTATGACAGATTGATTATTTTTTGCATTGTCATCAGGATCCTGAGACAAAACTAGCAGAGAATCTCTGATTTAAAAGAGCAGGTTGATGTGATGTTTCTGCTCTCTACTTCGCTCTTGTTCTCAAGATTTTAATCCATTCTCAGTTTGTTCTTTCAGAAAACCTGCAGAAATGAAGTGCAGTAAATGCAGGAAGTCAATCAGGTTGAAATAAAAAACAGCTATTAAAATGCAACGCAGCTCATGTCAAACATTTCATGTCATGTAAAGTGCCCTTTAATGCAAACACAAATCAGCGATCTGACTGACTCGGCAGAGAAACGATGTACGTTTTTTAAACCAGTATGATTTAATAATAACAGAGTGAATATTAATGCTTTTTTTACTCAGTACCTCGCCACAAACTTTTCTGCTTCTCAAATCCTCACAGTTTCATCTTCATCTTTCAGTCTCACAGGAGTCTGTAAAGCCTCAGTTATTCTCAAATGTCCTCAGATATTATTATGTATCTGAATGACACTGTCAGATGTTTGAGTGCCAGTGGATGCACAAGCAAATATGCAAGCAAAAGGATAACATTTTTTTTCACATCGCAGTACTGTATGAATGTATAATATGTGTGATTGTTCTATACACAACAGCAGCTGAATGCGTTTTGTGAAAGTGGTGCATTGAATTCAGTGAATGCAAGAGTGCAAAACAAGATGTCAGGGTTGGTTTTTATACCTTGATTTTGCAGAAGTACAAATTGGACTTTGTATATTTTCTTTTACAACTTTGCAGACATATTTAGACTCCTAAAACAGAACTATGAGTTAATATGATGATTGTGTACTACAGTTACAGTATACAATTACAGTAAATGTTTGTCACATATTATTAAATGTTTTTTTTTTTGACATTTTATTAAAACTTATAAAACAGTGGGGGAAAAAAGGTGTTGAACACCACCATTTTTCTCAGAAAACATATTTCTAAAGGTGTCATTTTCCCCAGATGTTGGTAACAACCAAAGACATCCATATATATATATATAAAAAGAAAACAAATCTAATTATTTTATAAATGAAGTTATGTGTAATAAAATGAAATGACACAGGGGAAAAAATATTGAACACATGAAAAAAGGGAGGTGTAGAAAGGCAGTGAAAGCCCAGACAGCAGTTGAAATCTCTCAGTAGTTCTTCAGCAACCCTCTGCTCTTTGTCATTGTAAATAAATATCCGCTGTTTCAGTCCAACATTTACATTAGCAGGATGATGAAGATGAAACCAGGGTGGACATTTTGGCAAGACAATGACTACTTTTTTATCTAGTATGCAGTGTAAGTGTAAACATTTATTGTAAGTTAAATACAGTAAAATGTTTTATATAAAACATGTCAAATATAAATCTTTCTTTGTATATTATTATTATTATTATTATTATTATTATTATTATTATTATTATTTGGTTTTTGCTAATAATTTGGGGTTTAATAATGTTGTTCGAAATCATGCCAAAAAATGCAACTTCATTGCAATCAAATTGTTTGCTGCATTATAATAATATATTTACTGTCATTTTTGATTACTTTAAGATAAATGTTGCATTAGCTCAATATTTTGGGGAAAATCATGATATATTTCTTTCAAAAGAAAAGAAAAAAAAAGAATCAGCATTTACTGTAAATCTTTATAAAACGTCTTTTATATATTTTAGGTATTTGTATGTATTTCCTGAAATAATACTAAAAATAAATTGGATTTTTTTATAAAATAGAAAGTTCAAGCAAATTGGATGAATTAATGATTTGATACATTATAAATATCTTTATTGTCATTTTGATAAATGTAATGACAAATATTACAATTTGCATAAATATATGCGCTTTCAATGTACAACATCTTAATATTAATGTGAAAACCAGGATCATTTTTTAAAAAAGAAAATCAAAGAAACAAATAAAAAAATCAAAAAAAAAATTATATGTAAAAGTCTTTATATATTGTATACATTTTTTATGTATTTCCTCAAAAATAACTTTAAAAAAAAAAAGAAAAAGAAAATGAAACAGCATTTATTGTAAATCGTTATTAACCATCTTTAATTTATTTGATATTTTTCTATGTATTTCCTGAAAAAATATCTCAAGTAATATTTAGGCCAGACTAAAAATAAATTAGATTTTTTTTTATTAAGTAGAAAGTTCAAGCAAATTGATTGCAATCAAATGATTTGATACATTATAAATATCCTTATTGTCATTTTGATTAATGTAACCACAAATATTACAATTTGTATAAATATTTGTATTTTCAATATACATCTCAATATTTATGTGAAAACTGTAATTTTTTTTCAAAAGAAAATCAAAGAAACAGCATTTATTGAAAAATATTTGTATAACTTTTTATATATTGTCTACATTTTTATGAATTTCTTGAAAAATACACCTTTTATTTAAAAAAAAAACTGCATTTATTGTAAATCATTATAATACATCTTTTATATACTTCTTCAGATCTTTGTATGTATTTCCTGGAAAAAGAATCATATGTAATATTTAGGTCATACTAAAAACAAATAAGATTTTTTTGATAAATAGAAAGTTCAAGCAAAGTATTTTCAAAAAAAAATTGCTCAATTTAAGGACAAATATTTAATTATTTCAATATTTTTGTGAAAAAAATCATCTTTTTTTTCAAAAGATAAGAAAAAAGCAGCATTTACTGAAAATTTACATAAAAATCTTTATATGTTTTAGATACACTCTATTGTTTGTTTTAATATTTATTTTTCCCATATTTATTTATGCTTTTGAATTACATTATGGGACCTTGATCCTTCTTCCAGCAACTTTTAACCTTGAAAAGTTGAAAAAAGTGACTTTATGAACATTATCAATAGTTTAAAGTGATATATTGTCTAGGTTGGTGTTGTATATTACGCTACGCCAGCACTTTTTTCTGTCATTTTTCTATATATTATTTCTTATAGATTATATTATTTCAAACTAGTTAAATGTCAATAAAATGACAATGATCAACATCCCATAATGCAATTCAAAAACTATTCATTAACAAAAAATTAACAGATATTTTTTAACAGTGTATTTATGTAATTCCTAAGAAAAAGAAACCTTCTATGCTTCTTTGAGACAGAGCCATGTTTCCTCATAAGCACATGACTAATAGTGAGTGTCCCTGTTCTCATGTGGATGATGTGAGACCTCTATATGTGATGAAGCCACAGAATATGAACCTACATCCTCAATGCAGAGGTTTAATGGAGATGTCATCTGAACACAAACCCCCCGCGAGACCTTTTAAAGGATCTTCACCTTACACTCCAACACATAACATCTTAGTGACAACACCTGACCTTTATCTGCAGCAGAACAGCCCGACTCATGCTCATACACAGACCTGAGTGTATTAAAGCGCACACAGATCATCTGTTATGTGCTTTTTTCAGGCCTTTAATCAGTGCACAGGCTGTAATGACTCCTGGCCCTCACAGTGCTGGAGGAATGGGGTCATTCGCAGGGCACGTCAGAGAAGATCACACGTGTGTTGTTGAATCGAAGAGCGATTGTTGCTTCCTTTACAAAAGGGTAGAAATTAACTTTTCCATTAGGGAGAAATATTTGTTCACCAAGATTGATTTATTTTTACTGTAGACATTTTTAGAATTAGAGTTTTAGGTGGTTACTTTTGTGTCAAATAATTAATTTTATACAGTTTCCTGAGAATTTTTTAAACCACTGTATGTTTTTACAACCGTATATTATTATTATTATTATTATTATTATTATTATTATTATTATTATTA
>CAIGQZ010032287.1:8913869-8957247 GCA_903798205.1 Danio tinwini
AATAATAATAATAATAATAATAATAATAATAATAATAATAATAATAACGATTATATAATATATAATAATATAAAGTAATAATATACTTTATTAAACATGTACATATAGACATCACCTATATGCAATAAAATTATGTCTGCATAACTTGTATTTGATTGTAACTTTAACTTAATTTGATTGTAATGTAATATTGTGCATTATGTGTAAAGCTGCTTTAAAACAATAATTATCGTAAAAAGCTGTAAACAAATAAACTTGAGTTGAATTGAAGAGATTTACATCAAGAGAGAGTTTTAAATGCAGGATAATCATTAGTCTTTAAGGAGTTCACATATAAATCCAAATCCTTTCTGAAAATAATAAAGTAAGGGTGTTTCTTTGAAAATGAACATTTATGTATATACAACTTTAGCCATAAAAAGCTATAAATTAATCATAAATTTACATTATATTATATTTTTTTGTTTTTATTGTATTAATGTTATGTTAAAGTAATAATGCTAATAATTAAATGTAAAATGCTAAATGATTTCTCACCATAATTAAAATGGAAAAAAATCGTTATTAGTATGCAAAAAAAGAACAATTACAAAGAGACAATACAAAGATACATGCAATATATTTATTACAGTCTATTACAGAGTTTACATATAAATCAAAATCCTTTCTAAAAATTAAAAAGTAAGGGTGTTTCTTTGAAAATGTACATTTATGCATGCAAAATTTTGCCAGAAAAAGCAAAAAAATTAATCATAAATATACATTATATTTATTTATTTATTTTTTTCTATTTATAGTGAATATGTTAAATTAATAATACTTAATAGTTAAATGTAAAATGCTAAATGATTTCTCACCATGGGTGGATTGTTGTAAAAATTAAAGAATTTAAGTATTTTATTATTATTATTATTATGCAAGAAAGAACAATTAAAAAGACACAATATGAACTAAGATACATGCAATATAATTATTAGTCTTTTACAGAGTTCACATATAAATCCAAATCCTTTCTCAAAATAATAAAGGGCGTTTCTTTGAAAATGTACATTTATGGATGTAATATTTAGCCAGAACAAGCAATAAATTAATCATAAATTTACATTGTAATATTTATTTGTTTTTATTATTTTTTTTATCTATTTATAGTGTATATGTTAAATTAATAATACTAAAGAGTTAAATGTAAAATGCTAAATTGTTTCTCATGGATTGTATTTAAAATGAAAAAAAATTAAGAATTAAAGTATTTTTTTATATTATTATGCAAGAACAATTACAAAGACACAATATGAACAAAGATGTAATGTAATTAATAAAATCTTTTAAAAAGTTCACATATAAATCTAAATCCTTTCTAGAAATAAAAAAGTAAGGGCGTTTCTTTGAAAATTTATGGATGTAAAATTTAGCCAGAAAAAGCAATAAATGAATAATAAATCTAGAATAAACTTGATGCTTTTGGACACATATTAACCCCATCACCAACCACAGCTTTGTTTACACTGTAAAAATGTCAGTAAAATATTTATCAGTATTTTGCGATACATGTTTTTATTTTTTTATTTATGCTTTTAAATAGCATTAAATGTTTATTTCTGTTCACTCATTCAAACTTATTTTAAAATAAGCTGAATCAACACAATTGTTGAGGGTTTTTTAGGGACAACTTAATTGTTTTATGTTCAATCCACTTAAATTTGTAAAAGAAATTATGCTAATTTATCAATTTGTTTTGGGAACAACATGGAATTGTTTGGAACCCTAGATTTTTTTACAGCATTGCATTACATGCTTTTTTCCTGTTTATTTATGCTTTAAAATTGCATTATGGGTCCTTGATTAGAATAGTAATGGCATGAAAAATTTCATATTGTGATTATAGAGACCAAATTTATCAGAATTATAGCCTACATAATATTCCTGTTTGGTTAAAAGAGCTGAAGATGATATAAATGTCTCACACACTTTTGGTATTGCACCATTTTTTTCTAAAAATAAACAAACAACAAATAAAATGTGCAGCTTTATGCTTTTATGACATGGACATGGATCTCTGCATTTTAGATTTGTTTATTAATATCTGTATCATTTAATGTAAATATTTTTGTGTGTTTTTTAGGTACATTTGCTTTTCTTATTTAAGGGATTGTTTGTTTACCTGCACTTGGAAAATGACCTTCTTGTTTGCCTTCACAAAATAGCAAAGCTGTTTTTTTTTTAAAGCTAAAAAGGGCTGTGCAATTTGACAAAAATATCTTATTG
Source organism: Danio tinwini (assembly GCA_903798205.1). Lineage (NCBI taxonomy): Eukaryota > Metazoa > Chordata > Actinopteri > Cypriniformes > Danionidae > Danio > Danio tinwini. Next base: position 8,916,135 of record CAIGQZ010032287.1, read on the forward strand.
TGGTTTTTGACTGATATTGTGATATCATTTTTTGAAATCACAATAATCAATCATGATTTTAATGACAGACCCAATGAAAACTTGAAACAGTAATACTAACCGTCAGAAAATGTACTGTGGTTTACCATGAAACCAGTAATCGTGAAAACACTAACCTTGATCTTTTGGTTTTAAAAAGTTTGAAAAAGTCACTTGAAAAGTGATATATACTCTAAATTACAATACAAAAATGATAATAAATGGCTAGTAGGCCTACTTTTTCAGAACTTTTATGGACTTAATTCTCTGTGTATATTATTTGTTTTAAAATATATTCATTTATTTATTCATTTTCCTTCAGTTTAGTCTTTTATTTTATGAGGGGTTGCCACAGCGAAATGAACTGCCTTGGAAACACCCATACAATCTCACATTCACATTCATACACTATGGCCAATTTTGTTTACCCAATTCACCAATACCGCATGTTTTTGGACTGTGGGGGAAACTGGAGGAAACCCACCACAACATGGGGAGAACATGCACAGAAATGCCAACTGACCCAGCTGGGACTCAAACCAGCACCCTTCTTGCTGTGAGGCGACAGTGCTAACCACTGAGCCACCATGCCACCCTATAAAATATATTGTTTCAAACTAATATATATTGTCAATAAACGTCACTCTGTTTAACTGCACAGATGAAGTTTTAAAAATCAAAAGTCATCAGAGCATAAAGTTCCCATAATGCAGTTCATAACCATACATTGAGAAAAACCTGATCACAAAATATGGGAATTGTTAATAAACTGATATTTTTAACTGATATGTACATATTTAATCTCAAAAGTAACGTCTTATTTATGAATATGATTGTGAATTTGACCTCAATACTGAGCCTGCGACATGAATTGGATTCATCTATATCAGAAAAGGGTAAAACCTCTCTCGATTTTCTGCCTAATCTCCCCGAGATTAATTTATTGAATGAAGACTGTAAAACCATTGCCACCAACTCTAATCCCTCTTATCTTCCAAAGCACCTTCCCATTTTTCAGCAGGAGGAAGAGCCCGTCTGAATTTATGACAGGCTTGAGATCAGCCTGTTCTGGGCTGAATTAGATTAGCGCAACTTTGGGTCCATGTGTTCACTGACCCCAGACCAGCTCATACTGGATGCTGCAGACCACACTCACTCATGTGGAACAGGGTTGCCTTACTTTATCTTTTTCGTTTGGGTGAATCCAAAAAAGAGAAAATAAAACATGTCTGAGGCAAATTTCAACCCAAAATCCAAAGAGGGCAAGCTATTATATTAGGAATAAGTGGCAAATATTTCATATGGTGTGATTTTCATAGTGCATGAATCTCAAGTTGATAAAAAGTCTCAAGCAGATATTAATTTACTTATTGAATCTTAGTAATTAGAGTAAACATTGGAAATAATTAGAAATATATATATACACACACACACACACACACACACACACACACACACACACACACACAGTTGAAGTCAGAATTATTAGCCCCCCTTTGATTTTTTTTTCTTTCTTTTTTAAATATTTCCCAAATGGTGTTTAACAGAGCAAGGGAATTTTTCACAGTATGTCTGATAATATTTTTTCTTCTAGAGAAAGTCTTATTTTGTTTTTATTTTGGCTAGAATAAAAGCAGTTTTTAATTTTTAAAAACCATTTAAGGTCAATATCATTAGCCCCTTTAAGCTATATTTTTTCTCGATAGTCTACAGAACAAACCATCGTTATACAATAACTTGCCTAATTACCCTAACCTGCCTAGTTAACCTAATTAACCTAGTTAAGCCCTTAAATGACACTTTAAGCTGTATAGAAGTGTCTTGAAAAATATCTAGTCAAATATTATTTACTGTCATCATGGAAAAGATAAAATAACCACAATCTTCACATCTCAAGTTACCTTCAACAAGATCCATTCAACAGTCTTTCTCAAACTCATTTTGTGTCCTCTCTTTGAATGTACATCCCCGGTGCAGATTAGATTTGAATCCAGAACATCTCCTGTAAAAGCGATCGGCTGTAGTGTAAATCTGAGCGTTTGATCTGTGTGAGTTGTCATTCAGTGCAGTTTATCAAGCACACTCCATTAATCCAAGACTGTGTGCTATCAGCTCCACTGAACTGAGCAACACGGCCTTCATTATGACTCTATTATTTGAAGGAAACATCCTGCTTGGGTGGAATAGAGTGGAGGTTATCGAGAAAGACCCCCAAAGAGAAAGAAAATGTTCTCCGCAGACTTTTATTTTTGTCTCAGAAAATAGGATTCCATGCTTGATGCTTTCGCTATTTTCCAGGGCCATTATTTGTGAGCGTGTGCCTATATATGTGTGTGCGAGTGTGTGAATGTGTGTGCGTGTGTGAATGCATCTGTACCTTGCTTGAGAGTGTTTGTGTGTGTGTCTGTGTGTTTGTGTTTGGGGTGGAGGGGTCTGTTTGTATATTTGTTTTTGTGTGTGTGTGTGTGTGTGTGTGTGTGTGTGTGCGTGTGCATGTGCGTATGCGTGTGTGTGTGTGTTGTGTTTGTGTTTATGTTTATGTGGATTACAATTCATGTTTGTGTGTATTGTGTGTACGTGAGTGTGTTTTGTGTGTATTTGTGTTTGTTTGTGTGTTTCTTTGACTGCGTGTGTTTGCGCGTGTGTGTATCTGAGTTGTGCATCCGTGTTTGTGTTTATTTGGTTTGCGTTCTTGTATGTATTTATGTGGAAACATAATTATAATGTATGTGTTTACGTGGGTATGTGTGTGTGTGTGTGTGTGTGTGTGTGTGTGTGTGTGTGTGTGTGTGTGTGTGTGTGGTGATGACTGACTCTGCAAGCGATATGACACTCCATTAAATCAGTCAGACCCTGATGACTGTTTAAATAGCATTTGAGTCTATAATGTGATTCTGTGCACTCTACATCTCTCTGTCCCACTACGAGGTTATTATCACACATCTATATCATCACTTCATCCATTTACCACCATTAAGCTATTTTACAGAATGTTGCACTAGCGTCTGAGTTTCTCCAAGATAAATAAACAATTAAAATAATTCAAGTAATTCAATGGTATTTTTAGAGGATGTATTCAGCTTTTCATCACTGTCAATGTTAAATATTACTGCATGAGTAGGGCCAGACAGAATCTGTGGACATTTTTTTCTATTTCTGCTCAGAATTTTGTTAAAAATCTGCAGATTTATGCGGAATGGTTTCGGGAGTATCATAACTACTGTACATATGAAATAACAAATAATATCTGTTTAACTTTTATTTAAAGTTTACAATGCAAATCTAATTGCATCCACTTATTTGGTAAACAAAGCAAGTCTCTCAAAGTGGGGGTCGGGACCCCCTGAGGGGTCGCAGGAAAATGATAGGGGGTCGCTTGGTGATTTCCAAAAGTCAAATAAATTTTAATAAACTACTAGAATTACCATATTTCATCCATAACCTACAAAAACACAACATGTGAATAAAAAGCCATCAGCCTTTCAATTTATTTATTTTTTTCATAGGATTGTGTGTTTACGTTAGCTTAACAACACAGCAATAGCGTGTTGACCAGGTTAAACTTTATGACAACTTTATGACAATTAAATATATTAAAAATAAATACAGGCCACCACTGAACATTGAGGATGATCTGTAAGTAGTGGTCTCCAAAATTAAACAGTGAATAGACTTGTGCTGAAAACATTGTGTCCACCAGTCTCTGTAGAGGTTAATATTAAATTAATAAAATAACAAATAAATAAATGACTATAAAAATGACATGGTTGTTAGACTGTTGCATTTTTGTGTTGTCAATAGTGTTTATATAGGCTTATTGTTGTGCGTGCACAACAGTCACTGAGTCACAGGTCGTGAGTCACTGGCATTGTTATTTTAGGGGTCACGGGCTGAAAAGTTTGGGAACCCTGGTACTAATGGACAGAACATATTACTTTACAGACTGTATTGTTAATAAATCATATTAACTTTTTCATATTTGTCAATAATATTACTGACATTAATTTAAAAAACACACATTTACAAAAGTAAATAAACAGACTCAATGATTGGCTTAAAGTCTGCGGACTTCTGCATGCGCAGATTCCGTGTGGGCCTACTTATGAGGAGAAAAGCTAAAGTTTTGGTTAATTGTGAAAATTTCTTGCTAATTTTGGCCAATCAACATTAATTACGTTTTTTTATTAAATAATTGAATTTAATCATTTATGTTAAATTTAATGCTTAAAATTTAATATTTTTGTTATTTTAATTGTTTTATTTCAATGTTATTTGACCAAAATATATTCAATGTATGTATATATTTTGTATTTTATTGATATGATTGAGGCGGTTTATTCCACTGTGGCGACCCCTGATTAATAAAGGGACTAAGCCAAAAAAAAAATGATTGATTGATTTGATTTGACAGAAAAAAAAACTATGGATATTTATAACAAATAATATTATATATGGCTCAGTGGTTAGCACTGTCGCCTTACAGCAGGAAGGTCACTGGTTCAAGTCCTGGCTGTGTCAGTTGGCATTTCTGTGTGAAGTTGTTCTCCCCGTGTACGCGTGGGTTTTCTCCGGGTGCTCCAGTTTCCCCCACAGTCCAAAGACATGCGGTACGAATTAAATAAACTAAATTGGCCGTAGTGTATGTGTGTAAATGAGTGTGTATGGATGTTTCCCAGTACTGGGTTGCAGCTGGTAAGGCATCCGCTGTGTAAAGCATATGCTGGATAAGTTGATGAATAAATGATTTTGATTAATTAATTGATTTTACAATGAATGTTTATAAATGTGTATAAAATTAATCAATATGTATGATACGTATTTGGTTTGCCCTGTTTTTAAAATAAAAATAATGTATTTTTTTATTTTATATATCTTAATTAATTAATATTTCATACATCTTTGCACCACGAATATCGGAAAAATAACATGACTTAATTAAAAAATAAAGGTGCAGCATTGCATTATCCAGAAGATGGCGCTGTTGTGTTTCCAAAATGCTTCTGGAACGTTGCTTTCAAAAACATAATAATGAACCCCCTAAAATAAAAGAATGTCTCCCATTGATTTGCGAACTATATATATATATATATATATAATAAATGTTACATTTAAAAAATAACATCTTTCCTCTTATAGTTCTTGTCATGGGATTGAATGCGATTGAATGTTTTGGACACGTTGGTGATAATAAAGAAAATCTTTCAAGTTGTCCAGAAATATGCAAATTCTGCCAGATTGTCCTTCAGTCTGTTTTGCTGCAGTTGGATCTTTGAAAAGTAATATTTTTCCAAGCTATTTTAGTCAGAAACAACCCACACACTGATAGCCATGCAGTGACAGCTAACGGAATAAATCACACATTAGGAGAAGAGCACTGCACAGGTTCTCTCTCTCTCTCTGTCTCCTTAACAACACAGACCTCTGCAGCAGACAACATAACAGTGAGAGAACTATCATACAGTGTTTTTAAGGTGAAGCATGCTGAATTGCATCATATTTGGTCCCAGAACCTGAGGGCTTTATGCAGCTTTATGCAAATGATCTTAAATGTGAGGTGAAAGTCATGCCAGTTTGTAATAAACTAGGTTGCTGTTATAGCTTTTCTTTCCTTTTTCTCAGCTCATATTTAAGGTCTAGACTTTATTTTGCTGGATATTTGAAAGGGACTGCTGATTTATGTTCTTTTAAACATGCACATTTAATTATGTCTGATTTGCATGCAAATGTGCTTATATACATTGTTAAAGTTTGTAAATTGCAGTATTTAACTGTAATATGAACTGTATTCTACTGTTGAACAGTTATTGCAGTATGTTACTGTAGTTTAAAGTTGCATTGTGAAAATTACTGTATATTTTATAGTAAAAATATACTGAATTCAATACTGAATATACATATACAGCAAGATAAATGGTGCTGTAAATCTAAATACAAAGTATTTATAAAGTATTTATATTGTAATTGATTTACATTTAGTTACTGGCAAACTGGATATTGTGAACAGTGTAGATGCATTGTGAAATTACTGTATATTTTATGGTAAAAATTTACAATACTGAATATACATATACAGCAAGATAAATGGTGCTGTAAATACACTATTTATGTTGTAATTGATTTACAGTTAGTTACTGGCAAACTGGAAATGGTGAACAGTGTAGATGCGTTGTGAAAACCACTTTATATTTTACAGTAAAGATTTACAATACTGAATATACATATACAGCAAGATAAACGGTGCTGTAAATACACTATGTTGTAATTGATTTACAGTTAGTTACTGGCAAACTGGAAATTGTGAACAGTGTAGATGTGTTGTGAAAATTACTGTATATTTTACAGTAAAGATTTACAATACTGAATATACATATACAGCAAGATAAATGGTGCTGTAAATACACTATTTATGTTGTAATTGATTTACAGTTAGTTACTGGCAAACTGGAAATGGTGAACAGTGTAGATGCGTTGTGAAAACTACTTTATATTTTACAGTAAAGATTTACAATACTGAATATACATATACAGCTAAATAAACGGTGCTGTAAATACACTATGTTGTAATTGATTTACAGTTAGTTACTGGCAAACTGGAAATTGTGAACAGTGTAGATGTGTTGTGAAAATTACTGTATATTTTACAGTAAAGATTTACAATACTGAATTTCTTTTTATACAGTATTTATGTTGTAATTGATTTAGTTACTCACTGGCAAACTGGAACTTGTGAACAGTGTAGATGCTGTATTATTATTGGATATAAAATATTTGTCTCGTTTTTCACCTGTGTTGAAACATGAACCACATATTCTGTATTATGAGTCTGGACTTTATTTTGCTGGATCTTTAAAATGGATTGCTAATTTATGTATATATATAATTATATATATTACAGTACATCTGTAATAATGTTACAAATAATGTTGCAAATATGTTTCCATGCATTGTTAATGTTTGTAAATTACAGTATTTAACTGTAATACTAACTGTATTTTACTGTAGAACAGTTATTGCAGTATGTTACTTTAGTTTAAAGTTGCATTGTGAAAATTACTGTATATTTTACAGTAAAGATATACAATACTGGATATGCATATACAGCAAGATGAACAGTACTGTAAATGTTAATACAGTATTTAAATTGTAACTGATTTACAGTTAGTTACTGGCAAACTGGAAATTGTGAACAGTGTAGATGCTGTATTTTAATTAGATACAAAATATTCATCACGTTTTTCATCTGTGTTTAAACACGAATCACATATTCTGTATTCTGAGCTCATTCAGCTGTCAAATGGATTTTAATTGTGTTATAATTTAGCATAATTTGAATATTGAATGCAATTGCAGGCTTACTTTTTAGTTTCCTGAGGAAAATCTGTGGTCTGATGAAAGCAGCATTGCATGATAATCAGATTTTGGAAAATAAAAGTAAATTGTTTTGCATTATCCTGTACTTTTTGCACTATACTGTTTTGCATCAACTCTGGTTTGCACTCCTTGCCATATGTCCTTAAGTGTAATTGTATTGTTTACAATGTTTTTATTTTTACTTATATTTTTTAATTATATAACATGTGTAATTGTATTTATTGTAATTTCTTTTTTTATCTACTTTTTGTTTTAATAGTATATGTTAGGCACCTAGGGTTTAAGAGTAACGCAATTTTGATTCTCTGTTTGCCCTGTACATGTGGTTGAATTGACAATAACGCTGACTTTGACTTTGACTAAATAAAAATAAAGGTTTACATTATTATCAATTTAAAGTGCAATGCAAAATATTAAAAAAATGTTAATAAAAACTGGGAATTTCTGAAAAATATAACAGTTTAAAAAGTAGAACAATTAACAAATAAATACCTTATTAGCTGCAAAAATATGACATACTTTATTTTAATTCATTGTTTAAAATTAGAATAATCATTTTAAGTCATACTTGACAAAAAAGTTGCTTAATTTGATTAATCACCTGCAGAATTATTATTTTGCATATAAATATAATGCAGCAGTGTTCAATCTTTTATGATTCCACAGACCTTAAAATATACATAAAAACAAAGTCTTTTAAATAATATACAGTCATTTATTATACAAACATTTTAAATATACTACATATAATATTTAGTTATTTAATGTGTAATCATTTTATGCACATTTTATTTATTTATTTAATTGTTTATTTGTTTTTATGTACTTTTAAACGTTAGCTATTTGTTTTAGGCTTTTTTTTAAACAATAAATATTCATACATTTAATTGCGTGATTCTTCATACTGTTTTTATCGAAACATTTCCTCAGACTGCATATAACAAACCCCTGCTTTAATAGATAATGTTTTGTCAGCTATTGTTATTTGTTTACACTACTAAATCTTAATATCTACATGCAAATATTGTTAATTACCATTACAGTTGTACCACAGTGACGAATCATGAATATTAATAAAATGCGTTGACGTTTCTTAGTAACCATCCAATGAGGAACGCTTGTATCATGAATATTAATCTTCAGTTCTGACGTTGCGCGTTTTTCCTCCGACTGGATCGTGAATATTAATTAGCAAGCCGTCTCGCCGTACTTACAGCAGCATCTTATCATGATATAAAGAGAAGCACCCCTTCCCATAGCGCATTAATGGTAGCGTCTGCTGTAATAGTGGCTCCCTTTTTCTTACCTTCGCCAAAAGCGGATCCGTTTCCACAAAATCGCCGCTGAGGTCCAGAAAACCGCTCTCTTCATCCGAGCTCGAGCAGGAGTCAACAACCGCCAAACTGGAGTCCTTCAGAATGACCATGTTTAAAGGCAAACGTCGAAATAACCGGTGTAAGTTTATAACCCTCTGTATAACTTTCAGAATATGATGTTTTTGCGTCCAGTATATTTCTCGTTAATTTCATAAGCTCGAAATTATTCGTAGAAAGCTTTAAAATTCATATATTATCTGTCGACAATGTCTTTTTTTGTCAGGCTCATCTGTTCAGTTATTTGTTGGCTTGTTTACCAATGTGGTGCTAATCATATCTTCTGGCTATTGTTATATCATAATGTAAAAAAAATAATAACTGAATTCAGAGATGTGATATATGATTTGAAATCATTGGGAAGTCTTTTATGTGTTTGATCTATTCAGAAATGATCCGTCTGTTATTTTTCTCCTGTAATGTTACATTGAGAGTGGCATGTAAAATCCCTTAATAGCACTTCTCATGACCGTTGTGCTCATCTTTCATCATCATCATCATCATCAGCATAATCATCATGACAGATCTGTGCTGATAATCTATTATCAGCAACTAAACGTCTTGAGATGCATGTTAAACTGGCTTTGTGCGCCTAATAATGTATGATGATGATGATGAGGATGTGGAAAATGATGAGAATTAAGTGCTGATTGCTCGTTCTGGTAATACAGTAAGTTTGTAGATGACATATGTTTTGGTTTAGATGAGAATTCTCATAATGCAGTATTTGTTTTATGACGAAAGAGGTTTTTAAACTTGAATATAATTTTATACAGTAAATGTTTTCCCATATATTAGAATTAGTGCCCTGTTTAGTATTTTCTAGGCAAAACATAATAAGCAACATGCATTTTACCATGATTTAGAAAATGTTCATTAAAGTGTTTTTTGTTTTATAGTATTTATACCAAAATACCTTTTTAGGCATTTTAAGAACAAAAAACGTCTATATTTGCATATTAAATACTCTCAAAATACTTAATGTCATATAATAATGTCATATTAAATTGTTAATTTTGTCATGTTCCTTCAATCCACTAGGGAAGTTTTTTTTTTTTTTTTTTGCATTTGATATGTATAGTAGTTAGCTTTCTAATCTATATATTATTTTAAAATAATTTAAGCAAAAAAGTGCATTTATTAAGCTTATATATTCAAAAATATATAAAATAAGAGTTTGATCACCTTATATGTCACCTTTTGGAATAGAAATATGATACATTTAATTTGAAATGAGTTATTGGAAAAATAAATCACAAACTACAAAAATTTAACTAAATTTAATACTTGAAAATTTTGTGTTTCTCTTGATTTTTCAATTTTTTCCTGTATGTTTCTGTTATGAAATGTAGTTGTCACTCTTTTTTGATTCCCAAGCTATGTGAAAGTGACCATATGGTGTGCTAATACAGACTGACAACTGTATTCTGCTGTTGTGTGAACACAGCCGTGCATCATTAGAGCAAATTCTGTTAAACAGTAGCTGTACATCTCTATCTTGAGATTTTTGACACCCAGTGTTGTAATTGTTTTTCTTTGCATTAAAAACAACAAAGAAAAAAATAGTCAAAATTATTTCTATTCACTGGTCCACTAATACAAATGCTATATTATGAATGCCAGGCCAGTGATTGGTAATGGAGACAAAAACTATCATTTTCTAAAACGTGCTCTTGCAAAACCCATTTTTTTTAATCTGGCTCCAAAATGCTGCTGTAAATTAAGTTTTCTTTTTTTGATGGATTAAATATAAATGTGTCATGGTGGCACGGTGGCTCAGTGGTTAGCTCTGTTGCCTCACAGCAAGAAGGTCACTGGTTCGAGTCCTGGCTAGGTCATTTGGCATTACTATGTGGAGTTTGCATGTTCTCCCTGTGTTGGTGTGGATTTCCTCCAGGTGCTCCGGTTTAGCCCACAGTCCAAAGACATGCTCTATAGACCATTTTGAGGGATGTAAACAAAAACGATGTAAACAATGGTCCCAGCGTATTTTCCGTTTTACATTTTTAATTTCTATAGCTTCAGAGAATCCAAAAAGAGCCACATTTTGATAAATAATGTTATGATTGCAGTTTTAACATTAAGTTATGATTGAATTGCCTCATTACTGTTATGAAATAGTTTGAAAACAAGCAGTAAATCTTCATGGGCCAATGACAAGACCACATTGAAATGGTCGCTAGGAGAATTGAATAAACTAAATTGGTCGTAGTGTGTGAATGTGAGTGTGTATGGGTGTTTCCCAGTACTATGCAGTGGCTGGAAGGGCATCCAATGTGTAAAACATATGCTGAAATAGTTGGCGGTTCATTCCGCTGTGTCGACCCCTGATAAATAAGGGGCTAAGCCAATAGAAAATGAATGAATGAATAAATGTGTCATATGAATGTCACAATATAGAGTTGAGGACAAAATTTTTAGCCCTGTTTGTCAAGTGATGTTTATTGTATGATAGTATTTTCTGCTTTGTTTTGTTTTCTGGAGAATGTCTTTGAATGTATGTATGGTGAATTTTCTTTAGTTTAGCTTGAGTAAAAAAAATATGTAAAATATTAAATATTATATATAAATATATTAAATACTGCTAAGGCTATTAATATTAACCCCCTTACGATTTATTTATTTGTTTATTTGTTTGTTTGTTCTACTGGCTACAAAACTAACCACTGTTGTCCAATGACTAATAAGTCCATAGAGTTAAGGTAATTAAGCTGTAAAATTGCAATTCAAGCTGGAAACTAGTTCTGTATCTTCCAAAACAACTAATAAAATAGTATGTACTGCCATCATGGCAAAGACAAAAGAATTTGGTTACTAGAAATCAGTTATTAAAACTATTGTTAATTATTACAAAACAATTACTAATATTTTAAAATGTGTTGGAAAGAAACTCTGTTAAACTGTTTAAAAGAATTAGAATATAACAGGAGGGTAATAATTATATAACAGGAGGGCTAATAATTTTGCCTTCAACTTAAGTCTCATAAAACCAGCATGTTCTAAAAATGGAAAATTCTACATTCATGAACGGCTGTACACAATTTTGCATGCCTCCTGACATTTATGTGGATTAAGAGGAAGAGAGAGATGCTTATGAAGACGGAGATCTAAATAGAAAACGGGATTGCTCAGTTGCTAATAATAGACTCTTTATTGTGCCTTTTTTATTAAAGTCTTTATGAATCCTCCTGGTTCATAGCGGTTCTCTTAGGGCCTGTTGCATGCTGTGCGAAAACCCTGTCAGTGCAAGTTTATAGATCTCAGAGCCACAGTCTACATCTGACGGATGAATTTGACCAGGTCATCTTGCTGCGCTGTGAGGAATAGGGCTGTGGCTGTGATGGTGATGAGTGTGGACTCTTTCCCAACAGCTGTTTAAATTTTACTTCAGTTCCTTGCAGATGCATGTCTTCTGGCCTCAATCTAAATGCATATACACTGGTGGTAAAAAAGTTTCCAAGAGTATTTTTTAAGTCTCTTTTCTTAAAAACATTTTTAAAGATATTACACGCCACACGACAACGTCATAACATTATGCAATTCTGAGTCTGCCTCACACAGGTAAGTGGACTTGACAAACCACCTGTAGAAAACACACTCTTTCATCACTCTTGATACTTTAATCGACACTTGCACCAGTTTTTGCACATTTGCAGGAGACACTTACAATTACTCCAAATCTCTAAAGATAAATATTCATTGTGCATTCATGAAGTGTGCTTCACACAGGTGAGTGGGCTTGACAAACTACCTGTAGAACCACTGTTTTCTCTATAAAAAAACAAAACACTTCCCTTATTCTAGCACTTAATTCTCTGAGCACTAACAGTTCCTTTGTATAATTAGCACTTCTTGTGTGTACTATTGACTTCTTGTGTGTAAATGCCTTCTCAATTGTAAGTTGCTTTGGTCAAAAGCGTCTGCTAAATGATTTAATTCAAAAGAATTAAAAACCTTTCTCAAAAAATATATATTTATTTTTCGAAACACAAGTAAAATGATGACTCCATCATTGCAGACATTTTTAAAGTTAGCATGAAATCAAAATTTACAATGTTTATTTGCTAGCACACAATGTTAGCCTTACCAATGAACAATTAATCTATGCTAGTCTTTAGTCAAAAACTGACTATACTGTATGTTTCTGTTCTGGAATGGCAGTCCTCATCTAATGATGTCCATTTAACGGCTTGGTCAGAATATGCTTAGCCATTCCTCTCTAACTGTTAGGTTACTGCAAGCAATTGATGATAATAATAATAATAATAATAATAAGTGTAAAAAATCCCACCACCAATATTGTTCAATATTCAATACTATTCAGAATAAAGAATATATTCAATATTCAGAAAGTTTGCAGCAACTTCTAGTTCATGTGGATTTTAAAGTATTTAAAAAAAAAAATACCAAAAGTACAAATTGTACACATAAATATTGGATTATAAAGGACAAATTTAAACTGACACGTATTGGGAATTTGCAGCATTTCAACACTGTATTCATGTTAATAAATAAATAAAGAGGCAGCTTCATTTATTACAGTAAAACTGTAATATTGTGATCTATTGTTATCATTTAAATAGCTTTTTAATAAATGTTTATCCTTTTACATGCATCAAATCAGCAGTTTAGAATAGATTCTGAAGAATATTGTGACACTGGATCTTGAAAATCAGGTTGCAAGAACTATAAAATATGATAAAATAAACATAAATAAATACTAAATATTACCAAACAAAGATTTTTTCATTTATTCATTTTCCTTTCGGCTTAGTCCCGTTATTCATTAGGGGCTGCCACAGCGGAATTAACCGCCAACTTATCCAGCAAATATTTTACGCAGCGGATGCCCTTCCAGCTGCAATTCATCACTGGGAAACACCCATACACTCTCATTCACACACATACACACTACGCTGTAAAACCCAACAGTCAACTTTATCAAATGAAATGAGTGTAGTTAACTCAAAATTTACTGAAAGTTAATTCTACTCATTTGAAAAGAGTTTTGAACTCAGTATTAAATACCTCATTACTTCAAGTTTACAGTACTCATATAGATTAGTTTTTTTAACTCAAATGTTTTGTAGCTATTTCTTTCCTCAAACAGTTTAAGTTGACTTGTAGTTTAACAGCACTCAGTTGGTTTAAGTTCATTTATTGGGTTTTACTGTGCACAAATTGCTTCTTTTACTCAAATGGATAAGGCTCACAGTACTCATTAAGATTAGTTTTTAAACCTAAATGGTTTGTTGCAATTAGTTTCCTCTTTGAGTTACCTTAACTTTTTGGATTTTACAATGTACAAACAATTTAGCTTACCAAATTCACCTATAGCGCATGTCTTTGGACTGTGGTGGAAACCGGAGCACCCGGAAGAAACCTACGCCAACACGGGGAGAACATGCAAACTCCACACAGAAATGGCAATTGACCCAGCCGAGGCTCAAACCAGCGACCTTCTTGCTGTGAAGCGACAGCGCCACCCACTGCGCCATTTATTTATTTATTTTTGCTTTTTTTTAAATATAAAATACATTAAGCCATAGTGTGAACAACTTAAAAAAATGTGATTATTCCTGACTTCTGGCTGACACTGTACAAAGAAATCAAAAATTGTTTGCATTCAGAGCTTGGTGAATGCAATTAACACTCCCGTTTTTGTATTTGTGCAAACTTTATTGATATTCATAGTATCATTTGTTTAATCCTAACTAAACTTCTGTTGTGCGGATGTGTTTGTTAGTTAATTGGTTTTATTTCAGCAAAGTGCAGAGCTGCATCCTAAACCGAGTTTTAATAAATCTGTCAACATCACTTAATCTTGTAATTCATTGCTTCCTGCCCTGATCTTGTAAATTCACAGAGCCCAGCTGTTGTACCTGTTGGCACAATTAAATTGCAGCTAGGTTTATGGCAGATGTCTTTCTAACGCCAGATCAGATGGATTATTTCAACAGTGACAGGAAAATGAGGACTGTTTCTTAGGAGAAGAAAAATATTGCTTGAGAATATAGAAAGAATGAGCTCTCTCGTGCTTTCTGGTACGTTTTTTAATGTTGTGTAAATCCCATCCAATCAGAATGCAGACTATTTAGAGCAAAAGGCCCAATGCAAGAGCCCTTGATCTGTTTTCTAGTTCACGTACTTCAGCTACTGAATTAAATTACACCATTATGATGATGCACACTTCAACACAACTCTGTTAAATTTATGCAGTTTCTCCATTAACATTTTTTCAGTCTTCAAAAATCATTCCAGTGTGCTGATTTGCTGCTCTGTTATGATATGACCAATTGTTATTGGTTGAGAAACAAACATCTAAAAGACAATTTATTAAGACGATGACTACATTTACATGGACATCAAAAATCAAATTATTTGCCTTAATCTGAATAAGACAATAATATGATTAAGGTGTTTACATGAGTTGCTTTTTGAATGTTACTTTCATGATCTCGTAAAAAAATGTGACTATGTTTCAATGTGTTAAATGTGTTTAAATTTCTGTTCTGCACTTCAATAATGTGGCTAAAACCGGCATACTCAACATGTCTTAATTCGATTTCTGTTTAGTTCGATTATGACTTTAGGTGGATTAGGGTCATCAAAAATTGATGTTTACAATCGCTGTTTCTTAATCAGAGTATTGTCTTAGTCTAATTAAAATCGGATTATTGGTGTCCATGTAAATGTACTCATTGTTTCAAAGCAATGCTTATCTCATGACAATTCGTAACTTTTTCATTTAGTAACTAATTCATATACATTTGTATGATCTCATTTGTTTAATTTAGTACGTATTAATTTTATTTACTTTCCACATGAAATTGGGCTCAATGAAGACTATGTTGTGCCAAACAAAATGCTGTCCCAACATAAATCAATTAATTTAACACATTTAAGTGGATTAAAATAATTAAAGGTGCAGCATTAAGTTTGACACCCAGTGGTTAAACTAGGTATTGCACTCCTGGTTCAAAACACACAAAAGTGTCAATGAAAGACTTTCCAGCAAATTCACAGGCAGTTAAACTGTGCATAATTATCTACCTTTTAAGTAGTTGGAGCGTTGTAAATACTCGCCTTCTTCGCCATAGTATTCTACCGCGACATCGCGCATAGGAGATAAATGACGTCAGTACGTAATAATCGGTTATGATTATTACTGAACCGATATCGAATTGTCCCCGTCTGCATCGCGGTGCACAGAAGAAACAATTAATTTTGACACCCCTATTATTTAGTGTTAAATGTTAATAATGTGAGTTTGAATGCCATTTTACATGACATTTATTGCCATACTACTGAAAGCAGCAGCAGATAGTTCACCTCAGATCTTGAAAATACAATAAACCATTTGAAATTGAAATTTAGAACTGTGACTTAGTGCAAGCCAACATATATAAGTGATTCAGCATGTACATTTAATAATGTTAAAGAGGTTTAATATGAATTAATTACATTTTAAACCTTACCATTTCGTTGGAGTGCAGTAAGTGCTCTATTCTGTGCTTCTGAATGGCTGCATTTAAATTTCTGTCCTGTTTTGTCTGGTGCAAACAGCAACATTTTGCTTATCGCTGCGAATCTCGTCACTTAGCATGTTGTTAAGACACAGGGTTACAATGTAACCTGCTCACGTAATGTTTACGTTTGTAATATTTATATTATTTGCTAATTAATATTTGCCTCGTGTGGAACTCTGAATCTGCGTCTCATTTCGGAATCTGTTACTGTCCACTGGAGGTTCAACCCGGGGTGCTGAAATATAATTGGCTAAACTTGCATTGACTTCAGCATTGCTTTTCAGATAAACAAGGATGTTCTCTTGGCATGTTTCCTAAATATCTGCAAACATATTATAATATGTTTATGCTTTAGAAACATAATTTATGCTTTAACTTACATACAGCACCTTTAAGTTGTCCCAAAAAATCCTCAAGATTTGTGTTTATTCTGCTCATTTTAAATAAGTAGTTTGAACAATCAGCAAAAGATTTTGTAGTGTAGGTCAAAACAGAGAGCAATATTATTATCTATGTAGATTTTTTTCCTCCTGCTTTATGTTTTGTGGAAACTGATGCATTTGATAAGCTTGAACTTATTCACTCTTAGATGACAAGGCAACATTTTAAAAAAGTTTTTCCAAGTTCATCTGTTATATACATTTAGTTTTATTTTAGCTTTACTTATTGAATGGAAATAGTTTCATATGATTTTAGTTCTAATATGTATTATTCGTGTTCTTTAATTGTTTTTATTTGTTTAAGGTGATGCACTTTCCTTGCAAAAATATATGCTTTTTAATATTATGATTTAAAAAAAATACATTAAGTAAAGCAGATTATAACTTCAAAGTCATCAGATCCTAGCTGAACTATAAATACTATTTCTTTCTAGAATCTCGCACTGATCTGTGTTTCAAAGCATGCTAACAGGATTTTTTAGGACACATGCTTCACTGTATCTGATTTAGTCGAAGGAAAATTCCTCACCCAGATTATCATCAAAAGGCACAATCATTTCATGCGGCTGGATTAACAGAGCAAATCCACACTGGAGATGTTTATGTTTGCTTTAGCAGCTCACATCGTGCTGCATGCCTCTGATCAGCGGCTATAAGCCCGTTAACACCCCGATCCCTCAGGCTCATCCAGTTCTTCATTATTTACTCATTTAAAGCAGAGCCTGTGCTTGATGTTTTGCTTTTGCATTATAGTGACATATTGTCTGCTGCGGAGTTAGAGGTTTGTATAGAGGTATGATTAGGCAGTTTGCCCACAGGTCCCTGCAGTGCTAAAATTTACTGTCATGTACTGTAAATACTACTGTACATCTTCAGGAAATAAATCAGTGCTCCTTTCTGAGGTTTGTGCAGATGAGTGTTGCTAGATGTGCCGCATTTAATTAGTTCACTCACTATAGGAATTTTAAATGAATTTATAAGTTAGACACACTCATCTCTGCAAGAAATCTGTGGTTGCACTGCAAAAAAATAATAGTTTTGTCTTGATTTTAGTCCAAATATCTAAAAATGCTTACATCAAGAAACATTTTCTTGCCAAGCAAAATATAATGTCTTGTTTTCGGAAATAATATGCCAATATTAAGTGTGTTTTTTCTTAAAACAAGCAAAATAATCTGCCAATGGGGTAAGCAAAATAATCTTGATTTTCCTTTTGACAGCTTTATTGTCAATTCAACCACATGTACAGGACATACAGAGAATCAAAATTCCGTTACTCTCAGACCCTAGGTGCCTAACATATAATATTAATACAAAATACAAAAAGTAGAGTTGTACAAAGAATTTACAATAAATACAATTATAGAATGTAGTCTAAAAATATATATACATAAAAATATATATATACACATAAGATGTAATCTAAAAATATACGTAAAAAAATATATAAAAGAAAAAGAAAAAGCAGTGCTGATTTATTTAGATTATATTAATTTTAAGTTTCTGTTATAATGCTTCTCTTTGTTGTTGTATAAAACACACAACATATTAAAGTGTCTTTGGTGTTTCCTTGTTTTCTAAAAAAAACTATCCAGAAATCAAGGGCATGTGACACCATTAGTATGAACACACAGCACATGTTCCATCTCGCTAGTTAAAATAGCTTATTTTTCTGGATTTTAACATTCTTTGAAACGTAGAATACAGTAAGTATATGTCAACAAAATATATAACACTTTTCAAGTGTTTTTTGTATATTGTAATAAATAAAATCGTGCATATTGTGCTTTTAAGCCTGCTTAATGTACGTTCAGATAATTTTCCTAACCAATGGATAAACAGCTCACATGTGTGCTTTGAATCATTATCTGCACTACTTAGTTTGTCCACAAGAAGTCAGGTCTGACGTTTTATTGCAAACTTTTTTTAGTTATATTTTTATATTTTTAAATATATTTGAATTTTTTTGTTTAGTTCCCCAACCACAACACCCAGACAGTCCTACAAATGCAGTTCTGTATTTCTGTATAAAAATGCACTTCTGTATAAAAAAAAAGTACCACCTGTACCGCTTGGAAAGTAACGTATTGCCAATTTTATTATAAAAACACAAACAACAGCACAATCCACGTTTTAAAAAAATATAATATTTCATTCATTGCATTTAATAGTTATTGCAATATCATCCCCTTCTTCTCTGGGTCAGTTCTCAGTCTCGTTCACTCGGATTAGGGCCAGACATTTTCTGCAAAGAATTTTGTAAAGACAAATCTTTGGATTTTTGCTGAATTGTTTTGGAAATATCATAGCTAAAAACTTAATATATGACATAAAAATAAAAGCTTTTTAACTTTTATTTAATATTTACATCCAAATCCATCTAGAGCTACTTATTTGGCTCTGCATTCATTGAATTTGGGTACAGAGATGAGGTTCTCAAGGTGAATGCGTACCTTGGCTCTAAGGGTCAAACAACAAAAAAGGTCAAGAATCTTGGTGTGACTCTGGAGTCAAATCTGAGTTTCAATAGTCATGTCAAAGCAGTTAGTAAATTAGCATACTACCATCACAAAAACATTGCAAAAAATTAGATGCTTTGTTTCCAGTAAAGACTTAGAGAAACTTGTTCATGCTTTTGTCAGCAGCAGGGTGGATTACTGTAACAGCCTCCTCACAGGCCTTCCCAAAAAGACAGTCAGACAGCTGCACCTTATCCAGAATGCTGTGGCAGGGATTCTAAATCTGAGCACATCACATCTGTCCTCAGGTCTATACACTGGCTCCCAGTTACATTCAGAATAGATTTTAAAGTATTATTACTTGCCTATAAATCACTAAATGGTCTAGGACCTCAATACATTACAGATATGCTCACTGAATACAAACCTAACAGATCACTCAGATCTTTAGGATCAACTAAACTAGAAATTAAAAGAGTTCTGTCAAAGCAGGGTGAATCGGCCTTAAGCAATTATGCCTCTCGCTGCTGGAATCAACTTCCAGAAATGGTCAGATGTGCTCCAACATTAGGCACATTCAAATCAAAACTTAAAACACATCTGTTTAGCTGTGCCTTTACTGAATGAGCACTGTGTTACATCCAACTTATTGCACTATTGTGTCTCTCTTTTCTTTTTCATTCTTTTATAACCTGTTTTAACACATTTTAATCTGTTTTTATCAGTTTTTTATAATTTGTTTTTATTTTCTTATACTTGTCTCTTTTATACCTGTTTATGTAAAGCACTTTGAATTGCCACTGTGTATGAAATGAGCTATATAAGTAAACTTGCCTTGCCTTACTTGATAAACAAAGCAAGTCTATCATATAATATATCTACTGAATGAAAATATTACTGTATTGTAAAACTGTAAACTGAAAACTGTATTGTAAATAAATCAAATGAACATTTTTATGTTAGTCAATGTTATTATGAAATTGGTATTAGTCGAAATTAATAAAAAAACTGAACAAATATAAATTTACACACATTTACACAAGTGAATAAATAGACTCAATAATGGGTCCAAAATCTGTGGAAATCTGCGGACGTCACAACCGCATTGCATTCTGGCACATATTGATGCTAGAGTGGACATTTGACGCTCCCTCAGTCAACTACCCTCGTTGACTTGATGAAGTGGAACACACTTTAAAGTGGTGTCGGTCATTTCCCGGTGGGAATACAGGAAGAGAGTGTGAGTGTGTGTATAAAAGTGTACTGGAACTCAGCCTCAGTGTCTGAATCCAGTCTCTAAAGCCTACCTCTCTTCTTTGATTGGTCAGATGATGGACCAGTCTGTTGTGATTGGTCTGCCACTTACTCCGAGAGTCAGAAACAAAAGTTGTATTATAATATTTGAATTTTAGCTCTTCTTCAGCAGTGGTGGTGTTTTTACAGAATCAATTTTATGTCAAATCATCATACTTTGGAAGTGCATTCATAGTGGATTTTACTTTTATGTGCAAAAAACACGTCTTGACTACACAATACAAACCAAACTCTTCCAAGCTTCAGATATAGCTAGTGTTTGAGAAAGCAATACTACATTTTGTTGGAGAAATTTGATTGCAGATTTAGGTCACAGTATCAGATGCATCTATATAATTATCACTGCACCTCCTGCTGAAAATCAGGATTTAAATAGACGACCCGTGGAGATGTAGAAATTTGTGACTGGGAGCGGATGTGTTTGTGTGTGTTTGAGCTATATTTAAGTGTGTGGATATGTACCTTATGGTCGTTGTGGCTTTGAGATGTGACAGTGTGCTAAGTGGAAGAAAATGAAGGTTTGGCTGTAAGCGGCAGCCTGCTTGCTCTTCTGTTTATCATGCAGTAAAACAGATGGCAACTGAGGATAAATCAGCACCCTGCTGGGCTCTATATATGCTGGAATTCTTGATTCTGGTCAATATATACTTCTGCATGAGGATAAACTGAGTGGCTGACAGTGGCTGGCTTTCTGTGTAGGGTTTTTATTAACAACTGTTAGTAACATTTTGTTTCTTGAAAAAAAGTTGACGTTTGCAGAATTGAAATACATTTAATGGAATTTAAGATCATTTTATTTCAAAAGGGTTTCAACATTTGTCTTTTCATTTTCAAAAATGAAAAAAAAAAAAAAAAATATAACTAAACTCTTATCGTTTTCTTATACTTGATTTTAGAAATAATTATAGTAAATGTATAGCAATAGTAAATAATTAGGCAAGGCAGGGGGGCGCTCGAGAGCACCGAATGGAGTAGACATAGTTTATGGAGCTCATTCATTAACCTCTGAAAAACTAGCTTAATTTAATCATAATCAAAATGAAACTACACTTTTTTGAGCTTGAAGTCAAGATGTTAAAACCCAAAATTAAGAGACAATTAGGCAAGGCAAGTTTATTTATATAGCACATTTCATATACAATAGTAATTCAAACTGCCAGTGCCAGTGAGGAGTCCTTTGCAGTAATCCACCCTGCTGGTCATAAAAGCATGAACAAGTTTTTTTAAGTCCTCACTAGAAATAAAGCATCTAATTCTTGCAGTGTTTTTGAGATCGTAGTATGCTCATTAAGGGCGTACTCACACTATGTACAGTTGCCTTGAACCGGGCTAAAGCCCGCTTGTCTTCCCGACGGCCCGCACTCACAGTACATTCGGGCCTGGTAACGCTTAAGTCATTGATAATGTGGAGTAAGCGCTCTCGCTCAGCACAGTAGAGATTTCTTTAGTTATATCGTTTAAGTGATTTGATATTCGGTGACACGCAGTCAAATATTTCGCCACTTTTGACGCTTATAAACAATCATAAAGTCCTCCTGCTGCAGCAATTCACGTGCACTGAGGGGTTTGCCTCTTTAATAAACTATGACAATTTTGCGTTCATTGAACAGTACGAATGATTAATTAATCCATATGAAACAGTCCCTTAAAAGTCACTTCTCGCTTTCAGTTTCGGGCTCAGGCACGTTTTGGCACTCTGAGGCGCGCTCTGGCCCACCTCTTCCAACCAGGCCAGGGCCGGCCATGTGAACCATGCCTGAGCCCGATTCAGAGCACTCACACTTCTCAAACTATCCAGGAAACCGGCCTGGGCATGGTTCGGATAGCATAGTGTGGGTATGGCCTTACTGCTTTGACATGACTACTGAAACTCAGGTCTGACCTTGAGAACCTCATCTCTGTTCCCAAATGTAATGACTTTAGGTTTCTCTTTGTTTAACTAAAGAATTTATAGATCTATTAAGAAACCAGTAATACAGACAAATATATTATTGGTTTCTTAATAGATCTGTAATTTTTTTTCTGATTATTTACTTTTAATTGTGTATACATTATTGCTATTATGAATGATTTAATGTTCTTGATGTAAATATACATACAAGCTTGATTTAATTTCCAACATGTTAAAGAACCCAATAATGTACATATTAGGATATACACTCACCGGCCACTTTATTAGGTAAGTACCTGTGCAACTGCTCATTAATGCAAATTTCTAATCAGCCAATCACATGGCAGCATCTCAATGAATTTAGGCATGTAGACATGGTCAAGACGATCTGCTACAGTTCAAACCGAGCATCAGAAGGGGGAGTAAAAGTGATTTAAGGTACTTTGAAAGTAGCATGGTTGTTGGTGCCAAACAGGCTAGTCTGAGTATTTCAGAAACTGCTGATCTGTTGGGATTTTCACACACAACTATCTCTAGGGTTTATAGAGAATGGTCTGAAAAAGACAAAGTATTCAGTGAGCGGCAGTTCTGTGGGTGCAAATGTCTTGTTGATGCCAGTTGTCAGAGGAGAATGGCCAGACTGGTTTGAGCTGATAGAAAGACAGCAGTAACTCAAATAGCCACTTGTTACAACCGAGGTATGCAGAAGAGCATCTCTGAACGCACAACATGTCCAACCTTGAGGCAGATGGGCTACAGCAGCAGAAGACCACACTGGGTGCCACTCCTGTCAGCTAAGAACAGGAAACTAAGGCTACAATTCGCACAGGCTCACCAAAATTGGAGAATAGAAGTTTGGAACAACATTGCCTGGTCTGATGAGTCTTGATTTCTGCTGCGACACTCAGATGGTAGGGTCAGAATTTGGCGTCAGCTACATGAAAGCATGGATCTATCCTTCTTTGTATCAACGGTTCAGGCTGGTGGTGGTGGTGGTGTAATGGTGTGGGGAATTTTTTCTTGCCACACTTTGGGCCCATAAGTACCAATTGAGCATTGTGTCAATGTCACAACCTACCTGAGTATTGTTGCTGACCATTTTCTTCCCTTAATGACCACAGTGTACCCATCTTCTGATGGCTATTTCCAGTAGGATAACGTGCCATGTCATAAAGCACTAATAATCTTAATAAGTTCAAGCCAATAGAGCACCTTTGAGATGTGGTGGAGATTCGCATCATAGATGTGCAGCCAACAAATCCATCGCTATCATGTCAATATGGACCAAGATCTCTGAGGAATGTTACCAGTACCTTGTTGAATCTATGCCACGAAGGGTTAAGGCAACCCGGTACTAGTAATGTGTACCTAATAAAGTGGCCGGTGTATGTTGGTGTGTTTTGTGTATGCTACATTTTTTGTAATAATGGATGTTTTAAATTACATCTAAAAAACTATTACAAACTTATATGTATTGCAAAACTTAAATTTCTAATATTTAATTATTTTTTTTTCCTATTTTTAACCCAAGACTAAATAATTAGAGTAAATAAATAGTAATTGTAAATAATTAGAGAACGCTTTTAGATCTATTAAGAAACCAATAATACAGACAAATGTATTATTGCTTTCATAATAGATCTATATATTTTTTCAAATTATTTGTGTATTAATTATTGCTATTATTCATAATTTAATGGTCTTGATCTAAATATGAACATACAAGCTTAATTTCCTTTTGAACATGTTAAAGCACCCAATAGTGAACATGGTTTGTGTTTATATATTCTTCACTACATTACAGCTGTACTGAACTAATTAAAAGCAACGCTCAAGTGTCACTTACAATTAAAATAGTTTGACTCCATCATATTCACTTTAAATTCCGCACATAATTCAGTTTTAACCTTGACTCCTTTCTCTATTTCTATCTCTCTCTCTGTTTTAATATTTAAAAACAATTGCATCTTATTACAGTAGTTCTGCTTTTGCAATGGACGTCAAGCGGTGACCGTGAATTGCATATTGCAGTGATCTGCATGAGACCAACGTTATGCTAAATGACCCGACATAGGCTGAATAGGAAAATTACCATTTTGTAAATACATAAACAGGAACGAAAGTGTGATTTAAAACACACACACACACACACGCACACACACACTGGGCCAAATACTGCTGTAGTATTAACCATAGTGACCAAAATACAATAGAGCCTGATTGAAAGCATTGCTGAAGATATGTTTTGCCTATTTATTTAGAGGTTGATAAGTGTTTATATGGCTATCCTGATTAGTTGCATTGTTTGCATTCAGCATTGAGATTACAATCACACCAGAATGAAGCAAAAGTCTTAATAAACTGGATTTTCAGAGGGCATCCTGACCTCCTCATTCTTCAGCCAACTTGCTGTTGTGTTTGTTTTTTTGCATATAGCATAGCTCTGAAATTGCAGCAATTATTTATGATTTAAAGGCTCTACACTGCAGTGTTTGTGCTGTGTTTGTAAGGTCTAATGGATAAGATATTAGACAAGATGATGAAAGATAGAGGTTCTTCTTTATAGGAAGAAACAAATCAGCAAATCTGAAACAGCTCTTTGTTCTTGAGCTTTATATATATATATGAGCTATTCAAGTGTTATGGATATGACATTTACAGTAAAATCTCAAAATTACACAGAACTTATACACAGAAATTAGACGTTAACATTATATTGAAACATCTGTTTATATTTTCCAAAACAACTAACCACAGAGTTTTATGAGCAGAAATATCATTCTGTAAAAAAAATTTTTATTTTAAATTAGGAAAAATAACACGCGTTATGGATGTGACAAAAAAGTCTGCGAGTTTCAGTTTACAACACACTTTGTATAAATTCTGTGAATTAAACAGCACAACCAAAAAATAATATTGAAAATCAAAAGAATAAGAATTGGCTCTCTATAGAACAAACATGATTGATTTTGTTTTATTTGACATTTTTGCATTTTAAAGGAAAAGCTTTGTTATGGATGTGACACTTTTCCGTTATGGATGTGACAGATGTGAAATTGCCACTTGTGTGACTTTGGTAAATCAAATATACAACCCATTGAAAGCAATGGAATTGTTTTTGCGTCGGTATAGTGATGTCAAGGGGCACCTTTGGCGTCCTCATACTGACACGCAAGGTGCTCGACCATGCTTCAGATTTTGACTCCTTCGGGGTGAGAATGGGTTAAAATATAATAGTTTGAAAACATTGACAGATACATTTTTGAGTCATTTTAAAGTAATGGAAAATATTTGCTTAAACAAAAAAATGTACAAACGGTTTCTCTATTTTGGTGAAACTTTTACATTTGCATGGAATTTTCATATATATATATATTTTTAATTTTATTTGAGTTTACATTACTCAGTTTGGTTATGATCTTATAATGCAGTGCCATTTTTGTTAATTATTGTTAATCCATTTTTAATAGAATCAAATCTGATCTTTATTTTGTATTTTCTATTGGATTCAAGTCAGGTGATTGGCTGGGCCATTTTACAGCTTGATTTTCTTTCTCTGAAAACATTCAAGAGATTCTTTGGCTGTGTTTTGGATCACTGTCTTGCTGAAATGTCCACTCTTGTTTCATCTTCATCATCCTGCTAATGTAGATGTTGGACTGAAACAGCTAACATTCATTTACAATGAGGAAGGGCAGCGGTTTGCTGAAGAACTACTGAGAGATTTCAGTTGATGTCTGGGCTTTCCCTGCCTTTATACACCTTACTTTCTTCATGTGTTCAGTACTTTTTCCCTATGTCATTTAATTTTCATTCATTCATTCATTTTCTTATTGACTTAGTCCCTTCATAAATCAGGGGTTGCCACAGTGAAATAAACCGGCAACTTATCCACCACATGTTTTACACAGCGGATGCCCTTCCAGATGCAACCATCACTGGGATATACCCATACAATTCCCATTACACACATACACTATGGACAATTTAGCTTACCCAATTCACCTATAGCGCATGTCTTTGGACTGTTTTATTATTGTTTTATTACACAAAACTTAATTTGTAAACTAATTAGATTTGTTTTCTTTGCATATTTGGATTTCTTTGTTTGTTACCAACATCCAGGGAAAATTTCAAGTCACTGGCACCTTTAAACCAGAAATTAAACCACCAGAAATATGTTTTCTAGGAAAAATGGTGACGTGTTCAATACTTATTTTCCCCAATGTATATTAATATGATTTCATTAATAATTACTTGAGTTTTTATTTATAGTTTTTATTCATATTTTAGAATGTCTTTTATTAATTAATTAGTTTTTGCTTTAATAAATTTGATAATTTTACAATATATTACACCTTTAATTCTATTGTTTAATATAAAAATAAAATTGCTTTAATATGTTTAAATATGCTTAATATGTATTTCATTTTATTTAACATTTTATTTACATTTTTTGTAACATTTTTTTTTATTTTCTCTTTTTTTCACACATTTTTATTATTTAAAAAATATTTTATATATGTATTTTTTTTAACTGTGAAATGCATTTTTATTTAGATTTAAATACAACTTATTATTTAATTAGATGTATTTGGTTAACTATATAATACACTTCAGTGCCATTCACATATTTTTTGAGACCGAGAAAATTGTGCTTACATTTTTTTATAGTGGTTTCCAAAAAAAATTGGTCTGAATAAGGCCTTGCTTTTGACCATGTCCACTGAGAATACTGTAGGGCTTGTTTCAGATGCTGCGCGTGTCTCTTTGTGTGAGTCTGTCTCAATGGAAAGCTTTCAGGCACAGAAGAAGAGCCAGCAGCAGCCCGGGGTTCAGCACCTCGGACAGCTCCACTCGTCTCCAGGCAACCAGTCCAGAAAACACATGCACATCAGTGGACTACCAGCAAAGAAAACACTTCAATAAAAATAATTTTTCATTTAATATAGATTTTTAGGGTGGCAGATTTAATATTGATTTTTAAAAGCCATGAAGAATTTTCCCCCACCCTATATTCTGTGTTCCCATCACAGCAAGTCAGAGAAAACATAGGGGTTTATGATGTTTAATAATGTTAATCAACATATAGTTTTATATATAGCTTATCTGTAAACATATCTGCTTATATACATTACAGCAGCAAAGCAAAGAAGCATGGATGAGCCTGAGAAAGGAGCTGGATGTGTTTTATGAGTTATTAAAAACATGAAAGAGACTGACAGGATTGTGTGTGTGTGTGTGTGTGTGTGTGTGTGTGTGTGTGTGTGTGTGTGTGTGTGTGTGTGTGTGTGTGGCTCAAATGACTAAAATATCGCACAAAAATTGACATCTCAATGTGAAAGAGCTGAATTAATTTCACTTTTGTGTCTTATTACAACTTGAAAAGTCAAATACACACTTAATTTTGAGTATTCATATAAACTAACACAGGCTCATTGTGAATACGTGCCCAAAAATATTTGAGAACTGCAAAATATGCATGGTTTCCGCTACATTCATTCTTCCATGGGGAGGCGCCACACCAAAATTCATCCAACCACGGCTACATTACAGCTTCTCATTCAAAACATTTAGTCTTTTTTTTTTTTTTTTTTTTTTTTTAAAAACTTTTGAAATTTTTAATTTTTTTTCAGGACCCACTATCAGGTCTATTGGATGAATTATACATTCATAAATATTTCTAGCAAATCTAATAAATGTTGGAGACATACTCATTACATAAACGCACTAAATCGAACTTCAGCAGTGTTTATTTGAGAGCGCAGAATAAAATCTGCACTTGAGCAGCGTAAATTTGAGGTGGCGTGCAAGACGTTTTGTGCATGAACAGAGGAAATCGGCATGCAACCAAAGAGATTTTCATGCTCGTATTACATAAATGCGATCTCGACTTGTAATACTGCGCTCACGACATTTGTCATTGAAATAACGCCATAGGTAGTTGGTAGATCTGTGTGAAAGATGTGCCGCCACAGCTGGAAAAAATCCTAGAGGAAACACTGATATGTATTTACCTTTTTGCGCTACCGCTGACCATTTTCCTCTGTATAGATGGCTTTTCCAATGCTCATGGCAATTCATAACTTTTTGATTTGGTGGCTAATTCGTATGAATTTGTACAATCTCATTCGTACAATTTTCATTTAGTACAATTTGCTTATCCCCCAGTGATGGTTGGGTTTAGGGGTGGGGTTTGGTACCACGCCTCCTTTTTTAAATTGAACATTTTCATACGACTGAATTGCCATTACACCTGACAAAATGTGAAATACGTACATTTCCTTATGGGATCAGACTGGCTTTTCCAGGATGACCAGTTTGCTTTGTAGCTCACCACGTATGGTGTTAGAATTGGGACATAGAGCGGAGCAGAACAGGATTTGAGTCTGGTGAAGGATGATTCCAGAAATTAGGTAAAATAAAACCACAAAAAAAGTGCAGTGTAAAATCATGATAAAAGCTCATAGCCAAGATGGATTTTCTTCTTTGCTTTTAAGAACACTTATCAGTTGGGTTTAGGGAAGGGAGTGGATGTGTCAGTCGAGAGCAAACTGATACACACATGGCAAAGTGAACGGTTTCTCTCACGAATGGGTACGAGAAGAATGTTAGTATTCGCAAAAACGTGCTCCAGTAACATATTTGAGATTGTCAAAAATGTGCACTGCGGAGTGGATTTGTGAACACAAAAACTGCAAGAAGATGTAGTCCATAGTACACATTTTTTTACTGAGCCTGGATTGGAAAACATGCCCCAGTAATGTATTTGAGATTGTCAAAACTGTTTTGACAGTGGCCTCTAGTGGATTTGTGGAAAAAAAAACCTGCAATCCTACCAAGCCCAGGGCACATATCTTCCAGTTCTCAAATATGTAGCCCTGGGAACGTATCTCAAATGAGCCTGGGTTGATATAAACAGTCAGTCACATCTAAAGAAAAAGCAGTTTAGAGATCTGTGCATAATGCCTTATAGCAGTGTCAGCCAAATACATTGATTCATTCATTTTCTTTTTGGCTTAGTCCCTTTATCAATCAAGGGTCACCACAGCGGAATGAACTGGCAGCTTATCCAGCATATGTTTTACGCAGTGGATGCCCTTCCAGCTGCAAACCATCACTGGAAAACACTCATACTCTCCCATTCACACACATACAATACGAACAATATAGCTTACCCAATTCACCTATAGTGCATGTTTTTAGACTGTGGGGGAAATAGGGAGCACCCGGAGAAAACCCACGCGAACACGGGGAGAACATGCAAACTCCAAACAGAAAGCCAGCAATATACACTGTGCTCTTAATATTAATCAAAGAAAAAACATTTAGAATCTGTGTGTAGGCTATCAGTGTTTTTGTGTTTTTAACTTTTGTGTGTTTAAAACCCTGCTATTTTGAATTTTATGACTGTACACATGCACCAGAAAATGTTCACTTATCCTTTTTAGAAATCTCAAAACCATTGTTAATAAATCTACATTCAATTAATTACAGTAACTCGATAATTCAGGATCATGTGATTCACCATAGAATCGAATTGATTCAGGACATCTGAATCGATACCTGGCCCTACCATCAGCCAGTGGAAAAAATGAAAACTGTACACCTTATGCATGCAAACAGGTGCTGTGTTAAATAGGAGGAGGTGTTTTCTACATGATGCTGTTTGGAGAAGTGAATTTGTCACGCCGTGAGCCGAGGTGCCCGAGCCCCAGCGGAAATAACAGGATTTTTGAAAGAAGATGCCTTCTGAAAGGGCTTTGTGTTTTCTGTCAGATTTTTTCCTCTTGTTTTGTTCCTGTAACACCAGTCGCAACAAGAGAACAAATACAGGCTTCATTGAATTTATTTATTTTATTATTATACTCTATATTTGTTGCATCATTGTAAAATTGTGATTCAGTGTTGGTTTGTCTGAAAAGGCATATGTACAATGTATTGCATACTTTGTGTATATAATATGCTTTGTACAATATTATTATTCTTTAATATAAGATGTGTGTATACTGTAATTAAATTTTGCATGCAACCTTTTAATAAAGAACATAGTATGTTAAATTATTTTAATTGTGTTTTTGTAATTATATTTTTACAAATATTTAGATGCTTGTTTTCAATTCACCTTTATTTGTACAGCGCTTATACAATGTAGATCGTGTCAAAGCAGCTTCACATAGAAGATTGTAGTAAATTGAAACAGTATCAGTTCAGTTTTCAGAGTTTAAGTTCAGTTCAGTTTAGCTCATTGTAGTGTGGTTAATAATCACTACTGAGAGTCCAAACACTGTGGAGCGATTCCATCGATGCCAGCTCTACAGATCCCGAACCATGCAAGCCAGTGGCGACAGCGGCGAGGAAAAAACTTCACCAACTGGCGAAAGTGAAGATTTATAAAAACCTCGAGAGAAACCAGGCTCAGTTGGGCACGACCATTTCTCCTATGGCCAAACATCTTGTGCAGAGCTGCAGTCTAGGCATCGAAAGCTGGACCTCAGCGAAGACTTGTCTGTCCTGGGAGCTTCACAGAAATTAGTCTCATGTTCTTACTCCACCAAGACCACCACAGCAGCTGCTCAGGATACGGCCTGGTCCAGGATTATGAAGACCATCTCGTTGCTGGTCTTGGATCGCATCAGTGGTGCTGCATAGTCTGAGGGCCTCGGGATACCCCCAGGTGGACATAGATAATAAAGAGAATAATTAGCGTAGCTGCTGTTCATAGTGTATATAAACGAGATGCAAAAACCTGCGTGGGGCACATCATGCGTCATACAGCTAAGTGATGCACTGAGTGTATGCTTTGCTAAAAAGATTTTTGAAGTTTTGAAATGCGAGAGTGTGTCTGAGCCTCAGACATTATCAGGAAGGCTATTCCAGAGTTCAGGGGCCATAAATAAGAAGGCTCGACCTCCTTTACTCGACTTTGCTATTCTAGGTACTACCAGAAGCCCTGAGGATAATATCACAGGATTTTATAACATTTGTGCTTTTTTTTTGAGTACATTTGCATACAAATTTATTATTTGAATACTATTTAAAATGGAGAATAGTAAACATTTATGTTGTTCACACAATGCAAAATACTAGTAGTCCATTTTGAAATATTAAAAATATTACTTTTAGTATATGTTGGACTAACCCCTAGTCCCTCAAGTTCAATGATCGGTCAGAGGCTTCAAATCAGTTCAATCAATTTAATGAATCAAATAGATAAATCATATATAGCTGTGGACGCCCCGACATAAGACTCAACGTTGTAGCGGTTTTAAAGTAACTTCGCAGCTCAGAGCTCTGTATGCTTTATCCACTAGATTCATTAAATTAAATGTGTCACTTTTTCTCAAGCTTCTTTTTTCATATCTTAGTAAATTGCATTTCATTTTAAAATTGCATTTATTGTAATGCTAGGTGGCACAGTGGCTCAGTGGTTAGCACTGTTGCCCCAAAGCAAAAAGGTTACTGATTCGAGTCCCGGCTGGACCAGTTGGCATTTCTGTGTGGAATTTGCATGTCCTGCCCGTGTGGGCGTGAGTTTCCTCCGGGTGCTCCGGTTTCCCCCACAGTCCAAACACATTCACTATAGGTGAATTAAATAAACTAAATTTGCTGTAGTGTATGAGTGTGTGAATGCGAGAGTGTATTAGTGTTTTCCAGTACTGGGTTGCCACTGGAAGAGCATTTGCTGCATAAAACATATGCTGGAATAGTTGGCGATTCATTCCGCTCAGGTGACCCCTTATAAATAAGTGACTAAGCCAAAGGAAAATGAATGAATGAATGTATTACTGTTTATTTTTTTCAGTTTTAATTAGATATTTATATTACATTATTATTTTTTATCAAAAACAAATGAACATAAACTTAGTCTGCATGCTTTTAACAGTTCAATCCACCTGGCGCTCAGTGTGAGATTTCAGAGCTACAAGCTGTGAATGGAACCAAACTGTATGTATCTCATTCATTACAAAGCATTGCTATTGCACTTTCCTTTTTTTAGTGTGTTGCATTGGAGCTGTACTACTGTATGTTTTTGTGCTGAATGCTGTGAACAGGACTGCTGGGTCAGATGCCACACATAAGTCTCACAAATGTTCTGTATTTTATATGCCGTTGTTCAAGGATGATGGTCGGATAAAAAAATAAATGCTTTAATGTACATACCTGTGTATGCATCAAGGTCAAGTGCTTGGAGCATTTTTGTTTTCATCCCTGTCTCTTCTGCAGTGAAATGAAATGTTTTAATAGCCTAGGTTTTTAATCTGCAATTTCTTTAAAGATGTGCTCTTTGTATAAATTAGGAATGTCAATGACTAATCCGTGATAGATTTATTGTTGATTATTATTTGATTCTTTTAATCCTACCTGGAAAACTATATCTAAAAAAAGTTTTTTTTACACCAAATGTTGAAACTTATTGATTAATAAAATTTATTTATTGCACATTTTTTTTTATTATTTGCACTAAAACTGACTTAAGATTTTTTTTGGTGGAAGTGAAAATACTATTGTCCTCCTAAATCTTTTGCTTTGTGTATATCACATGTTGGGCACACCAACATAAACTCACCGGCCACTCTATTAGGTACACCTTACTAGTACTGAGTTAGACCCCCTTTTGCCTTCAGAACTGCCTTAATCCTTCATGGTATAGATTCAACAAGGTACTGGAAATATTATAAAATATACTGAAAATATCCCCCACACCAGGGATATCTATGAATTCATACTTTCCTGTTCTGACCCTACCATCGGAATGTCAAGGCAGAAATCGAGACTCGTTTTCCAATCTTCTATTCGTCCGATTTTGGTGAGCCTATGCATATGTAGCCTCAGCTTCCTGTTGTTAGCTGACAGCAGTGGCACTCGGTGTGGTCTTCTGCTGCTGTAGCCCATCCCCCCTCAAGGTTGGACATGTTGTGCGTTCAGAGATGCTCTTCTGCATACCTCGGTTGTAACAAGTGGTTATTTGAGTTAGTGTTACCTTTCTATCAGCTCGAACCAGTCTGGCCATTCTTCTGTGACCTCTGGCATCAACAAGGCATTTGCACCCACATAACTGCTGCTCACTAGATATTTTCTCTTTTTCAGACCATTCTCTAACACTAGAGATGGTTGTGCGTGAAAATCTCAGTAGATCAGCAGTTTCTGAAATACTCGGACACCAACAACCATTCCACGTTCAAAGTCCTTAAATCACCTTTCCTCCCCATTCTGATGCTCGGTTTGAACTGCAGCAGATCGTCTTGACCATGTCTACATGCCTAAATGCATTAAGTTGCTGCCATGTGATTGGCTGATTAGAAAGTTGCGTTAACAAGCAGTTGGGCAGGTGTACCTAATAAATTGGCCGGTGAGTGTAGGTATATGTTACCACAAATACCTCAAGTGTGTATTATTCTGCATAACCTTAAGCGCTGCAATATTTGCATTGCTATTATCAGCATTTGACATGCAATGCCTATTCGCCAAATATCCCTCTGTACAAAGGTTCTGTTTGCCCTCTGTTTGTGAATTATCTTGGTAATGGACTACATTTTTCATGAATATCTCATGCTGTTGTTATTCAAGAGGTAAATTGCACAAAAACAGTTTTAGAGAAAAGATATTGCTGCATTTTCAGAATACGGGATCTGCTTTCTTTTGGTTTTACGATCCCATGGCAGCAAATAATTTGCCAAACATCAAACAGGCGCTGCATTGTTCTGTCCATCACGCTCCAGTCATTAAAGACTGAACATACATGTATTTATTTGCCCGGTCATGGTTTAAAATAAACAAAGCCTGTATCTTTATCCAAAGAGAACTCATTTCTACAGGTGTTTGATGCTGAATTTTTCTGTTTCTGCAGATATTAACATGGCTGGAGAGCCCAAACCCTACAGGCCTAAAGCAGGATCCAAACGACCCCTGACTGCTGTCTACAGGTGAGCATTTTCTATTTATGAGGCATTGAAATATTTTCCTTTATCTTTCAGTCTACTTAAGCTTTTAAATTTGAACTGTTTAGGAAATCTGGTTGCATCAAACATAAGGAAAATAAGATTTTTACTCTCAAACATGCACATACTACACGATTTTATTAAAGGGATAGTTCACCCAAAACTTTAAATGTACTCATTATTTACTCACTTATCACTTGTTCCAATTCTCTTTATTCTGTTTAACACACAAAAAGAGATCCTTTGAAGAATGTTGAAAACCTGTAGCCATTGACTTCTATAGTAGGAAAATACAAAAACATTGGAAGTCAATGGGTACAGGTTTCCATTCATTCATTCATTTTCCTTTGGCTTAGTGCCTTATTTTATCAGGGGTCATCACAGCGGAATGAACCGCCAACTATTCTGGCATATGTTTTATGCAGCGGATGCCCTTCCAGCCGCAACCCAGTACTAGGAAACACCTATACACTCTCACGCTCACATATACTCATACACTACTGCCATTTTGGTTTATCCAGTTCACCTATAGCGCATGTCTTTGGACTGTGGGGGAAACCCCACGAGGAGAGCATGCAAACTCCACACAGAAATGCCAACTGGCATAGCCGGGACTTGAGCCAACCACCTTCTTGTTGTGAGGCGACAGTGAGCCACAGTGACACATACAGGTTTCCAACATTCTCCAAAATATCTTCTCTAGTGTTCGACAGAAGAAAGGAACTCAAACAGGTTTGGAAGAAGTGAAGGAAGAGTAAATGATGACAGAATTTTCAGTTTTTGGTGAACTGTCCCTTAAATATTATCATGCAATATAGCAGATTAATGTATCAAATGAGTGTGTATTATGGCGATAATCTACAAAGAAAGCATCATCTAAACTTTTCTGAGCTCACTGAGTTACATCTATAGATGCCTTTATAAAAAACACCCTAAATTCAATACTTTTCCGGCAGTATTTCACGCATCGTAATCAGTGAGCTGCTCTGTCCGTCACAGGCACTGATTCAACTTTCTGCTTGTAGGCTTTTTCAAATACAACCAAATAAGATCAAATCAATAGATGCACAAGTATGGAGAATAAAGCCCCAGGATAGCAAATTTAGTATAGATTTTGACTCTAGCTTTAGATAGACATTTTCACAGATGAAATTTACAAATATCCTGCATATTTTTTCAGATATTCAAACATGAAACTCGTAATTCTTTCCCCACCAGCATTTTTTTAAGCCACTGCCAGTGTTTTTGATGATTTTTAACTAAATTTGACGGCTTTCAAAATAGTTTCTGCTAGTAATATATGACAACGTTATATTTCAAAATAAAGATCCAAGGATCTGCTTTTAAACAAAAAAAGTTTTGATGTGATTTGATTTAATAATTTTCACGTCTTTAGATTTTTCTCCCAGCTAATTTGCACAGTTTAGATTCATTATCCTAATTTAAAGCTCAAATGAAAACACACTTATGTATTATTTTATTGCTGTCATTTTGATACTACTGCTTCTTTTTATGTTTTATTTATTGTTTGTTTATTTGTTTTCATGTATTGCTTCTTATATACGTCAACATTGAGTGGTTTGAAAGGCTCCTCAATTAAAATCTATTATTATTATTATTATTATTATTGTATAAATTGTATTTAATTATTATTATTATTATTAGTAGTAGTAGTAGTATTAGTATTATTATTATTATAATTATAATTATAATTATTATTATTATTATTATCTATTTTATTTCAAATAACACATTTGACCTTTACAAATCCCCACAACATGCTACACCAGGGGTTCTCAATGTCTACATTAAAGAGCCCCTATTATGCATAAAAAGGGACATATTTTGGTTTTTGGTCCAACAACATGCTGATATGCATGCAAGGTCAAAAAACACTTTCATTGTTTTATAATATGCTTTTATTTTTACCTAATTATCCCAACGAGTCTCACATGATTCATTCAGCGATTCATTTGTGCCCAAAACCCTCCTTAGTGCGATGCTAATCTGCGCTGATTGATTCAATGGCCCAGTCTGTTTTAATTGGTCGACTGCATTCAGCAAGAGATGGAGAAAATCGCCCACCACGGCTTATCAACAAATTTTGAAGTAGTCAGAGTGCAGAGTGTATGTGTGAACCCAATGCAGGACTGCATTAAAAGCAATGCAGTTTAACACCATCATATTGCTTTATTCTTAACCAAAAGTAAAAACAGTGACACACATTCAGTATTAATCCACACATTTTTGCGACAGTTTGTGCCCTTCATGAGGCATTTTGCATTCAAAGCGTTCAGTGGGAAAAGTCAATGTTTTTTACAGTCATTGATTAGAACACACTGTGTAGACTGGCCAATCAGACCACTTTTAAGTAGATGGGGCATTGAAGAAACCAGAACTCAGTCAAAGTGATTTAGACAGACCTTTTACTTCAGATACTCCAATATCTATTAAATTCCTACATGCACCCTTGTTAGAAGAACTGAGGTACAACGGATTAAGGTCTAGCTGATGTGCCTGAATGAAGCCGTCAGCACATCTGTCATATTATCAGGTTTAGATAACAGAACAGCCTGCGGTCTGCCATTTATCAGCACATTCATTCGGCTGCTGAAGTAGCAGTTGTGTCTCGCAGGTTCAGTCAGCTTGTTAAACTCGCCAGACACATCAGTGAAAACTAACCAAGCGGGAAATGAGTGAAAAATCAATGCTAGAAAAAGGCATTAAGAATTTGCTTCTTAATTGGCAAGCTTTTACGGGAATTGAGAGCATTTTATTGCATACTATAAATACTAACTAACGTTAAATAAATAGTGACTGAACCGTGAAACAATTACTGGATTAGCACTGTTTCTGTTTGTGTCCATAAATGTAATGGGACTGTTTTTATTTGCACAAGTCAGAATTATTAGCTCTCTTGTGAATTTCTTTTCTTTTTTAAATGTTTGTTTAACAGAGCAAGGGATTTTTCACAGTATTTCCTATAATATTTTTTCTTCTGGAGAAAGTCTTTGTTTTATATTGACTAGAATAAAATAATGCCTTAGTTAAGCATTAATTAATAGTTAATTTGTTCACAATTAAGCATTAGTATGTAGTTAACTGAGCTGTCACTAATCACATGCAATAAGTGCCCAAATTAATGTGGATATCACTTTCACTTTAGAATAGGTGGTCAAATTTTCTTTATTAACACTTTTAATTGCATTTTAGCCTTAATTATTAGCTTGTTCAAGTCAATAGACTTGAATATCTCTCAATAAGTGTCATAATGTGGATATCACTTTCACTTTAGAATAGGGGTCAAATTCCCTTTATTAACACTGTATTAATGACATTTTAGCCTTAATTATTGGCTTGTTCTAATCAATAGACTTGAATATTCCTCAATAAGTACCATAATTAATGTGGATATCACTTTCACTTTAGAATAGGGGGTCACATTTCTTTTATTAGCACTGCATTATGACATTTTGACCTTAATTAGCTACTGTAGTCAGTAAACCTGAATATCACTCAAGTGCCATTATAAACATGGACATAACTTTAACTTTAGGACATGAGGTTAAACTGTGTTTATTACACTAATTTAGCCCTATTTACTTGCAAACCAGCTGTAATTAAACATAATTACTAGCTTGTTGTTCAGTTAACTTACACAATGAATCAAATAAATAATGCATGGCTTATCAAATAGTAAATAATGGTTAAAATGCCTTTACAATGTGTTCAGTTAATCATGAATGATGTGTTTGCTTATGCTTAACTGATGCATAATTGTGAACAAGTTCATCATGATTTAGAAGTTTAACTGAGCTTAACTAATGCATAATTCAGGACCCTTAAAATGTTTAGTTAACCATTAGTCACTAGGGCTTTTGTTTTTAATTTAAGCTTAATTATGAACAATTTAACCATTTATTAATGCTTATGCATTATTTTGGACCCTTAAAATAAGGTATTACCAACATTTTAATGTCATTATTATTAGCCCCCTTAAGCAATATTCTTTTTCGATTTTCTACAAAACAAACTATTGTTATACAATGACTTGCCTAATACCCTAACTTAACCTAATTACCCTAGTTAAGCCTTTAAATGTCACTTAAAACTGAATACTAGTATCTTAAAAAATGTTTAGTCAAATATTATGTACTGTCATCATGGCAAAGATAAAATAAATCAGTTATTAAAAATGAGATATTAAAACGATTATGTTTAGAAATGTGTTAAAAAAATCTTCCCTCTGTTAAACAGAAATTGGGGGAAAAGTATACATGATTCGGAGGGCTAATACTTCTGACAACTGTATAGCTAAGAATAATAGAATGATAGTAATGAAATCATTAATTTATGGATTTTTTGGGGAAATTCAGGCTTCTTTGGCATGTCTTTTCAAGCATTTGTTTTTTGTATTCTATGATTTTATTTACTTGTTACAACCTCAAAGGTGGTCAGTCAAGGGGAAAGAGAGTAACAAGTAAACATACATAAGCAAACACTCAATATCAATGAGTGATGGACAAAATACCACGAATAACGAAATGCAATCAAGTGAGTTTTGTTTACAAAAGGTAGTGATAATAAGTGCAAAATTATGTGTGTATATACAGTGCTCGGCATATACCCCATTTTGAAAATACATTTTTTAAATCCATTTCTCAGTGAATATGGGAAATATACATTGGTGCATTTGATCAAAACATCTTTAGAAATGGAAAGATAATACATTTAATTTCATGCAAAATATTGCAAAAAAATAATTTCAACATTTTATATATTTTATTGATTCTCTTGCTTTTTTTTTTTTACTATTTTTGAAAATTGTATTCAATATTTTTTCCTAACATATAAATTTGGGCTACACATTTTTTAACCATTATTGTAAGTTATTTTTTTAGATTAGCTCCAGATTTGGCGTCAGTACTGACTAATCTAATGTATACACAAATATAATATTGTAAAGCTTTCTATAAAAAAATATTCATCTATGTGTACATATGTTCACATATGTAGCATCCTCTGTCCTCTGACAAGCTATCTCTGCGGGCTCCCACTCTCCATTCGCAAGCCTTTTCAGTGCTGCTCACCAGCCCGAAGCCCAGCGTTCAGCAGCCAGCCGGTGTACCTAATAATTTGTCCTTATTTTGCCTGCACCCCTGGTGTCTTGTCTGTCCATTACAAGATGGAGGCAGAAACTAATGCATGAGATGTGTAGTGATAGATCGCCCATTGTAAGCATGCAGATTTCTGAACGACTCCTTTCCCTCACACTTCCAATAATATTCAGGTAAACACAGTGTCTTCATGAGCGTCTTGCTGCTGTGTTAGTGGGCGGGGCCGCAGGTTTGAATTTTGCCGGGTCTGTGCGCGCAACCATTATGTTTCGTAAAGACGTCATGCCGAAACGGCTGAAGACTCGTTTTGAAGACGATTCATTTAAACCACTATGAGTCGACTCTTTTATAGATGAATCAATAGTTTTAAAAACTGTCCAATTTCAGATTTAAGCTTTAGCTGGATATTTCACTTCACTAAGAGCTGTGTTACACACTACATGAAAGGTCATTTTCAAAAACCCATAATAGTGGCTCTTTAAACAGGCAGATAGGAGAGTTTGAGACAAGATGCGGGCGGTGTCCAAACAATAGAAATAAAGAAAACAAAACAACCTATTTTAATGGCCCAGTTTCTATCCAAAAGAAAAAAACATACAACAATATTGAAATCTTTTATGCCACGGTGGCAGCGGCTGGATTGGAGACCGTATGATGACATCAAGGTGAACACGGCAAACAGCTGGGCAGCATGAGCCAATAGGAAGCAACGGTAGATATGTAAAAGGGAGGAGAGAGACTGGCGAAAGGAGAAAATAACCATGATCACAAAACAACACGGGGACGTAACACCCCCACCCTAAAAAAACAAACATTTTATGATGTTATGATAAAACAAATAAATAAAAATAAGCATAAAAAATTGCAAACAACATTAAGCTTGAGAAAGAGCAACTGCCACCACGTTTTCTGCACTCTTTTTATGGAAGATTTTAAGTTGTAGACCTGCAAAATCAATGACCATCGCATAAGGCGCTAATTTTTTAATATACATACGTATATCCGCACCAAAAATACAAGCGGGTTATGATCCGTATAGACAGCAACAGGAATGCAAATGGATTATTTGTGGGCAATTCAGGCTACTTTGGTATGTCTTTTTAAGCATTGGAGGTTATGTCTTTTGTACTGTATGAATTTTTTTTTTTTTACTTTAGCTGATTGTGTTTCTTTTATTTTTTTTTCCTGCTCTCATTGTAATTTTGAAATTAATTTAGTCTTGATTTGCATTTCAAATCAGCTAATGCAACCCATCCATTATGTAATCAGAGGTCTAATTAGGAGAATAGAAGCAACAAAGATTTGCTTTTAAATGTTAATTAGTTTGGAATGAAATGGTCAAAGGAATGGAGAAATGCCCACAATGGAATATAATAAGGTTGTTGTGGAAGTTATTACCTGAGCTCATCCTGTTTCTTGAACAGCGAATCAGCATATTAAAATGATTTCTAAAGGATCATGTGTGCTGTAAGAAATATCTGTTAATTAACGGTTTCTGTATTTTGTGATTCACAAGTGTTTTCCGTTTATTTAGAGTAGTGAATAGCAGTATGGGATGTTGGTCTTTGCTCTGTTGACTTTGATGTTGAAAATTCAACTCTACAATTTAGTAGTATAGTAAATTTTATATATATATATATATATATATATATATATATA
>CAIGQZ010032287.1:8967247-8999474 GCA_903798205.1 Danio tinwini
ATATATATATATATATATATATTGTATATATGGTGTGTATAATGTGACTAAGATTAATGTATGCATAAAACATGTTAAAACCATCCGTCTGACTATTCAAATTCAGTTTTTACTGTGATGCAGTATGTCAATTGTATTGCGTATACCTGCTGCAGGTCTAGGGGAAAATCAATGCGAATGAAAAGCATGTGCAGTGATTCCTTTGAGAAAGTCAGCTTTTGTTATTTTAATTATTTCCTAAACATAATCCCATTTTTTGCACATTTTGTTTACCAACCAGGATGCTCTTTCAGCACAAAAAGACTAGAATGAACTGTATGAAAAGGCTAATTAAATCACTTTTTTGGACTTCAATCATGTAACCTCCATTGTTAAAAATGAATATGAAGAATTAATTTGCAAAAACAGAAAGCCACAGTTTGTAGTATTTTTCTGAAATTATAAATTAATTGTACTCTTCAATGCTCGGTGCAAAAACATTAATTTATTCATTTTCATTCAGCTTAGTCTCTTATTTATCAGTGGTCGCCACAGCGGAATGAACCACCAACTATTCCAGCATATGTTTTACTCAGTGGATGCCCTTCCAGCCGCAACCCAGTACTGGGAAACACCCATACACTCTCACATTCACACTCATACACTATTGCCAATTTAGTTTATTCAATTCACCTTTAACGCATGTCTTTGAACTGTGGGGAAAACCGGAGCACCCGGAGGAAACCCACACCAACACGGGGAGAACATGCAAACTCCACACACAAATGCCAACTGACCCAGCTGGGGCCCGAATCAGTGATCTTCTTCCTATGAGGCGACAGTGCTAACCACTGATCCGCCGTGCTGCCCATCTCACTTCAATACAACACATAAAAACATGATATCTGAAAATGACTAAGAATAAGAGTTATCTGTTGTTGAATAGAATGTTGTTTCTAATAGAGCAAATGTCAGGTATTCAAATAATACTACAGAATTGTTTAGCAGACTTTATTTATCTTGGTTTCAGTGCTGCAGTAACTGCTGTTAAAAGTCTCTACAACACATTTTCCTCCATCCAAGGTCAAAAAGTCTTAATGTTGTAACATTAGTTATTGCACTGTGAGTTGTTCAATGAACAATTGTATTTTCATTAATTAAGGTTAACTGACATGAACAAATACTGTAATAAATGTATTGTTTATTGTTTGTTCATGTTAGTTAATGCATTAACTAACATTAACTACTACAACCATATTGCAGTGTTACCCTAGTCTCTGTAAACATTTCATTAGTTAATGTATTTATTAACATGAACAAACAATGACAAATTTATTGCAGTATTAATTAATCGTAAACATTAGTTAATTCATTCAATTTATTAGTTAATTCATTCAATTCAATTAATTTAGTTCGATCATGAAGTTGTTGATTGTTCTTTTATGTTGTTAACTCAAAGTGCATTAACTAATGTTCACTTGCACAACTTTAGATTTGCATAATGCATCATTAAATGTTGAATTATGATTCATAATTGCTGTACAATTATTGCTTATTCATTGTAAAAAGTTCTGTGTTCTGCGCAATTTTTTCATGTTGTCCCAACACAAATCGATTTAGTTAACTTTATTCTCTACAAATGTAAGTGGATTGAACATATTAATTAAGTTGTATCAAAAAACGCAAGAATTGTGTTGATTTAGGTAATTTATTTATAATAATTTGAACAAGCAGCAAAAAAACTTTTTTTGAGTGTTCTTAAATCATACATTAACTAACATGAACTAATGAAAGATTCATGATTCATGAGTACGGTTTCATGGACACCAATAATCTGATTTTTTATATATGATTAAGACAGTACCCTAATTAAGAGTCTAGTAAACAGCTATTTTTGATTTCTGCACCTACAGTCAGTAAAGGACATATCGAAATGCTGAGTGTTTTTTTTTCATTTGCCGTGCAGTATCAAATTCCATTAAAACACCAGTCCTTACTTTATACTTACATCCAATACCTCAGTTTGACAAAAGGGCATGAATGAAATATTTCTGAATGAAAGTGAAACTGCCAAACTGCATTCAATATTTTTTTTTTTATTTTGAAGTCGACAAATTAAAAGTTAAACACCAAAAATTACTTGAAACTCCGGAGGAAATGTAGATAGCAGTGATGCAATCACGTTAATCGATCTATGTGCTACAACATGTGAAAGGGGATCATGAAAGGAACATTTAAAAAGCAACTCATGTAAACACCTTAATCATATTGTTGTCTTA
This sequence comes from Danio tinwini, assembly GCA_903798205.1. Lineage (NCBI taxonomy): Eukaryota > Metazoa > Chordata > Actinopteri > Cypriniformes > Danionidae > Danio > Danio tinwini. The sequence goes on from CAIGQZ010032287.1 coordinate 8,969,506, forward strand.
ATAATATTAAGGTTGACTAATTTGATTACTGATGTAATCAAACCAACTACACACATTACTGTACAATTGATTAATTTATTATATTCAGTTTATAATGAACTTTGACATCTTATGATCTTTTATGTTCACAAACAGCTGTCTTGCTAGGGCAATTTAAAGCAAATGATTGAGTTTTTTTTTTATTGGAAATGTATTTTCAGTACAACCCTCTCTTTAGTACAACATTCATTCATTTTCTGTTTCATGCCACACTACATGAAAAAATGGCCATGGAAGTAGCCTTGTTTTCTGAAAAGATATTTGGTGCTGTTGTTGCTATAAAGGGGTTCATGCAAAGTTTACTGGTTGTAACACTGTCAGGCTGTATAATGAGACAAATACCCAGGTCTATCACCATGAGGTTTCTTACTGTAATTAATAAAGTAAGTAGCTTTGATTACTGCCATAGCAGTGTTTATCAAAGCTCTGCGTGATCTCTGAAGGCTGAAGGTGTCATTGATTTCACTGTCAGCTAAAAGTTTAAATAATGCATACTGCTGTCAGGTTTTTTACATTTTAAATAAACTGATTAGTGTTCAATGTCTTGTCGGTTTCAGTTGCAGTGTTATTTTAGTATCAAGAGATTGCTCTATTTTTTTATTAATGTTTGAATTATATGTTATTACGATGCATCACATGTGATTTAATATAAACAGAAAGCATATTAAATTCAAATTTCAAAACAAACAATTAACTTTTTATATCTCTAGCTTGTATATGTCATGCTTATTAAAAAACTACTAATATTTTACTGCAGTATCATCTTTTTTGTTAAATAGTTTATAAAGGCAAGATTGTTTGCATAGATTTATTGTCTTTTTTGTACAAACTATTAACTGCATTCATGAACGATTTAAATGTTATATTTTAGTGAATAATCTAAATATTAATTCAAATAAGTTTTTGACTCTTGTAATAAAATAATTTTTATCATTGATTCTGACACTCTAAAGGTTTCTTAATAAATTGTTAAAGACCTATTTTATTAAATAATTATTAAATTATTCATATGATTATAAAATATTTTATTTCCTGTCAAGCTGTTTATGCACAAATGTTAAAAGTGACATTGATGTACCTGCTCTTTTTGGGAAATTTCTACTTAAAGGTGCCGTATGTAAGCTTTTGACTCTTCTAAAGCATAAAAATACTATAATATGTGTGCAGATATTTAAGAAACATCCCAAGTGAACATATTTGTTTAACTGAAAAACAATGCTGAAGTCAGATATACTGCTTTGAAAATGTTTTTTCCATGCTGGAACGCTGTCTTTGTTTAGGTAAATTTAACCTACACAATGCCAGTTTAGCCAATTATAATTCAGCATTGTTGTTGTTTTCATTGTTGGAAAACTGCGTATTTCATTCATTCAGAAAGACTCTGAAAGCATGCATCCGTGAGTGAAATGCAACAGTGTCAGTGGACAGTATCAGATGTCGAAATGAGACAGATTGAGTTCCACATGAGGTAATTAATTAGCAAATGACATAAATATTACTAACGTGAGCAGGTTACATTGTAACCTGCGTATGTCCTAACAACACGCTTTGTGACGAGATAAGCAGTAATGAGCAATTTGGCTGTTTGCACCAGACGAAACACTACAGAAATTGTAAATACAGCCATTCAGAAACACAGAATATGCACTCACTCAATAAATGGTAAGGTTTAGAATCTATTTAATACATGTTAACCCTCTTTTAACATCTATTAACATCATTAAATGTAGATGCTGAAACACTAGTACAGTATGTGTTTAGTTCTAAAATTCTATTTCAAACAGTCTATTTTATTTTCAAGATCTGAGGTGAACTTTCTGCTTTCAGTAAATGGCAATAAATGTCATGTAAAATGGCATTTAAACTCACATTGTTAGCATTTAGCACTGAATAAAGCACACAAGGTTTACCTAAGGTGATCACTGTCATAGGTTTCACATGTTCAGCTGTGAGAAATAGAAGCCATTTCTAATATATCAATTCGGGATGTTGGTTAGAACCAAAACTTCTTTTAATATGGAAAATATTCCCTCTATCGCGTGTCATTGCTTTTATATAACAGTTTAAATCACTCACACCTGTACTCAATCTGGCATCCCGCGCTTGAGTTTATTTTGATCCAGGAGTTCAACCACTGGGTGTCAAACTTACATACTGCACCTTTAAAGTGTAGCTCACTTATTTTGGGAATGTCCTTTTGTTCAATTTTTTTTGATTAAAGTGCTTTTTATATCCAAAATAATCTTAATCATTGTTTAAGACTTAATCAAAACACCTTGTTTTGGGTTTTACGCTAATATGTTTTGGAAAGTTTTATATCTATAAATGTAAATATATGTAAACCCCTTTTTAGCATATTCAAGCAAGAAGTATTAGCCTAAAGAGTGATGTTTAAACTCCTAGAATTTGTGCTTATTGCTTTGTATTTAATAGGCCTATTCATTTTTATGTTTATATTACCCTCTCGTTTCCCCTTTTTTCTCTCAAGCATTTGTTATATAGGATACTTAGATTTAGTTCATATTTCCTTGTTGTTTAAAAATAAACTATAGCTTGTAGAGACTGTATGTTTTATTTGTACTGTAAATCTTTTGTTGTTATAAATTAAAAAAAAAATAATGATGACTGCTGCAACTTTAAGTCCCGAAGTGTCCGGCTTGGTCAGCTCCGTTTTCAATTGTGCCCCCGCCTGCACTCAGCTAATCTCGTTGATCACTGGCTGCAGCTGTGGTTCAAGTCGAACGCACCTAATGACTGACGGTCCAGGTGATTCAAATTCACAGATGGGCCTGTGTTATTTAGAGGTTGTTAACTGGGAATAACATAGCTTGGAATATCACAACTGACCAATCAGAAATTAGTATTTAGGCAGCCGTATAATAAAAAATACATAGTATTTTGTTTCTGCGCTGTGATCCTTAAATTTTTAAAATATTTCTGGTTATAAATATAAGATCTTGTGAAATATAAATTATTGTAACCCTGAATGGAGTTTTTGTGTGAATGTTCTGTAAATTATGGTAAACATTCATTATAGTCATTCATTTTGCTTAGGAAAAAAATGCAACAGAACACCTAATGTACAAAAAAACATCTGTTGTTTTTTAATGCACAAAAATATCCTTCATTAATTACTTTACACTGTTTGTCTTTTTCAGTGGTTATGAATTTGATTATGATTACTACAGAGAAGATTTCTACAACAGGTCTGTATACATTTATTTAGAGTGGTTAAACACGTGTCTTTAAACAGTGATTTGCACACAGTCTTTCATGGTTTCGATTTCAAATAGCATGTATTATATTAAGCCCTTTCAAATGTCACTGCACAATGTTTTCAACACTGAAACCGATGAAAAGATGTATGCAAAGCTACAGTATGAAAGTAATTAATTAAATGTGACATTCATAGAAAATCATTACTTTTATTTATCTTAAACACCCACAGTTTGTCCTTGATAAGAATTCAAAGAAAGAGGAGTCTATTTAGGAAAAAAAAAATCCATTAGCATTGAGAAAATTAAGCTCTTGTAATTTTTTTTGCTCTATTTTATGTCGCTCATTTACTTCTTTTATTAGCAGAGACATTTGCTAAATGTCAGTGGAGTGGAGTGGAGAGTTGTGGATATTCAAAAGATATTGATGGCAGGGCAAGCGCATGTTGCTTTGTTCGACATTTTCTTATACCTCCTCTTCTTTTCTGGAAACTCTTTTGAAAAATCATGCCTGCTTTAATGACTAATTTCAAAAGCAGCTCTGCTAATAGGGAAACCAGGAACCACAAATGTTTTCCAGATTGAAAAGCTAATTCTAATCAACTTAATCTAATTCTGAATCAACAGGCAGGTTTTGAGTGTTCGTCATGTTTTGGCATCTGTTTTTAACTCTGCACCCTTTTCTTTTTTTTGCTGGTTAGGCTCTTTGATTATCATGGACGGGTGGCTCTTCCACCAAGGGCAGTGATTCCTCTGAAACGCTCGCGAGTTGTTCTTCCGTCCACTCGACGTGGAAAGAGCTCCTTCCCCATTAAATCCTCCTCCTCCTCTTCCTCAAGACCCCCATCGTCATCGTCGTCCTTCTCCTCTGGGCTGAAATGTAAGGCTCTCTCAAATTTAAGATTTGAGTACAGATTTGAATGATATGATGTGATTATATTATATTATATTATATTATATTATATTATAATATATTTTATTTTATTTATTTTATTTTATTTTGTTATGTTATGTTATATGATATATTATGTTATGTTATATTATATTATATTATATTATATTATATTATATTATATTGTATTATATTATATTATATTATATTGTTATATTATAGTATATTATAGTATATTATATTAGCAACTGTAGCAACTTAATTGCTAGGTTATCATATTATATAATATTATACAGTGTCATTTCAAAGAACAAACCATTTAACTACCAATTTTATTTAGTAAATGCATTCATATGCAACTGTAGTTCTTTTAGGAAAGAAAATAGTACTGTCATATATAATTGTATTGTGTGTATATATATATATATATATATATATATATATATATATAAATATATATATAAATATATCCACAGATAAATGCACAGAAAATACAAATCTGCATTAAATTATATAATATGGTAATTGTCCCATAAACAAAAAAAAAAAAAAACACTTAATTAGTAGTTCAGTTTTCTGACATACAGTAATCTAAACTGCACACATTTATTAAATGGGTGGTCAAGAGTGTACTTTTAAGGCTTGGTTATGTTTATGGGATGCATAGCATTGTGTGCTCATGCTTCGTTTGTAAAAAATCATGTTATTTTTTCATATATCTTACTTTGATTATATAGTTAGCTAACATGAAAACGACAATCATATTTCCTAGTTCCTCCGAAAACCCGTACTCACGAGGCTCTGATTGGTCAGCTGACATAATGTGCTGTGATTCGTGGATCAGCATCATGTCACCAGGAAGAGTCATGCCTCTACTAGCACGCGCTTTGCCTCTGTTGTGTAAATACTGTCAGTCAGTGTAACTGTTAGCCGTATCAGTTTGAGCCTGAATCAGACAGAAGACGTAGAGGACACAGCTGAACCTCAGGCCTGCTCTCTAAAATAAAAGCTAACAAGCTCTAACCCAGGTATGGGCAAACTCTGTCCTGGAGGGCCGGTGACCCTGCAGACTTTAGCTCCAACACTAATCAAACACCTGAACATGCTAATCGGTGTCTTTAAGATTACTAAAGAGCTACAGGCAGGTGTGTTTGATTAGAGTTGGAGCAAAACTTTTTAGGACACCGGCCCTCCAGAACCGAGTTTGCCCATCCTTGTTCTAACCTGAATATATGTGTAAGTAATATGAAACATATCTTTTGCGAGTTTGTTATTTGAGATGAAGAACGCAGGGAAAGCGTCCGCATAGACAGACACTGCAAAGCTGTTGAAGATTGTGGGTGTTTACAGTGGTTTAACTGATAAATATGACTTTGTAGCTAAATTGTTAACGTTGCCAAACAGCATTTCTCGTTGTTTACATCCTTGTTTACATCCTTGCTACAACATACCATTAACGCTAGAAACTGTGCATGTCATAGATCAGCTTTAACAAATTAAAATACAATGAAATGTGGTTCACAATCCACAGCTTCGTCTATTATGGTTGGAGCGGCTTCTTCTTTGAGGGGTTTTTAGCCGAATCCAGCACTGAACTGAGAGAGATTCTGGAAGTTCTCCTTTGTCAAATGCCAGCTATATATATTTTTTTATTCTCTGCACTCTCAGAAATAAAGGTACACGAGCTGTCACTGGGCTGGTACCTTTTCGAAAGGTACAACTTTGTACCTAAAAGATCCATATTAGTACCTCAAGGGTCCATATTAGCAACTTAAAAGTACAAAAGTGTTCCTCTAAAAATTTTTAGGTACTAATATATACATATGAGGTACCAATATGTACCCTATAAGTACAAACATGTACCTTCTGAAAAGGTACCACGCCAGTGACAGCTTGCATACCTTTATTTCCAAGAGTGTGAAATACAATTAAAATTAAATTGTAAGCACTTCTCTCTTTATGCCATGCCCTTTGGAAACACAAATGGAAAAGTACAAAAGTGTTCCTATAAAAAATGTTAGGTACTTATATATACTTTTGAGGTACCAATATGAACCCTTCACGTACAAATGTGTACCTTTCGAAAAGGTACCACCCCAGTGACAGCTCGCGTACCTTTATTTCTAAAAGTGTGAAGGCTAAGCTAACTCTGTTAAAGCCAATAGGTGCGTCACAAATCGCATACTTATGCACTAATTTTGTAGTATAAATAGTGTAAGTAGTGCTTTCACACTGAAAACTCTAAAAATAATAAGTGCACTTTAATTACCCGGATGATGCACTCATTCAACCAGTAAAATGACGTGTGGAATGTTGGACACTTCACGCAGTCAACGACCGCAGCTTTGTTCATGTAGTGGAAAGAGCGGAGCTATCAGGCACACATGTTGAATAACTTTATTTATTTATTACAAAATTTTTCTACAAGTGTGATTATACTGCCTCCCGATGGTGAATGCGCTTATTCTCATGGCAGGTATTATTTAGCAGTTTGGTAATTTATTTCACTAATTTGGCAACTGTCAAACGTCATCAGGGAAACGGATTGAATTTCCACTTAGTAAAACAACCATTAGTGTTCGATTAGGGACAACACTACATTCAAATACTATGCTGTTGCGTGTGTAAATGCAAAAGTACATAGTGCATAAGTGCATAGTGTGCCATTTGAGATGCAGCTAATGTCTCTTTTTGCATTGAACTTTGAACGTCTTACATTCAGAATGTTGTTTATGTACACACATCTACATTACACATCAACTAAAAAATGATATCAAAACTAAATCAATTAAAATATGATATCGTAGTGCACCATCCCTTTAATATAAATTAAACAGGACACATTCTACAGTATTGAAAAAAAAAACATTTAAAGATACATCATATTTTTTTATTTATTTGATGCTTGAAAACCTCTTCTCCTTTGACCCAAATGAAGTTTTTCTGACTTTTTTTTTTTAAAGGAAATTAGTCACAAGGGTGCATTCAGGTGATCAAAAGAAATATATAATGTGCCACTTGTAATATATAGAATAGTTCAATTACATGTATTCATTTATTGTGCCAAAAGATGAATACAGCACAAGTAGCAGAGATCTTTCCTACAGATCCACAGTGCATTCTCCAGCAGTAACTGTCTGACCTCTGCCACACTGTATGAGGTCCATGCACTTTATTTCTCTCTGCCAACCGCTGATTGATTATCCGGCACATCTAAAACAAGTCGGTCAGTAACTAAATTCACAAAGTAAAAATAAGTATTTTTCCTATTTCACGGGAGCAAAATAAGCAAGAACGTATTGATTCTCATCAACAGAGATCAAACCAAGTCTTCCAGCCATCTGAAATGCTCTGTTAACTCTGAACGGGATGCGAGCCAAACGCCAAGACAGAGCCTCATGCAGTCGTGTTTGTAAATTAAAATTCATAACACTAATTCCGATTTTTATCTCAAACCCACAAGTAGCTGCTATGAGCGCATCTGTCAGTGTCCCGTCGTCTCCTGCTAGCGTGGCGCTTGGGAGCTGAGATTAGCCATGGTGCATGACACTAATGCTCTTAGCTGTAGTGCTATGGTCTCTCTGGGGGCTTTTCTTATATCACTGCAGTTCACAGGCTAAAATATCCATGGCATGTACACAAAAGTGCCACTGTTTACCTTAATCTGCATTTCACTGGAGTTCTTCCTTTTCTACACTGTGCAAACTGGAGATAAGCTTTATGTGACACCCCGATGCAGCATTTAATTCAGTTCAGAATGTTTACTTTGGTTGTTTTGCTTAAAATCACATTACATTTGTGAAATGCTAATGCTGTTTAAAATCAGAATAGTCTATTGCCTACATGGAACATTTGTTCATTTCAATTTGCACAATACACAATAGTAAATGCTAAAAAAAATGGCTAAATACATTTCAATTCAAAAGAGGAATTGCAAAAACAAAAAATACAAACTACAAAATTGTATTTATTTTATTTTATATATATCATGGAGAAGCTGCAAGTGTGAGTAGGTCACCGGCGGGTGTTCAGGCTGGCACACAGGATCACTGCGGAGACTCGTCTCATGCTCTTCACGACCACCATAGCATCTGCTCAGGATAGAGCCTGGTCCAGGATTATTTAAATGTATTTTTTTTATTTAATTGCAAAGATGTTCATGGGCGTACTCACACTAGGCACGATTGACTGCATGTGCCCTGGCACGATTGTCCCCCCTCCCCCCTCGGCCTGCACTCACACAGTATTTTACTCTCCAAGCCTGAGCACACTTACGTCATCGATGATTTGACTGTTCAGTTAGGAGAGAGAAGCGCTCTCGCACAGTGTAATAAAGTTTAGTTAGATTTGTATTATTTCAAGTTGTTTGATATGCAGTGACACACAGTTAAATCTTTTACGGAACAGATCCTGCACTTTTGACGCTCATAAATGTTTATGAAAGCCCTCGTGCTGCACGCATTAGGAGGTTTGCTGAAGGTGGCAGCTGTCGTGCAGCGAGGGGTTTGCATCTCTTATAAACTATGGCAGTTTGCGTTTATTGAAACTTAAAAAAGAAAGTCCCTTAAAAGTGATGTTGCATCTTCAGTTTCGCGCTCAGGTGTGCGGTTTGCACTTACACTACAAGCGTTCCATGACAAAGCCCAACTAAACTGTGCTATGGCACATCTCTTCCAACCGGGCCAGGGCTGCCCAACTGAACTGCGCACACGCTTGTTAAACCAGGAAAATTGGGGTCAAACACACCCGGGCATAGTTCGCAAAGCCTAGTGTGAGTACACCCTAATTGTAACTAAATTTAAACTTTTTTACATTTATTTATTTATTATTATATTTAATATTTTCCCCTAACACATTTATTGGCATGTACAAAAGTTCAGTGTTCTTAAGTTATTTTGTTTAAAAGTGCTCTATGTAAGTTTTTGACTCTTCTAAAGCATGAAAATACTATAATATGTTAAGAAACATTCAAAGTAAACATATTTGTTTAACTGAAAAACAGTGCTAAAGTCAGATATTCTGCTTTGAAAACGTGCATTTCGTGCTTAAGCGTCTGTCATTGGTTTGATCTCTTTAAGCCGCCCAATGCCAGTTTAGCCAATTATATTTCAGCACCCCAGGTTACCTTGATGGAAAACAGTATATTTCATTCATTTATTCAGAAAGGCTCTCAAAGTATGTGCCCGCGTAGCAGAATCCAAAATCAGGGTCCGAGTTCCACATGAGGTGGTTATTAATTAGCAAATAATATAAAAATTACGAACGTCAGCATTAGGTGAGCAAGTTACATTCTAATGCAGTATCCTAACAACACACTACGTGACGAGATTTGCAGTGATCAACAATTTGGCTGTTTGCATGAGACGAAACATGGCTGTAATTTAAATATAGTCATTCAGAAGCACAGAATAGTGCACTTACTGCACTCCAATGAAATGGTAAGGTTAATAATCTAAAAAATTCATATTAAACCTTATTAACATTATTAAATGTGCCTGCTGAATCACTGAGGCTGAATCACAGTGTTGGCTTGTACTGGGTCACAGTTCTAAAGTTCAATTTCAAGCGGTTTATTTTATTTTTAAGATCTGAGGTGAACTATCTGCTACTGCTTTCAGTAGCATGGCAATAAATGTCATCTAAAATGGCATTCAAACTCGAATTATTAGCATTTAGCACTGTACTTGAGGTGATCATTGTCAGTTTATCCTGTTGTTCAGCTGCAAGAAATAGAAGCCATTTCTAAAATATAAATTTCAGGTGTTGGTTAGAACAAAAACTCCTTTTAATATGGAAAATATTCCTTCTTTCGTGTGCCGTTGCTTTTATTTACAACACGACTGTCAAACTTACATACTGCACCTTTAAGTTACTTTGTTATACTGGGAATTGTGGGAAATAATAGCAAAAAATAGCATAAAAAATTTGCAAGTTCTCAATTTGTCTTATTTGTCAATTTGCCAAATACTTTATTTGTTCTATATTTCTTATTGCTGCTATCTAAGAGCTACCAAACTAATTTCGAGTTTGAGTAAATAGTTCATCATTTTTAATTTCCTCAAGATCTGATTTACATTTTTTGGTTCAAATCTGCCTTGTTTATAGTTGATTTTATAGTTGATGTTTGTTAGAGTTTTGTTAATCACTTGTTTTCCCAGCATCTGCAAAAAAACAACAACAACATTTTAATGATATTGAAAAGGTATAAAGAACAAAATTCACAAAAAAATACTGTGTTATTGCTTCTTGACATTCCTTTGTATTCAATCCAAAACCTTAATCATGGAAATAACAGGTTTTGCATCATTATCCACTGTAGTTTATGTACTGCATACATAATTTGTATAGTAAACAGCTTAAAACAAGCGATAAAACATTATGTTTGCTGTCAGTGATGCTTAGCTATCTTGTGTTTCATAGCTTCTGCAGATTAAAACTCACATTCGCAAGTGATTTTTGAACATGTGTTGCATGTGGAGCTTTGGTGCAATTGAAACGCTTGCATTGAATTTCAGTAGATACAACGCTCCGTCAACTAAACACCTACACACACCGAGCTTTCTGCCTCGGGCGGCTGATGGCAGGTGACACCATTTTGTGCGGTAGTGGAAAAGCTGGCAGCGCTTTGACAGCAGTGCTGGGTCACGCTGTGTTATCAGAGCTGAAGGCGGTGACAGCAAAACGACAAGCTTCAGCTATCAGCGGCTTGGAAAATACTGGAGAACACAGGCTAATGAATTTTTCAACAAAGCGTTTATACGTGTCCTGGAGCTCCAATTATTGTGAAGAAACAGGTCTTTCTGTGTCAAGAGGTTGCTCCGTAGGGTTTTCATAGAGGTCTGGTTGTCTACGCTGCGTTTTCAGACAACTTTTCATTGCAGTAACTTTTCAGAAACAATTTTGTTTTTGTCAGTTTTTGCATTTGGTCGAGGGAAATAGCTCCAGTTTCTGAATGATTCAGTGTTTTGTAAATTATTGAGTCTTTTCATTTGTTGCATTTAAGAGTCAAATAGGATTTTTGAAAGAATTGCATTCAGTGTATTTATTTATTTACTCATAAAGTAAGTCTGTTCTGTAGTATTTGAGAAAGTCAGCATATATATATATGAGCAGTATCACACGAGTAATAGTGCGATATGGCTGTATATCAACACTGGTGGGAGGTGTGTGTTGGCTCGAGGCTGCAGGCCAAGTGGCTTAGTGCCCCACCAGTGGCGATATACAGCCACATCGCATTGCTATGAGTGTGATATTGCGTTTAAACAAAAGTTTGACGGCATAATAGTGTGTATATCAAAACAAAATCAAACACCATTAAAAGTCTCAAACCTTTTTGTACGAGGAACTACTTTCTTCCGCTATTCATTCACATCTGCAGCAGACGCCAGAACAGCAGAAACCTTTGCTCATTCACCAACATCACTTTAGAGCTAGTATTTGAATGATTCTCTAAAGTTATGACAAATCAGGTGATTTTTAAGATTATAAGACTGAACAGCATGAAATGCCATCAAAGCAAACAGTAGCAGGTACAGCACTACAAAATACAAGAGACTTTTCCCACATTTTTTATGTTACAGCTTTATTCCAAAATGAATTTAACTCATTTATTTCCTCAAAATTCTACACACAATAGCCCATAATGTCAATGTGAAAAAAGTTTTTTTTTTTAATTGTTGCAAATTTATTGAAAAATAAAAAAGCTGACCAAATCACATGTACATAAGTATTCACAGCCTTTCCTCAATACTTTGTTGATGCACCTTTGGCGACAATTACAGCCTCAAGTCTTTTTGAATATGAAGCCACAAGCTTGGCACACCTGTCTTTGGGAATTTTTGCCTATTCCTCTTTGCAGTACCTTTCAAGCTGTATCAGGTTGGATGGGAAGCAACAGTGTACAGCCATTTTCAGATCTCTCCAGAGATGTTCAATAGGATTTAGGTCTGGGCTCTGGCTGGGCTACTCAAGGAAATTCACTGAGTTGATGTGAAGCCACTTCATTGATATGTTGGTGCTGTGCTTTGGGTCATTGTCCTGCTGAAAGATTAACCGTCTTACCCAGTCTGAGGTCAAGAGCACTCTGAAGCAGGTTTTCATTCATGATGTACATTGCTGCATTCATCTTTCACTCTATCCTGACTAGTCTTCCAGTTCCTGCTGCTGAAAAACATCCCCACAGCATGATGCTGCCACCACTATGCTTCTTGTAGGGATGGTATTAGCCTGGTGATGAGCTGTGTCTGTTTTTTTTTTTGTTTTTTTTTTCCATATGTAAGCTTTGCATTCACTCCAAAGTGTTCAATTTTAGTCTCATCAGACCAGAGAATTTTGTTCCTTATGGTCTGAGAGTCCTTCAGATGCCTTTTGGCAAATTCCAGGCACTTACAGTTTTATAAATGCAGAGTTTTCCCTTAGGACTTATTATTGCAATTTATACTGCAAGTTATTTTATACTGATGGTTTGTTCTGTAAACAATCACAAAAAATAGCTTAAATGGGGCTAATAATTTTGACCTTAAAATGGTTCTTAAAAAATTTAAAACAAATAAGACTTTTTCAGAAAGAAAAAATATTATCAGACATACTGTGAATATTTCCTTGCTCTGTTAAACATCATTTGGGCAATATTTAAAAAAAGAAAAAAAAAATCCAAAGGGGGGGGCAAAATTTTTGAGTCCAACTGTGTGTGTGTGGGGGGGGGGGGGGAGGAGAAGATTATTTGTGATCTGTGGAATGGATCACAGAATGATTCCCATAGATGTCCTGTTGTTTTGTTTGTGAATAACTCAACATTGCTAATTGAATCATTTAATTTAATTGTACAATGGCTCACATAAAGAGAACTTGTTTTGCTCTTTAAAGAGTTTGTTTTTGTGAATCATTTCAATAATTTGCTGATGCATTATTAAAGAAAGAATCTGCAGTTTTGAATGACTCATTTAACTCATTTAGAAATATGTCAACTGCTAGGGTAAAGATGTAAATGCATAAATTATTTCTACTTCTGTATAAATCACAGATCTATATCTGATAATAAAGTTTTGGCCTGATCTGAAACCACATGACAATAGGACATAGCAAATATATCGCTTAGACTAAAGAGCTTTGGAATACTTTCATGTTTTGAATCGATTCTGCATTATTTGGCCATTTTTCCAGCCTATGGATTTTCATTTAGCACCAAGGTCATTGTGGTTTTGCCCAGAGAAAGTGTGTTTGTTAGATGCAGTGTGCGTTCTGTGGTGTGCTCATCTGAGGGAGATTAATCTGACAGCTGTCAGACGGGGGGAAAAAAAGCAGCAGACATATTTAAAGCACTCCATGTTAACAGAAATTAGCAGCATGAATTAAGCTAGCAGGCACTGAGCAGAGGCTTTTCATTGGATCTGACATGGTGCATTAATTGTGGAGAGAGCCTTTCAGGGCAAGCAGAGGTTCAGTGTCTCGCACAGTGATCATGTAGGACTGTAAACACACTGGGTCATTTTCTGGCACTGGACTAGAACTGACATGCTTGCAGACCAGATCTATTGCTTCAAAATTGTATTTAAGTGAGTTAATTATTGATTATTTTAATATCACACCCTACTTATATCTGAGATTATATAAACACACACTGAGCACAGACAAACCGTCAACTTGTCTAATGTGCGTGTGCGTGTGTGTGTGCGTGTGTGTGTGTGTGTGTACTGCAGTGAAGTCAGATCAACTGCAGACCATCAAACGTGAGCTGACGCAGATCAAGATGAAGATCGACTCTCTTCTGGGCCGCTTGGAGAAGATCGAGAAGCAGCAGAGATCTGAATGCGGTGAGACTAAGCTTTCTGCTGTTAACATGATATCTTATTGCGATTTATTGCTAAGGCTTTATTTACTTTTATTCACAATATTGACCTAAGCTGAAGAACCTAAAGATTGCTTTAACAGGTCTAATGACGATAAATAGTTAATTTATTGGTTTTGAATTAGCCCTCTTGTTGAAATTCAATTCTTTTAAAATTATATTCATCAATTTGAGTTTGACAGAGCAAATATTTAGTTTTTCAACACATTTTTTAAACATAATAGTTTTAACAACTCATTTCTAATAACTGATTTATTTTATCTTTGCCATGATGACAGTAAATAATATTTTCAATTAATTATTTACGCATTTGGTTTTGCTGTGAACCACTAATACAACACTCAATGCAAAAGTTGTATAATGCAAACAATATATTCAATAATTTGAATAATAAATGGGTATTTTGAAGTGTCCATGATATCAATATTGTACATCTGTTATCACGACATATTGATTATTGAATATTGGCATATGTCTTGGTGAAACTAAAATAAAAGCCAGTCCAGCAAACAGCAGGCATTCAGGAGACAATATTGGCGTTGTGTGTACACTATTCATCTCTGTGACAGAACATGAGACGGCAGACAATTTGTCATGAGTTTTATAATCTTGCGCTGTTTTACTATAGCAAATCCCATTTGGCTTTGCGGGACAGCAGATGTGAGCAGTGTTTTCATCTTGTAGACTCACTGAGGAATGGCAGAACGGTAAACTTTACCTCTGTTGTGCATGCTTGAGGCACGCAGATTTAAATGTTCAGGCTGAAATTACACCTCTTACATCATTTATTTACCCTCATGTCATTAGACATCTGTGTGTCTTTAAAAAATCTTCAGTGTGGATTCATATTTGATATCTAAATTTCAAAGCCTAATTTCTAAATTGTTTATATTAAAAAATGTCTTTACAATTTACATTTACAATGTGTGTGTGCGTGTGCGTGTGTGTGTGTGTGTAGAAGTATACTTTATAAAGTATGAAGTATACGTTAACATTATATTGAAACTTCTGTTTATATTTTCCAGACCAACTAACCACAGAGTTATGGGATCAGAAAAATATTGATCCGTAAACATGTTTTGTACTTTAAACGAGGAAAATAAACATGCGTTATGAATGTGACAAAAAACGTCTGCGAGTTTACAGTATAAAACATACTTTGTAGAAATTCTGTGTATTAAACTGCACAACCCCAAAAAAAAAACAGTGTTAATCAAAAGGATAAGAGTCGGCTCACTAAAAAACAAACATGATTGATTTTATTTAATATTTTTGCATTTATGAGGAAAAAGTGTCGTTATGGATGTGACAGTTGTGAAATTTCCAATTGTGTGACTTTGGTGAATCAAATATAATAGTTTAAAAACATTGACAGACATTTGGGCATTTTTAAAGTACTGTAAAATACACAAAAAAGGCAGAAACAGTTACCGTGAAAACTTAAACTTAAATTTTTAAGGGGGGCATTTGGATTGGGAGGACATTTTAAGAAAAAAATAATTTAATTGTTTTTGTGGTTAAGAAAAAAAAATGTTGGGACTCAGGGTGGCTCAGTGGTTAGCACTGTCACCTCACGCTGGTCGCTGGTTCGAATCCTGGCTGGACCAATTGACATTTCTGTGTGGAGTTTGCGTGTTCTGCCTGTGTTTGCTTGGGTTTTACTCCGGGTGCTCCCGTTTCCCCCCCAGTCCAAAGACATGCGCTATAGGTGAATTGAGTAAACATCTCAGCAAAAAAATTGTGAGGGGGGTTCTTTTAGTTGAATAGAAATAGTTTTTTTTCATTATTACTGATATTTATGAACATAAAGGGGTCAACAAAATGTTTGTGGTACCCCCACTCCCCTACCCCAAAAAAACATTTGGCCTGGAAAAAGAAACCAATTCGTTTTAGGGTGAGATGAATACATTTTTTTTTAGAGAAAAAACTTGGAAAACATTTTGGGGTGATACAGAATCTATTACTAATATAGTTTATTAATACAGAAAATAAACAAGTTCAGTGTAAAATTTTTAGGGGTGAACATTGTTAGTTTAAAAACCTTTTGGGGTGAAAAATATTTTCAGGAAAAAATATTTACATTTTTGGAGAATAAAAAACATTTTTGGGTGAAAAAATACATTTTAGGAGTATAAAATAATTTGTTCATGCACATAAGTGGGACGTCGTGGTGGCGTAGAGAGTAGCAAGATTGCCTCACAGCAAGAAGGTCGCTGGTTCAAACCTTGGCTGGGTCAGCTGGCATTTGTGTGTGGAGTTTGCATGTTCTCCCCATGTTGGCAAGGGTTTCCTACAGTTCCCCCCACAGTCCAAAGACATGTGCTATAAGTAAATTTAATAAGCTAAATTGGCCGTAGTGTATGTGTGTGAATGAGTGTGTATGAATGTTTCCCAGTGCTGGGTTGCAGCTGGAAGGGGATCTGCTGCGTAAAACATATGTTGGATAAGTTGGTGGTTCATACCGCTGTGGCAAAGTGTACAAAAAAAAATGGGATGAAAAAAAAGAATATTTTGGAGGGGAAAAAAAAAACAATCCCTCTTCCAACATCAGAGTTCCAAAAAAAAAATGGTTAGAATCTATTTTTGGGAAAGAGAAAATTATTTTTGACAGAAAAGACAACATCTTTGGGTTAAAAACATTAGAGAAAAAATAACATTTTTAAATTAAAATTGAACAAATATTTGTCAATATAAATGGTTGCATATCTTCCATTGTCTCAGAGCCTCATAGGAAATACGAGGATAACTGTGACTCTCTGCACGAGGGCTCGATATCAGAAACAGCAGAAAACTCTGGAGAAGAGGGAGGAGAAGGAGCGCTGGACGCAGAGGCTGGAGAAATGACAGATGGAGGAGAGGATGACTACGATGAAGAGGGCAGCACTGATCTGGTACACTCTTTCTGCACACTTATTCATGCTCTGCAAAATAAAATGCCTTTCTTACTTTGAGTTTTTGGCTAACACTTTATAATAATGATCAATTAGTTAATGTTAGCTAATGTATTTACTAACATTAACTAAGTATGAGTAATCTTGTAAAGCCTTAATTAATCATTGTTCAATATTAACTAATGCATTATTCAAATCCAAAGCTGTGCTTGTGAACATTAGTTAATGCACTGTGAGCTAACATAAACTAACGCTATTTAACTTGAGTAACATTACCTGAAATGAACGAAAATGAATAAGTACAGTAATACATGTATATCAGTATATCTGTACAGTAATCACTAATTGTTTGTTCATGTTAGCCAATTCATTAACTAATGGACCATTATTTTAAATTGTTACCAGTATTTGTCTTGTTTTTAGTCCAAATATCTTAAAAAACATTTTCTAGACAAGTGAAAGATATGGTCGTTTTCAGAAATAAACATTTAAACAAATAAATCTTTCCTTAAAACAAGCTAAATGTTGTTTTTATTTTTAAATAAGTTTATCTTGCTTACTCCATTGACATTATTTTACTTGTTTTAAGGAAAAAGCTCACTTAATTTTGCCTTACTTGGGAAAACAAAACAATATTATTCACTTTAGAATTTTTAGATGTATTGACTATAAACAGACAAAAACTCTGAGTAGGAAAATCTTTTTTTTTTGCAGTGTGGCTATGGACAGTGGGAGGTTGTGTAATTAAATTATATTTAGTTGTAAATATTGAAATATTTCAAACTAATTTTGTGGGAATAAACACTTGGGGGGGGGGGGTATTTAAAAAAATGTGGGTGGAAAAAAATCTCTACACTCTTTAGAAAATTTCTCAAAAATTCTTTAGAGTGTGTATTATTCAACAAAGAGTTCAACAAAAATATTAAAAAGCAATTAAAAAATGTTATATTATGAAATGTATCTTGAGGTTTATGTATTCCTTTTGGAGTATTTTATTGTAAATATTTAAGTATATTTAAGTTTTCTGGCAAAAAAAAACATTTTGTGGGATAAATAATTTCTTCAAAATTATATAAATTATTTATTTTAAAACTTCTAGGTGAGAAAACTATTTTTATGCTGAATGTACAGTGTATCCAGGAATTCAAAAACTCAAGAAACAGTTAAAGTCAAAATTATTATAATTTTTTTCAAGTATTTTCAAAATGATGTTCAATAGAGCAAAGAATGTTTCACTGTATTTTCTAGAATATTTTTCCTTCTGGAGAAAGTCTTATTTGCTTTATTTCAGCTAGAATAAAAATCAGTTTTTAATTTATTTAAAACCATTTTAAGGTCAAAGTTTTTAGCCCCCTTAAGCTAGATATTTTTTCAATTGTCTACAGAGCACAATGTTATGTATAACAAAAAATTGTTATACAATGATTTGCCTAATTCCCCAAACTTGCCTAGTTAACCTAATTAATCTACACTGTAAAAAAATCTCAAATTTTACGGTTTATAAAAAAAAACGTAAAATGACGGCCGTTAAATTACAGAAATTTACTGTAAAATCATGGACATTAAATTACAGAAATTTACTGTAAAATAATGGACATTAAATTACAGAAATTTCCTTCAATTTAAATTACTGGTAAATTTCTGTAATTCATCCTTTGTTATTTTACAGTAAATTTCTGTAATTTAACGGGTATTTTACGTTTTTTTTAATAAACCGTAAAATTACGGATTTTTTTTTTACAATAAATGTCACTTTAAGCTGAATACTAGTATCTTGAAAAACATCTAGTCAAATATTATGTACTGTCATTATGGCAAAGATGAAAGAAATCATTCATTCATTTTCTTTTTGGCTTAGTGCCTTTATTAATCTGAGGTTGCCACAGAGGAATGAACCGCCAGCATATGTTTTACGCAGCGGATCAAGCTTTTTAATAAAAAAACGCAACCCATCACTGGCAAACAGTCCACACACACTCATTCACACAAACACTCATACACTACAGTCAATTTTAGCATACCCAGTTCACCTGTACCACATGTCTTTTGACTTGTGGGGGGAACCGGAACACCCGGAGGAAACCCACGCGAACATGGGGAGATCATGCAAACTCCACAAAGAAATGCCAACTGATCCAGCTCGAATCAGCGACCTTCTTGCTGTGAGGCGAACGTGCTGTTCCCCCTGAAAGAAATCAGTTGTCAGGGACAAAATATACAGGGGGGCTAATAATTCAGGAGGTCTAATAATTCTGACTTTAACTGTACATTTCACAATATTAAAAATACGCTAGAAACAAGACAACCAATAAGAAAAGCATTTTTATTCGCAGTGTCAGTGCACATGAGAAGCTAATAGGCTCTCAGAAACTCTAACCTGTCACATCAGTAATTAAAACACAGTCAAGTTCTGGAGACGCTGACCACCAATGCCAGAGTCAGATTTCCCCACCGAGGAGACGGACAGACTGTGCTTTAATGAGCTGTTTAACTGAGTGAAACGTCAGGGCCAAAAAAAAATCCTGCAGGAAAGATTCCCAATGGCTGAATGTTCCTGTATTTCCAGCCTGATCTCATGAGGAAACGTAAGTATTTTACGTTTTGTCAGTTTAGTACGAGTTCAGTCGTACGAAAATGTACGATTTTAAAAAGGAGGCATGGCACCCAACCCCGCCCCTAAACCCAACCGTCATTGGGTGATGAGCAAATCGTACTAATTTGTACGAGTTAGATCGTACAAATTCATACGAATTAGCCACTAAATCAAACAGTTACGAATTGCCGTGAGATTGCGTTGGTATTTCAGGATAGTGACCTCTAACACTACATTTGGTAGACTCACACAAGATGGATATAAATTGGCTGGAGCTATGAAAGAATCTTTAAAGGAGTGATTGTTTTTGTTTTAGAGAAGGGAAGTTGAGGACACTATTGTTCATTTGTGGTGATGAATGTTAGATTCACTAATATTTATTGAAAGCGGACCAATTTGTAGCTTGTTTAAGAATATTTTGACTATAAAATGTATATTCATTTATTCATTTTCCTTCGGCTCAGTCCCTTATTTATCAGGGGTCACCACAGCGGAATGAACCGGCAATTATTCAATTCACTTTTATTTGTATAGCGCTTATACAATGTAGATTGTTTCAAAGCAGCTTCACATTCAAGATTATAGTAAATTGAAACAGTGTCAGTTCGATTTTCAGAGTTTCAGATCAGTTCAGTTTAGCTCAGTTCAATGTGGGTTAATAATCACTACTGAGAGTCCAAACACTGAAGAGCAATTCCATCGATGCGCAGCTCTACAGATCCTGAACCATGCAAGCCAGTGGCGACAGCGGCGAGGAAAAAACTTCACCAATTGGCGAAAGTGAAGAATTAAAAAAAAAAAAACCTGGCTCAGTTGGGCACGACCATTTCTCCTATGGCCAAACGTCTTGTGCAGAGCTGCAATCTAGGCGCCGAAAGCTGGAGAATGCTGGACCTTAGCGAAGACTCCTTTGTCCTTGGAGGGTCACAGGAATCAGTCTCATGCTCTCCACTCCTACATGACCACCACAGCTGCTCAGGATGCGGCCTGGTCCAGGATTGTAAAAACCTCGGGATCATCTCGTCGCTGGTCTTGGTTCGTATCAGTGGCGCTGCATAGTCTAAGGGCCTCGGGATGAGTACCCCCAGGTGGAAAAGAGAATAAGAGAATACTTAGCGTAGCTGCAGTCATAGTGTTTATAAACGAGATGCAAAAACCTGCGTAGGGCACATCATGCGTCATACCGCTAAGTGATGCTCTGAGTGTATGCTTTGCTAAAAAGATATGTTTTTAATCTAGTTTTGAACTGTGAGAGTGTCTGAGCCTCAGACATTATCAGGAAGGCTATTCCAGAGTTTAGGGGCCATAAATGAGAAGGCTCGACCTCCTTTACTCGACTTTGCTATTCTAGGTACTACCAGAAGCCCTGAGTTTTGAGATCTTTAAGAGCGGGTTGGATTGTAGTGAGACAGGAGGTTGGTTAGATAAACAGGAGCTAGATTATTTAAAGCTTTATAGGTAAGCAGCAATATTTTATATTCAATACGAAACGTAACAGACAGCCAGTGTAAGAAGGATGAAATTTGGGTGATATGATTATATTTTCTAGACCTGGTAAGAACTCTGGCAGCTGCATTTTGTACTAGCTGAAGTTTGTTAATAGAGGATGCTGAGCAGCCAGCAAACAGAGCATTAATCCACAGTAATCCAGCCTAGAAGTCATGAAAGCATGGACTAGCTTTTCTGCATCTGATATGGATAGCATACTTCGTAATTTAGCAGTATATTTATAGATTTTATTAAAAATTATTGTGTTGTGAGGAAAAAATCTAATTGTGTATGGAAAGCATCGTCAATGCACCGAGATATCGAATTGAACCGAATCGATGACATGATAATCGTAACCGAACCGTGAGACCAGTGTAGGTTCACACCCCTAACACAGCATGTCATATTATCTGATAATTGTAAGAAATAATTCCAAAAGGCAGTTGATTGTGTAAAGCCACATAAAACAAAACAAAAATACAATGTACAGTTGAAGTCAGAATTATTACCCCCCTTGAATTATTAGCCCCCTCTTTATTTATTCCCCAATTTCTGTTTAACGGAGGGAAGATTTTTTTTAACACATTTCTAAATGTAATGGTTTTAATAACTCATCTCTAATAACTGATTTATTTCATCTTTGCCATGATGACAGTAAATAATATTTTACCAGATATTTTCAAGACACTTCTATGCAACTCAAAGTGACATTTAAATGGTTAACTAGGTTAATTAGGGTAACTAAACAGGTTAGGTTAATTAGGCAAGTTATTGTTCTGTAGACAATCAAAAAAATATATAGCTTAAAGGGGCTAATAATTTTGACCTTAAACTATTTTTATTCTAGCCGAAATAAAACAAATAACTTAAAAAAAAAAAAAAAAAAAAACTTCCATCTATAGCAACCCAGGCTCATTCTGAAAAGGTAGTTCTATGGACGTTTCTGGAGATCGCGAAATATGTCCCGGGAAGCACAAATTTTTGCAGTTTTTGTTTTCGCAAATCAACGACAGGCCACTGTGTGCGCTTTTTCATATCTCAAATTTCTCTCATGGCCTCCCACCAGAGGCCGCTGTTGACTGACAGACTGTCTGACTGACTGAATGAATGTCTGACTGACTGGCCAACCAATGGACTGACCCACCCTCCTCCTTCCCTAAACTCAACCAATTTTATCGATTGACCCGCCCACCAACTTACTTCCCTAAACCCAACCAACAATTTACAAAAGCCATCCAGAAAAATAAAAGGCCTCATCTGATTTTTACCACGTTTTCGGATTTCATCACATTCTCACCCTGTTGTTCACTTGTTCATTAAATTTTTTTGGGATTCTGTTTTTGTCTTACCTGATTTCTGGAAGCGCTCTTCCCCGGACTTAAACCCCGTCGTCGTCGCGTCAACTCCTCTCTGTGTCTCAAGTCTGCGTCAAAACTCCACACAGAAATGCCAACTGACCCAGCCGAGGCTCAAACCAGCAACCTTCTTGCTGTGAGGTGATCGTGCTACTCACTGCACCACCGTGATACCCCACGATACATTTCATAATATTAAAAAGCTTGTCAATATAATTAATCATTTTGTCGAACTCTTTGGTAAATAATACACTCTTTAGTATTACATTTTTTTTAAGTATTAAAAAACATTTTGAGATAGAGAGGGGTTTAATTAAATTATATTATGTTAATAAAATATAAAAATATGTTAAATTAATGTCACAAGAGTAAACACTACCTATAAAAGTGCATTTCCTCTTTAAAGGCTCAGATTTTGCTGAGCTAAAACAATTTTAATTCATATTTCAGATGGATAATCATGTGTCCGACATTGATAACTGAAGGTAAGTTATTTATGTCTTCATCTAGATATAAACACTTTTACAGTAGCTATCCTTGGTTTTCATCAATTTTGATGATGACTGAATGAATCCCGTTGATCACAGAAAGCATGCAATACAGTTTTGTTTTTAGAGTTCTGCATCGAGAGAGAAATCAACTCTGCGCTGAACAGAAGACTCCCGAATCTCAGTCAAGAAAGACCAACGTCTCTTCGTAAAAAGGCTCCAAGGCTCTCCATTGGCTGTTTAGACGCAGAGCAAATATTTTGACAAGTTAAGCATCTGCTAGTCACAACTGCAGTTTCTCATTTCACAGCGTTTGGCACACCCGCTTATATTTGATTTGCACACATCCTCGAAAAGTCAAAGAAGATCACAATTAATTTTGAAGTTCATCATGCGAACATGACAGCTTGGTTATTCCTTCAAGGATAATTTCCCTTGAGCAAATATGAAGGGTTTTTGCAGTCTCTGTGTGTGGAAAATGAGCCTTAAATGTCAGAAAAATGTAACTTGGTATTTTTGAAAGCTTCTCTATCAACAAATTTGATTTCAGTCATTTTTAAGGATTAAAAAATAATAATAATAATGAGGTCTGACAAGAAATATTTCATCAAACTGATTTTTTTCCCACTATTTTTTAAATATATATTCCCAAATTGTCTCTATATATTTAAAGCTATGGAAAAAATATTAAGACACAAATTGACAAGTCTCTGTTTTTTTTTATTTAATTTGATATTTTGTTTGATTTACTGGGTTTATTAGATCCCTTTTTTATTTAATCTTTTACACTATTTATTATTCATTTATTATTCTTTTTTTATTTATTATTATTATTGCATTCCCAAATTGTCTCCATATATTTAAAGCTATAGAAATAAAATTAAGACACCAATTGACAAGTCTCAGTTTTATTTATTTGAGTTATTTATTTGATTTACTGGCATTAGGATGTTTTTGGTTTTAAAAAATAATGTTTTACACTTTTAATTTAATTATTATTGTTGTTATTATTATTATTATTATTATTATTATTATTATTATTATTATTATTGAATTCCCAAATTGTCTCCATATATTTAAAGCTATGGAAATAAAATTAAGACTCCAATTGGCAAGTCTTAGTTTTTTAAATTAATTTATTTTTTTTTCTTTTATTTACTGGGTTTATTAGGTACAGTAACTGTTTTATTTTATTATTTAATCTTTTACACTTTTTATTTATTTATATATTTATTATTATTATTATATTCCAAAATTGTCTATACATTTTTAGCTATGGAAAATATTGAGACACCAATTGACAAGTCTCAGTTTTTTTTTGTTTGTTTTTTTTTTACTGGGTTTATTAGGTATCTGTTTTTTGTTTTGTTTTTTCTTTTACACTTTTTAATTTATTTTATTATTATAATTATTATATTTCCAAATTGGCTATTTATGAGGTACCTGTTTTTTTGTGTGTTTTTTTTATATATGTTTTACGCTTAATCTATTTAAATATTATTATTATTATTTATACATTTATACCTATGGGGTTAAAATAACACACCACTTGACAATTCAATTTTTTTATTATAAGTTTTATTATTTGCTGAATTTATAATGAATTGTGTTTAAAGTAAAATGTTAACAATAGTTTCAGTCTCTAGAGGTTTGAGAACATATTTCAAATGTAAATATTGTTATTTAGAGCATTAATTTATTTTAATTTCTGAAAATTTATAGAAACATATTTAAAAACATGGCAATTTTGTTATGCTATGCTAAACAAAAATTGCTCTAAATGACAGCATTTTTATTTAAATTCGGAAGAAATGTTATCAGTAGTTCACAGAATAAAACTAACCAAAAATAAATTTATTCAGCACATTAAAAACCTCTTATGCACTTCCTGCAAACTTACATTACCTGACAACAGTCTTGTCGCCTCTCCAAGTTTTAGGAACAACAAATAATAACTTGACTTTTAAAGAATTTATGCCTTTTTAAGAATGCTAATAAATTTGCCCTCTCCTGTGGTTTGTAATGTGATGGGCAGCACAAATATTTTGCTTCCTCAGACTGATGATGTTGCCATCCACTCTGCAGATCTCTCACACGCCCCCATACTGAATGTAACCCCAAACCATGATTTTTCCTTCACCAAACTTGACTGATTTCTGTGAGAATCTTGGGTCCATGCGGGTTCCAATAGGTCTTCTGCAGTATTTGTGATGATTGGGATGCAGTTCAACAGATGATTCATCAGAAAAATCTACCTTCTGCCACTTTTCCAAATGATCAACTGGAAGTCAAGTTATTATTTGTTGCTCTTACAACTGCAATCGCAGCAACAATACTTTTGTCAGGAAGTGTATGTTTTCTGACATTTTCATGTAATATTAAATTGTGTGATCATAGAGCCAAAATTGAATGAATCAAGTAAATAACTAGTCACATACTCAGTTTAATGAAAGTGTTTTTTTATCTCGTACTGCCACGTTAGACTACTTCAACCCATTGAAATATTGTCAGACCACTGTAACTTAAAAAAAAAAGAATAATGTTTTAATGTGTTCCGATACTGTAAAGATGATATTGTACGTACATTGTCATTGTATTTTGTTTCCATCATGCATAGCCGTGTGTAAATCAGTGCAGTCACACTGTTTGCGTTCCCGATGATGTCATTCAGATGGAGTGTGTCATAATGAACTCTATTTTTGTATGGCAGATTTACAGGAAAAGCTGAAGCTGAATATTGATATTTGTTCTGCTGACATTTTCATTCTGCTACTGTACATAATTTGTTTAAACAAGAATGTGGAAATGTATGTGTATAGCTTAAAATAAGGGGAAAAAAAGATTGATAAAAATGGATTTACATTATATTGAGGAAACAAATGTGATTATTTTGAAATCTGTATCATGTTTTTTTTTGGGGGGGGGGATACAATAGGTGTCATAAAAGATTGGGAGCTTAGCAGTTTCAGAATTCATATTGTATAGAAATGTAAACTATTTGTAAAGATATTTTTAAGATTGGCATGTTTATTATTTTAATGTATTTTTATTTGTTGTCTGGCTTTATGCTTTGTGGTATATAGGAAAGACTGCCATCACAATCACTATATAAAATCTGCAAAAAAATAAAATGCTTTTTTTTTTTCTAGATTTATAGTGGCGCAGAACCTGAAAAAGCCTTTCAGTGGTTTTAAGAATAGAAGAAAATAATTTATTGTTTGTCAAAAGGCTATTCATGTGACCAGAAATAGCTAGCTCTGATTTTATCATACAGAAACTATGACTAATTGTGTGTGTGTGTGTGTGTGTGTGTGTGTGTGTGTGTGTGTGTGTGTGTGTGTGTGTGTGTGTGTGTGTGTGTGTGTGTGTGTGTGTGTGTGTCTGTGTGTGTGTCTGTGTCTGTCTGTCTGTCTGTCTGTCTGTCTGTGTCTGTCTGTCTGTCTGTGTGTCTGTCTGTCTGTGTGTCTGTCTGTCTGTCTGTGTGTCTGTGAGACAGTGAAAGATGAAAAAGAAGAAACTATCTTCTAAAAAAAAAGTGAACGCCTCTAACATTGACATTTCCATTACTTATCTACACAAAAGAGAATTGGATTTTTCTACATAAGGTAAGGCAGGTTTTATATTCTACTCTTTGCATATATAGCTTACCAGGCACTACAGACTGTGGTATGTCATGATAAAAACTGTGATGTCATAATAATTAAAACAATTAATGAGAATGAGGAAAAATTAGGGGAAGTACAAAAAATAGGTTGTAATGAGGGAAGTTATGCGAACTACAAATAAAAAGTTGTCATAATGAAAAATTAAGTTATGCGAACTAAAAACTACAATGGAATAGCTTGAAATTTTAAGTTATGCAACGTACTAAAATTAAGTTGAAATAATGAGGGGAAACTGAAGCTTAGAACTAAAAAAATTAAGTTGTGATGACAAGAAAAATTAAGTTATGCAAACTAAGAAAACAGGTATAAAAACAAACAAAAAATAAGTTATGTGAACATAAAATGCGTTGTAATAAATTCAAACAATAAGTAATGTGAAGTACTAAAATTAAGTTGTGATAATGAGAGGAAACTGAAATTTTGTGAACTACGAAAATAAAGTTGTGATAAAGTAAATTTAAGTCATGCGAACTAAAAACTTTGTTACATAGTTGTAATAGCTTGAAAAATAAGTAATGTGAACTATTAAAATGTTATGAAAATGAGGGAAAACTGATGTTATGTGAACTATAAAAATAAAGTTGTGATAATATTTGCAACTTAATTTCTCTTGAGTAATATCTAGAAAAAGTTACTCAAACTAAAAACTAAGTTGTGATAACAAGATAAATTAAGCTAGAAGAATTAAGTCATGCAAACTAAAGTCATGCGAAGTTGTAATAACTTGAAAAATTAAGTAATGTGAACCACTAAAAATATGATGTGATAATGAGGGAAAACAAGTTATGTGAACTACAAAAAAATTGTGATTACAAGAAAATTATGCAAACTAAAAACTAAGTTGTAATAATTTTTGTAGTTTGAATTACTTAAATGTTAAGTTGTCATAACTACAGAAATATGCAAACTACAAATCTAAGTTGTATAATTAGAATAATTAAGTTGTATTAAATAAAAATATTAAGTTGTGCACTAATCCAGAAGTTTTCAGTCCCATGCACAATCCTTTTCATTTTCCTAGGAAAAATGACCCTAATCTTCCACCAATAAAATGATAATAATAATTCTGCAGCCTAGTTGTTTTCCCCCAAAACTGTTTACACGTTGACTATAAAATGAGATTAATATAACATTCTTATACATGTAACATTCCAACAAAAATCAAGATTTGTTTGAAGAAGTTTTTTTATTTGTGTTTTTTTGCACTCTTTAATTTTATTAGCACCAATTACATGTGAGTATACTTTAAAAAGAGACATCTTTGTCTTCACTAAAATCCTGCATCTACAGTTAACTGATTCGTATAAATGACAATCAAAAGTGTGGAAGAAAAAAAAATCGATGACAAGGCTTGACAGTCCCCATAGATATATACACTAGATATCACATAGGGACCCTGAGCATGCGTCAATAGCGCCGCCACATTGGTACAGTGCTCCTAGGACAAACGTCATTCAACCGCACTAGTCAAGACAGTGTGCCAATGTGAAGGTGCTGGACTGTAGTGCTGTGTACGGGTGTAGTAACGAGCAAACAAAGCACAAAGTCATCACATTTCATAGGTAAGATTTAGTTTTTTGTTTTTGTATGTTATGAACTTTTGTGCTTAACAAGTAACGTTATTGATAATACAGTCTCTTACTGCAGTGACCATAAGGCAAAGTAGCACCAACTCGCACTAAATTCTAAGCTTATGCTAGTTTTATTAAATAAAATAAGCAAACAATGTTATGAAATATGACAAGACGACGATGCTAGAAACTTGTATTATTGTCAGCTAAGTGAACGAGTCGGAGATTCATTCACAAACGAATCGCTCCTCCGTCAGAATGTTTCAGGACATGGATTAGATCAAATGAAACAGGGAAGGAGGGTAATGCATTTTCATGCACACAAACACTCACTCTTTGTCAAGAATGCCCGTGCGGTCACATTCATCAATGTAGAAAAGTGATGTAAAATTATAATATTTTGTAATTTAAAAAAATATTTGCATAAGGACCACCGGGGAAAACTCCCGATCATAGCTATATGTGTGTATGTGTATTTCTCTGGCTTTGGATGGCCACAGTTCTCCACTTCACCTTGGTCCTGCATTCATTTCAAAGGAGCGCTACCCTGTACTAAAATGGCGGCTCTATTGACGCATTCCTTCTAATAGACAACAGTAGGGTAGGCGACATCTAATGTATATATATCTATGGACAGTTCCAACCAAAAGCAAGCTAGCTTGGAGGCCTCTACTAACGCTACAAACAGGGGCGCACTTAACCAATAAGCAAGGTAAGCAGCCACTTAGCGCCCCGGGGAACTAGGGAGCCCCGACCAATGCCAAGAAACCTATATTAATCATGTAGGTCTTTTATACATTTTCTATCATATGTTGTAAAATTTGTGTAAAACTGTTAAGATTTTAACGTTATTACTTCTTTTCAAAATCGGAGGCCCCCATGAATAATGGAACGTTCCTTCCATACTGCACACGCGCGAGGTGCAAGTGCTTCCATCAAAAACACTGCCAGCCAGACTGACTTTTCAGACCCCCCTAGCGCCAAATCTTCAGAAAAGCAACTAGCAAATGTTTTTAGATGTTACTGGAGATTTTTAGAGACTCTCGTCTGTCCGTGCTGTACCATTCTTAACGTTACTCTTCGCAACGAGCTGCGGGTGATGCCGTCTGCCTCTCCTCTGCTTTAGAGCACTTAAAGGCAGCACAGCCATCTCTCACCTCTGCATATTGACGGCAAATGTTTTAGCACTGGGAACGTGAGGTATTTCTCTGGTACAGTCATCTGCTTTTAATATTTTACTTGTTGTTCACAATCACAGATTAGAGTGTGCAAGAGTGAGAATTTTGAGAACATTTGAGGAAAAAAAAAAAAAGTTGAAATATGACAAACAACGAAACGCAGCTTCCTCCGCCATCCTGCTGTCCGGCTGAAACACCTGTCAGATTATGAGTGCTGTGAGTTTATAAAGAGAGGGCCTGTTCCCATAACGTTTCCCAGTGAAACGCAGCTGATCACAAACAGCAATTATTCTTATTCAATTATAAAAACTAATTATGATTAGTTTGATGGATTGTGAATTAAATTTGTTTAAATGTTTTAAAAATACAAAAATCTAATCACAAAATGGCTAATGAACTGTACATCGGGGTGCCCAAACTCGGTCCTGGAGGGCCGGTGTCCTGCAAAGTTTAGTTCCAGCCCCAATCAGACACACCTGGGCTAGCTATTCAAGCTCTTACAAAGCTTTCTGGAAACATCTGTGTAGGTGTGTTGGAGCTAAAATCTGCAGGACACCTGCCTTTCAGGACCGAGTCTGGACACCCTTGCTGTACATAGTTTGTGAACTTGTTTTTTTTTTATTTGTGAATTTATTGTTTTTAATTTTACATTAGGAAGATAAAGGTTCTTTTAAACGTAAAAATATATCAAATATACTCTAAATACTCTCTCTCTCTCTCTCTCTCTCTCTCTCTCTCTCTCTCTCT
>CAIGQZ010032287.1:9001373-9032486 GCA_903798205.1 Danio tinwini
TGTGTGTGTGTGTGTGTGTGTGTGTGTGTGTGTGTGTGTGTGTGTGTATGTGTGTGTGTGTGTGTGTGTGTGTGTGTGTGTGTGTGTGTGTGTGTTTGGCGCAGGATGGATCGCAGCACCTGTCGTGCTTTTGGACGCACCTGAGTGCAGCTGGAGCAGATGGCGAATCAAACACACTCAATTTATCAACATCAAAAGCAAATGTCTGGGTTAATTAGGGCCACTGGCCACTTCACATGGCATCAGTTCATTGTATTAACTTCTTCCCGATCCCATTTCACCGTTATGCGCGAGACAATTACCTCTAGAATGAAAGAAGCTGTTTAAAAGGCACTAATTTGATTGATTAATTAGATTAATATAAATGGAGAAAATGGCTTAACCATTATGTCGCATATACTAACTTGGCTGACATCTATATTTGCATTTTCCAACCATTTATGCACTGCCGAATTATAAACAAAATCACATCACAAGACATTTGTTGTTTACAAAATGCTTCCGAAAATCCAATTATTGTGATTTCTTTTTACACAGATGCATTATGAATGAGCGAAAAACATTTGCATTTGGATGGATTCCAGCTGCATTACCATTCCCGAATAAGACTGGAAACAATTATCCAGGTTTCACATTTCATATCGGCTTAAACTGATA
The DNA here is from genome assembly GCA_903798205.1 of Danio tinwini. Taxonomy (NCBI): domain Eukaryota; kingdom Metazoa; phylum Chordata; class Actinopteri; order Cypriniformes; family Danionidae; genus Danio; species Danio tinwini. The sequence goes on from CAIGQZ010032287.1 coordinate 9,002,031, forward strand.
GGAATTCGCCATTTATTTATTTATTTATTTATTTATTTTTATTACTCAGGCTTGGCCTAATTTATTTTACAGTCAGCTGTATGTGTGTGTGTGTGTGTGTGTGTGTGTGTTACTATATCCTCACACAAGAAAGGAGGAATCCAATTTCATATCCAAAAAGTTAAAGTGGTTTTGCGGCATTTCTAAATACTCATCTCTCAGCTCACTGCACAAATCTTCATTAACATTTATATTATATTAGCTCAGGGCTGGGTGTGCACTTCTTTCCACAGGCCTTATTTGAAGAAATATTCAAATGAAGTTGGTTGTTTTGACAATAATCTGTGCAAAGTTTTCTAATCACTTGCACCCTGCAAAAAAAATGTGGAAGGAGTTTTGATGGGTCATCTAGAAAGAAAATGATTGTAGCATTTATAATATCATGACAGATGAGTAACAAATCATTTGATGCAAGTGATATCATATTTTCAGCTACAACTATATTATATCAGCAAATGAGTCAATGTTGGAAACAATGCAATTTTTTGAATATCTTTTACCATGTTATTACTGCAGTTACTATTTTATGAAATGTATGACAAAATACTCTGGGAAATAGCAGAAACCACCAATGTAATAAATGGAATTTAACTAAAATATGAAATTAAACTTTATTACTTATGATTGCTTTGAAAAAAGGCGCATTTATAAAATTTACTAACTAAAAATCAAAACAACAGATATGAAGATTTATTAAAGTCATTTTACTTGCAGAAACATTCAAATAAAAAACATACAATGGTGTTTGCAAAAGTATTAGAAAACAATGTTACTGTAAATAGCCATTGTTTTACTTTTTAGTGAGTTAAGCATGGCTTAAAATTAAGCAAATGAATGATGTCAACTTCGTTCAAAGTTACAATGAGTTTACTTGTCAACTTGATGCTTTTAATGCAATGGCTTTAGGCAAATTTGTTAATATAATTCAGTACTAAAGTGGGTGATTCATGGCGGAATTATTATTATTATGATTTTTACAATAGCTTTTGATATTAATAGCTTACATTCCAGGGTCTAAAATTACCTGAACATTTAAATGATTGTGTCTTTAACAAATAATTGTAAAATAAAATAAAAAATCTCTTTCTGGTGTAAAAATTATTATTATTTTTAAATTATGCTTATTTTACAAATTGAGATGAGATACAAAGATGAGTTTTACTGTTTTTGAATCAATCTCTGGGTACCACTTGCTTAGCTTAGCATAGACCATTGAATCAGATTTGACCATTAGCATTTTGCTCAAAAAAACAATTGAAAGTTTGACTTTTCTGTAGTTTCCTCATGTACTAAGACCATAGAGTGTAAAAGATATGGACGTAGTATCCGTGATGTCACCCATAGGTTTCTGAAGAGTGCAAATGAAGCTACAAGTGGGTGTGGCCAACCGTCGTCATTTTGTTTACACATCATCGTGCTGACCGCAGGTAACTAAAAATTGCTAAAGAGGCAGGGTGTTAGCGGAACTACAGATGCTTGCTAGCATTTTGCTTAGATGAGTTTTTGTTGGTTTTGGTCACATGTGCTTGGCTGTATTAACCTTATTCTTTAATGCGGAAGTGCACTCGCTTTTGCAATTGTTTTAGAACTTCTGATTTAGTTGCCTATGGCAGTGGTTCTCAGGACCCCCCTAGGGGTCGCAGGACAATGAAGGGTGGGTCGCCTGGTAATTTCCAAAAATCTATTTATTTTTATTAAACCATAAGAATTACCATATTTTATCCATAACCTACAGAAGAGAAAAAATTTGACTTTATACTTACTATATACTATATTACTATAGTAACTTATAGTTACTAGTTCTATTAGATTGCGACCTCTGGGGTAATTACATCATATTAAAGACACAACAATAGCGTCAGATGCAGCAGATTGATTTATAACACCGGGGTAAACTTTCTGGCATATTTACAGCACTGACTTGCATAAAAAAAATTTTTTTACGAAAAATAAGACTATTGGTGTGTGTGTGCGCTATTTTATGCAAGGTTTCTGTATTTATAACCACCTCAGAGGATATTGGGGGTCGCGAGTCACAGGCATTGTTATTTTGGGGGTCGCGGGCTAAAAAGTTTGGGAACCCCTGGCCTATGATAGCAATGACTAGGAATAATAAATGTCAAAAAATGGTCAAACTACTTGCTTTACAAACAAGTTTTTGCATGATTATACAGACAACGTAGAATAAGATAATAAACGAGCTGTTTTTAGCGTCTAAAAATGAATGGAAATTAATGAGATCGGCTGTGCCCGCTCGTCCGCAGAAAATAAGGTGAATACTATCAATAAATTATGTTTGGCCTTAAAAAACACTGTTGTAATACATTAAGCCGCTAAACATTGACGTTTTTATACAGGAATTACTTTCAAATACTTCAAATATAGTCTGCGTTAGTAAATACAAGAATATGTATGAAATCCAGAAATAACACTGTATGACAACATTTCAGATGACGGTTCAAGAATTTTCAAGAATAAGAATTTCACTCACCTGGCAAATAGAGGCCACTTGAATGGTTTGTGAGGACACTTAAGTGCACACAGCATGCCATATTATCTGATAATTGTAGGATATAATCCCAAAAGGCAACTGACTGTGTAAAGCCACATAAAACAACACAAAAATACGATGTATATGCTGAGCTCAGCGGCTAATCAGCTGGAATCACCTGAGGTGAAGTAATGGCGACCAGCGAGACCTAGCTGTCACTCAAGTGGCCACGCCCTAAATTATGCAGACTTAATATAAAAATGAAACGGATGAGTTATTAAAAAAATTCACCCCCTCACTGTTGTCATGAAGGGTAATATTAGCTATATGCACCAAAACCATCTTTTGTACCAGGCTGTAAACATGTTAAAAACGGCAAATTTAGCATAGCAGTCAGTGAACATCTGGAGTATCTGGAGCCAGACCCCCAAAGGCGAGTCAATAAATTGCAATTTTAGTTACTTCTGTATTAGCTTCATGAGGGACTTGCCACTTGACTAAGACCTACGAAAAATAAAAATATGATATTTTTAGGTTGGTATGGCTAGTAACTATACTGCATAATATTGTGCCTGCTGCAGCCACGATACAGCAGCAACCATGCCATGTAATAGAAAAAAATAATCAAAACTTTTCTTTTTTTTTTTGAGTGAGATGCTAATGGTCTAATCCGATTCAATGATCTATGCTAAGCTAAGCTAAAAGTGTTCCCACCAGACACGGAGATCGGCTGAGTGAATTAAAAAATGATCTAGATGACTTGTAAAATGAGCCTTAAAATGTCCACAATAAAAGTTTTATTGTGGAAAACTTTAAAAGTTCCATTTAAAGGTTAACATCTCTTTCATTTGTGTATAAACGACACTAGTAACCAGCTAAAGCTCCGTCCATTTAGATGTATTAATGTGCCTCAAACTCATTAAGTCTCCTCAGGCTGAGCAGTTTAACGTCTGTGTGTTGACCAGCTGTTCGGAAGCTCAGGTGGAAGCAATGGAAAATGGATTTTTTTTTTTTTCTCGATCTGGTGCAGATTCAGGGAGAAAATTGCATATTGATTTCCTCGAAGACTGTTGAAGTGGGAAAGGCTGTGATGTCTGCGGTCTGAATTTCTCTCTGTAGAGATTGATATTCTCGGAGTTTGATTGAACAGACTGAGCTTTTTCTGAAGGCCATTGACTTGAAGAGGTCACGGGTCAGCAGCGCGCCGTGATTATTGTGTGGCGGGATTTCAGATTTATGAGTTTCAGACAAGGCAGATGAAGCGTGTTGTATGGTGGCAGATTATTGATGGGTTTAAGGAGATTTGGACATGTTAAAGGGCTAGTATTAAAATGACCTCATCAATTATTCTTTCTCACGTGGTATTAAACATTTAACAGAGCATCTTTCTGCTGTTAAGTGTACACATAAAAAATAGATATTAAAGAGTTCTGGTTGATGATACTCAATGACTACGTTTACATGGACATCAGTAATCAAATTATCTGAATAAGACAATAATATGATTAAGGTGTTTACATGAGATGCTTTTTGAATGTTCCTTTCATGATCCTGTTTTACATGTTATAGCACATAATTCGATTAATCATTGCGTCACCACACTTCACATTTCCTCTAGAGTTTCAAGTAATTTCGGATGTTTCATTTTTAATTTGCAGACTTTAACTGCAGTTTGGCACTTTTACGTTAATTCAGCAACATTTCATGCATGCCCCCCATGTCAAACGAGATATTGGATGCGAGTATGAACTGCTGGAAGAGTGTTGTTTTAATGGAATCTGATACTGCACACCATATGGGGGAAAAAAACTCAGTACTTCACGATGGAGGTGTATGTGGTCCTTCACTAATTCGGTGGTTGCAGAGAATAGTGTCAAACAGCCGAGTGTGTATAGACCAGGGTGCTGTTTTCAGTTGCAGCCCATATCAAACACACCTGCCTGTAATTATTAAGTGCTTCTAATTAATTGGTTCAGGTGTGTTTGATCAGGGTAGGAGCTGAACTCAGCAGGAAGATCGATCTCCAGGAGCAGGGTTGAGCACCCCTGGTATAGCCTATCCTGTGAAAAGTCCTACATGATGGCAATATTTTGATTGCGATGTTTACATGTCTGTCCGCACTTAAATCCTGCCACTAAAATCGTGTCTTAATCTGAGTTCTGTTTAGTTCGATTATGACTTTAGTCAAATTAGGGTAATCAAAAATCGGTTTACATGCTAGACTCTAAATCAGAGTATTGTCTTATGCCAAGTTCAGACTGCATGATTTTAGCCCTGATTTTGACTCTCAGACAGGTTTTGAGAAATCGCAGACAAATGCCTGAAATCACAGGCAAATCGATGCTCGTGCACACGAGTGACAATCACACAGTATGAACTATCAAGGACGCGTTATGAGAGAATCGCAGATGAGTCGCCGATGCCCATGAGATATTTGGCATGCTAAATATCTGGAGCTTTCGGCGATGCAAATCATGCCATGTGAATGTGTTCTGACTGAAAATAACATCCGCGATCACCTACAGCCAATGAGAGAGCAGCATTCACTAGCTCAGGTACCTGCATGCCAGCGGGAGGCTGAGGAAGAAGTTAAAAGCGCTCATTTTCAGTTGAATTGGACCCAAGAAATGGAGGAAAAACGAGTGTAAAATTGGCACGAGCACTGTCTGTTTGATGTGTCATCTGATCAATATCACAATTAGGTCGAAAAGTAAAAAAAGTTGAGGAGAGATTGTTCATTCTCTTTAAAAGCCAGGTGAGCAACACAAGTTTCTAAAGGTAAAGCCTTCTTTTTCCATTACGTAGTTAATAACGAAAGATATACTATGTGATATATATATCGTGACCTCGCGTTGTTTCCATGTCACTTCTCGCGCTTGTTTGGCTCTGAGACGTAGTTTGGACAAAGTTGTCTGCGATTCTTTCTATTCTAATGTCACGCAGTGTGAACTCTCCTGTCGTCGATCCATCCTACAGTGTAAACACAGCACCGACAGAACGCTAGCCCCGATAGTCATGCAGTGTGAAAACATCAGTGACACGACTACTTTAAAAATCATGCAGTCTGAACTTGGCATTGATCAAATTAAAATCAGATTATTGGTGTCCATGTAAATGTTCTCATTGACTTCTATAGCAGGAAGCAAATGACGATGGATTGTTTGATGTTGTGCCAAAAGAAAGGGATTTAGTGAACTTCCCATTTCTGCAAATGAAGCAGATTGAACATATTGAAATAAACCAGTGATTAAAAGGTTCTATGAATTGTTGTATTCATTGCTTACATAACCAACCCAGACAATACAGCATTAAAACGTCAGTACAACTCCCTTTGTTAATCACTTTGTAAAAAAAAAAAATTCGAAGCAGAGATTGAGGTCCCATAATGCAATTCTAAAAGCATAAATATTAGGAGTACAAAATACAGAAAACTGTTCATTAACACATTTTCTTTAAAGCGTTGGGTTATTTTAATAGTGGGTAATTCAGTGGTCATTATTTAAGGTTAAAGGGGACCTATTATGCAAAAATCACTTTTATGAGGGATTTAAACAGGTGTTTGGCAAAAGTTTGTGAATATAATATAATAGTAAGAGTTTATTCATTTTATTTTTTAATCACGCATCATAAATACAGTCTGCAGAAACTCTTTGATTGACATTTTCCCTTTGTATGGGGGAAAGCCCCGCCCATTAGTGATGATCTCTTCCTCATTAGCATAATTAATAACAATAAATAAATATTCATAACAACACGTCTAGATTACTGTAACTCTCTATTTTGGTATTTCTCAGTCTTCTCTTTCTCGTCTGCAGCTGGTACAAAATGCAGCTGCTAGACTACTTTCTGGCATTCGCAAGTATCAGTCGGTAACTCAGATTTTAGCTGCACTACACTGGTTACCCATTAAATACAGAATTGATTTTAAAATTTTATTATTCGTTTGCATAGCAGTCAATAACCTTGCTCCTCAGTGTCTTACAGACTTGCTTTGTCCGTATACCCCCTCCCGATCATTGAGATCTTATGATCTCAACTTACTCACCGTGCCCAGAACACGCCTTAAAAAAACGAGGTGATCGAGGGTTTGCCGTTGCTGGTCCTAAACTCTGGAACAGTCTACCGATTCACATTAAACTTTCCCCCTCCATTTCTGTGTTTAAGTCTGTTTTAAAGACCTATGTATTTTTACTCGCTTTTAATGCTCTTGATTACTGTTTTATTGCTTTTATTTGTTAAATGTTTCTTTTATATTCTGCCTTAAGTACTCCTATGTACAGCACTTTGGTTAACCTTGGTTGTTTTTAAATGTGCTTTATAAATAAATATTGTACTGTATAGCATGTTAATCTTGTTTTTGAATCTGCCACTAAGCTGACGCATAGGCATTTGTAGCTCCGCCCTCTTTTGAAAAGAGCACAATCTCATTTGCATTTAAAGCGGCAGTCACCAAAACAGCACAATTATGATCAAAGCCTACAAGAGGCAGTTTAAAAAAATTATAAAACATTATTTGTGAGCTGAAACTTCACATACACACTCTAGGGACATCGAAGACTTATTTTACATCTTATTATTTTGCATTACAAAAAGCAGCACATTTTTATTTACTACTTGTAATTAATTCAATCATTCACTTTTATTTCGGCTTAATCCCCTGATAGTTATTTATTAGGGGGTCGCCACAGCGGAATGTACCGGCAACTTATCCAGCATATGTTTTACGCAGCGGATGCCCTTCCAGCTACATCCAATTACTGGGAAACATCCATACACACTCATTCACACTACGGACAATGTTAGCTTACCCAGTTCACCTATAGCACATGTCTTTGGTCTTGTGAGAGAAACCGGAGCACCCGGAGAAAACCCAGGCGAACACGGGGAGAACATGCAAACTCCACACAGAAATGCCAAGTGACCTAGCCGATGCTTGAACCAGTGACCTTCTTGCTTTGAGGCAATTGTGCTACCCACTGTGCCACCGTGATGCCTTGTAATTAATTAATTTATAATTCATTTATTTTTAAAGCTAAAAATAGTGCAGATTGATGAATAAATACTACATTTACAAACTTCTGCAGGAGTGAAAAGACAGTCTGGCCAGTGTGAGACGAAGCTAATCCTGAAAAAAATTAAATCATCCTTTATAAAAAAAAAGAAAAGAGTTGAACCGTGTGAAAGTGAGCAGATGAGAAGCAGGCTGAAGGAAAGGGCAGGAGGAGAATCTGAGTGTCAGTCCTGTTCCAGAGCTGATATACAGGATCAGACTCTCCTCTGTCTGTCTTCGGGCCATTCATCCAGACGGCTTCTGAAACACTTCTCCAGGCTCTTTATATAGTCAGACGGAATTTACGTAATCAGCGCTGGAGAAAGGAAATGGACTGAGGATGAAGTAGATGCTGTAGAAAAGCGTCGGCACAAATTCTGCCTGATTATTCTCCACAAAAGCCTACAAGAATAGCCTATATATATATATATGTGTGTGTGCTGCTATCTTGATCCTTTTTATGATTGCTCTCCTGATTCCTGGTCAAATCAGCATTGATGTGCCTCTTGCATCAATCCACATCAGTGTTTGTCAGAAACGTCCATTTTCTGTCAAGCTGTTAAAGTGGACTATATAAAAAAAGATTTTCTGACTGTCTGGACTGGAGCATCAGTCATGCAAAAACTGGCTAAAATTCAGTTCTGTCAAATCAATGTTGTTGTTTTTTTCATGCTTTACACTCTCAGAAATAAAGGTACACTATTGTACCTATCAGGTCAACATTTGCATGGAGTCAATCTAGGGCCATAAATACTTGCAAAATAAAGACAGTTTTGAAAACAAAAAATAAAGCAAAATAAATAAATAAATGCAAATCTCAAAAATCGCTAAGCAAAAATTTAATTGAGAAATTAAAAATAATTTTTCTAACAAAAATAAAGATTTGCAAAGCGAAAATTACGTTTTTAGAAAATAAAAATAGAATTTGCAAACAAAAAAAGAACTGCAAATAAAAATCAAGCAGTGCAAAAAAACTAATATTTGCAATTTTAAGACTAGAAATATTTGCTAAACATTTTTATAGCATTGCCTTTACAAAAGCTGCCCAGTCAATTGCAATGCTCATTTTGATTTGCTTTTCAGTCAACCATGAGTTTGCGATGCGGTTTTCACTTTGCACTTCACATTTCTGCGCGTTTCACTTTGTGGCCCTAATTTGACAGTAACTGTACGTTCACACCGAAAGCAGTGAGAGCGTCAAAGTAGCCGGAAATCATTCATTTTCAATAGGAGCCGGCGGTGAGGAGCAGCACTGCGCGTCTTCACCGATGTGGGCGTTAAGGAGAGTTGAAATCAAGTCAACTTTATGGTAATGAGCTATGACGCGGTTCGGCTGCAATCCATCGGAATGTGGAAGTCCACCGCTTGAGAGAAGTCCAGAGAACACAGTCCTGTGAACTTTGGTTCCGACCACAGTTGTTCCCAAGGGTTTGATTATTGCGGATTTCCAATTATTTACAATGTTGTCTCACAGGGACGTACATTACAAAAGTTACTGGCGAGTTACTGATGTGCATTAAAGCTGTTGTTTTTTTTTCTTAAAAAAAGTGAGAATCTCATGCGACAATACAAAACAGTACTGCTGCTTCAGAATATTTCAGACATTTGGACACATTGGAGGACACATTGGATAATTAAGTGGAGCAAAGCCACACCACATGCAACTTGATCATCCATAGTTAAATGAATTTAATAAAAAGCGCGCAACATTTTCACGCTAGAAAGCATGTTTTATGTGGGAATGTAACTTATATGATATGCTGCAACGGCCCCTTTAAATACCAGATCAATGTAGCAAATTTTGACGCTCTCGCCGTCTGAGCTGAAGGCAGACAGCATTGTTGCCAGGGTGGCCAGAGCAACCTTTGACACTCTCACCGTCTTCGATATGAATGCACAGTTAGGGGACTTGAGTGTTTACGGCTGGACCTGCCTTTATTTTGATGACGTCATCACCTGGAGGCACAGGCCCCGTTTACACTAATACGTTTTAGTTTTAAAAAGCAAAAAATTTGCTACGGTTATGCCACCCGTCCACACTAGGCCGGAGTTTTCAAGCGCTGAAAACAGAGCTTTTTGAAAATGCTGAAGAGGCCGTTTTCATTTTAAATGAAACTGCTCTGTGTTGGTGAGGATGGGGGAAAAAGAAGACATCTGAAAATGGAGGCATGGCTGCAGACATTCTCCTAGACAGTCCTGCATCCTCTCCTTGTAAGTTCAGACTTCGCCAGTTTGATATGGAAAACAAACTCCCGAGGACATGTCGGGTAAATCTTCATAGGGAACAGTGTACTTTATAACCTCATTCACATCACACTGGATTAGCTGTTTCACTTTCTTAACAATATAATGAAAACATGATGAGGAACTGCATATTTTCATTTTAATATTAGCAACTTAACAGACACCAAAAATGTTGAGGTGTGGTGTAGCTGCATATTTATATGAGCGTCATCTTCACTGTATGCTTATTTATAACAAAACGGAACCTATAACATTACTGCCTTCCTTCATTTTCATTGAAAATACAAAACATGCCCACTCTTTTGCTGAATATCAGTTTTAATAATCTATAATGGCCATTATAAAAGTATAACATACAATATATTTATACATTATAGGAAATAAAGGCAAGCAATCAGTAAAATGTGCAGAATCAGTGTACGCAGTTACATTAATGAATATATGAACTGATCTCTGCGCTCTGCCAAAACACGTTACCTGAGAACAAAAATAGATTTAAAAGACCAAAGTCGGGGAATATGTTGTTAGATATAGACAACAAGATGAATTAAATATCACGTTTAACAAATATAGTGAGATTAGATCTGGGGAGATATCTGCTGGTAAAACCGAAAAGTGAGGATGAGGGCAATCTCGAACTGAAGAGCAAGGGGGGCACTTCTGCTCATTTTGGAAGGGCACTTTATATCCCAGACTAATAAGGGCATGTGCACTGCACAGGTTGAGCCTGGCAGCACTGACTGGCGGCAAGGTGGCAATGTCGCCTCACAGCAAGAAGGTCGCTGGCCCCGACTGGGCCACTTAGCATTTCAGTGTGGAGTTTGCATGTTTTCCCCGTGTTGGCGTGGGTTTTCTCCGGGTGCTCCGGTTTTCCCCACAGTCCAAACTGTGGACAGCACACAAATTCTGTGCATTTATTGGAGTTTTGTTTGATACATTCAAAAAGAGTGTTTTCTTTGAGCAGGTCAAATTAAAGGTACAGTACATATATTTTACTGCTTGTATAAAAGGACAAAAATGTATTACAAATAGTATATAAATATTAATATTTAGCTATATTTAGTTATAAATCACAGTCTTACAAATTTTTTTTCACTTTTTTTTATATTAGGCTAAATAAACAAAACTTGTACAGGGGATTCGAACTCGCAAATAAAGGAGACACATTATAAGACCAGGCCTGATCCATCAATCTGAGCTACCAAGAACTGTGCAGATTTCTGTTGCGTTTGGTTATTTTAAATATCAATTGGTCAAACCATGTTTTTTTATGGTGGTGGACTCTTGTTAACTGGTGCCTTTGGATTCGTGTTAACTTGTGTCCCATTCTCACACATGTACATCAAAAGATTTCACAAAAAAAATGTATACAACGACAAATCGTCGTTCCTCTAATATTATACAACAGAATATTCCTTGAAAAATGCAATCTTTGAACTGTGATTTAAGTGCTCTGAATATTTCAGAAAATGCTGATCTAATGGGATTATCACGCACAACCATCTCTAGGGTTTACAGAGAATGGTCCGAAAAAGAGGAAATATCCAGTGAGCGGCAGTTCTGTAGGCGCAAATGCCTTGTTGATGTCAGAGGTCAGAGGAGAATGGCCTTGAGTTTTTTTAGGACAACTTAACTGGTTTATGTTCAATCCACCTATTTTTTTTAAAACGAATAAATTAACTTAGGCCCAATCCCAATTCTATTTTTGTACCCCTACCCCTTTGACCCTTAAAACTAAGTGTGAATGTGAAGGGCTTTAAAAATTACCCCTAAGAATTGGGACAGCACTGCAGCACCTGCACACTTCATCATATGTCATCGAGATCTCATGTTCATATGAGATCAGATGATCTTCACTGCTGTAGTTATTCCAGTTGTGTTATTTTTTGGTATTTATCTTAAAGAAATCCCTGAAGGCATATATTATGTTCTCATAATATAATGTGTCAATAAGATCATAACTATACTGCGCATTTACACCGTGGCCATATTCATCTATGTAAACACGTAAAAAACAGCATTAACATTATAGCAGACACTGTAAAAAGCTCATTCCCAGCCACTAGACTTTTCTGACAGGGTATTTGAGTGTCATCGAGTGTTAGAATGTTGTGGGACTGCTGTACAGGAGTTATGATTATGGATTATAGATTGCGAAATGTAGCGGTTTTTATTATAGCGGTTTTTTTTAAAGCCTGACGGTAAAACACAAACGCGGTTATGAATATATTAAAACATGTGTTTGTTTGTTGTAAAATTCATAATAATGACAAAAATACAAATTTGTGGATCTCCTTACTTCCGGGTGCAGCAAATCTGGGAAATTTTCTGGGAAATTTTCTTGCCCCTTGGTTTTGGGTGTGGTCCTGAAAAATCTTTGTTCAAAGGGCTATCTACCCCTTCCCCTTAGACCTACGCCTTCAAGCTAAAGAGAATTGGGACACCCCTACTCCTTCATTGGGCCTTAATTCCTTCATGTTGTCCCAACACAGTCCGATTGTGTGGAACCCAGCATGTTTTACAGTGCACTGAAAAAATAGATTCAGTAGATTTCCTCATTTTTTAAGGTAATTGGTTAAAAACGATATGGGCTGAACTTAAACGAACTAATTAAATTTAGCATTGTTAAACCTAATTTGTTTAAATTCAGCCAATATAAAAAGTTTGCAACCACTTACCTTTAAAAAATGAGTAAATCCAATGAATCTATTTTTTTCCAATGTAGCCATTTGGAAGCTTATGATAGTTCAACATCCAGCAGTTCATCAATTCTAAGATCAGCCGCATTCAACATCACAGAGTTCTTTAGAGGTCCACAATGATGCTTGCGTGCAATAAATACATTATAATTCAACCTCAGAAACTGCAGGAGAACATGTAGTCCTCACTTACTGAAGGTCAGCCATATACAGTAGATTAATGATGCCTTTCTTTATGAGCTCTGGAGCTGCTCAATCAATTCGAGTCTAGATGTGAACAACAGAAGACCTTTTTTCATCTTGGTGGCATTCAGGGCATAACAGGACGCGATGTGAGGACGGAAGGTTAATCACTAGATTGTCCATAATTATGAATGTCTGCTGTGAGCTCTGAGTCATTGGTGTGTGAAACCAGCTCCACTCAGACTTTTAAAAGCTTAAAGTACGCACACACATACACACACTGATTTTTCAAACATTCTCTAATTAGCTGCTTAAGTGACTGGCTTTGTGTACAGTCGTTTTAGAAAGTCTTGTATTGTAAATTACCTGTTTTTACTGTAAACTGGCCGCCGTGGATAATAAAGACTCATGCACATGGTGTTGCGGTTTTACAAGTGTCAAGTCCTGTGAAGGAGCTCCAGATGGAGACTTTTGTTTTGTGTTTACCTTATGATTAAAGTTGTTGCACGTCCGCCAGTTCCTGCCTCTGAAAGGGCGAGTTTTAGCTACTTGTAGAGTTCAGAAAAAACAAAACACCCGCAAAGAAACTCGACACAGAGAATCATAAAAACCTCACTGCCAGCTAGCATTTTGGAAATCTTATTGCAAAGCAACACAAACAGAAAGCAGAAGTATAAATGCACGACTACGTGCACAGGAGGCGCCGTGGGTCACGTGATGCAGAAGTATAAATCAGCCTTTAGTGGGAAGGTTCAAAGTCCATCTCTGAGTTGCTGTCATCAGATACCTGCATGTTACCAGATGTTAAGGGATTCATTTTGCGGTACAAATTGGATGTCATCATGGACCGCAACATAGTGCTGGTTGGCTTGAAAGCAGTGCATCCTCCGAATTTTTAACACACTAAAGCCTGGTTTATACTTCTGCGTCACGTGAGCGGCGTGACCCACGGCGCAAGGCTCACGCGTAGCTGTGTATTTATACTTCTGCGCATGTCGTTTCTGTTTCTCTGCAATAACACTTCCGAAACGCTAGCTGGCAGTAGGTGTTTATGTTTCTCTGTGTCGAATTTCTTCGCTGGTGTTTTTTTTTTTTAAACACTTCCGTAATGTACAAGTGGCTCAAATTCGCTCATTTTGAGGCGGTAACCGGCGAATGTGCAACAACTTTAATCATAAGGAGCTCCTTCACTGGACTACACACTTGTAAACACTCACTGCATCGGGCGCGCTGCTCTCACCTCCGCCCACACTCGTCAGCGCTACCAAGCCGACCAATCACAGAGCTTGCGCTACGCATACGCGTTACATTTTTTGAGAGGTGCGCGTCAACATCGCCAACAGCCATGGCAAGGGACTATGCATCCACGCGTAGGCTGCGCCGTAGCATATGCATGCGCTTGACGCAGAAGTATAAATCAGCCTTAACTTGTGCACAAGCCCACTCAGAATATCTGTAATGATTTTTTTGAGGCTTTGTTTTGATGAGATTAACTTTGGAAAAAAACATTCACATGACGCATTTGAATGAGGTAAAACGAGAACATCAAGGCCAAACTCCCTTATCCTTCTCACCTTCCTTTTCAGCACAATTTTTTTACAATTTTATTGCTTAAAGATCAACCTCAACCTGCAAACTACTGAGCTAAGCACAGCCGCGTGGCAGGAATGTTAACTCGTGACAGAGAGCCATTCTCCACGTTGATTGACTGAGAAGATGTAACGTAAAATGAGATAGAAAACATGCATAACCCAACATTCTCAAGATGCAGCCAGATCAATAAAAGAAACCCTTAAGATTACAACGAAATTCAGTTTAAAAGGCATAATATTCTGAAATTATTGAACATTATAGGATTTTTTTATTATTGATTGTACAGAGGTCGAAATAATTGTACAAACATGATAATTATCATACGTCTGGCAACACTGTTCCAGATGTAAACTATTCACGTTTGCAGATTCGTCACTTTTTCATAGCTACAAAACATGTCCACCAATTAAATATTTACTTGGTGTCAGTTTCATTGCTAGCATTGTTGATTTCAATATTTGGAATACAGGATTTGAACTCATGTCAACATGTTTTTTGCTTTGGTTGTGCACTCGTGTTAATTTGTGCCTTTGGACTCATGTTAACCTGTGTTAGGAGAGTGCAGTCGCAGAGTGCAGTCGCTTTTGTTTATTTTAAATCGCAATTGGTCAAACCATGTTTTTTTTTATGGTTGTGGACTCCATTGTTAACTGGTGCCTTTGGATTCGTGTTAACTTGTGTCCCATTCTCACACATGTAGATGAAAAGATTTCACAAAAAAAAGTATACATTGACAAATCGTCGTTCCTCTAATATTATGCAACATAATATTCCTTGAAAAATGCAATCTTTGAACTGTGATTTAAGTGGTCTGAATATCTTAGGAAAATGGCCTCCACAGTCACCAGAGCTCAATCCAATAGAGCACCTTTGGGATGTGGTGGAATGGGAGATTCGCATCATGGATGTTCAGCCAACAAATCTGCAGCAACTGCGTGATGCTGTCATGTCAATATGGACCAAAATCTCTGAGGAACATTTCCAGTTACTTGTTGAATCTATGCCATGAAAAATTAAGGCAATTCTGAAGGCATTATAAAACTTGTGTCGTTATTTTTCATTTACATTTAGCTCATGCTTGCCTCAATTTGATGTTAAGGTAGAATTACTACAGTCCCAGGGAGACTTTGGAGACTCCCTTTATTTGCAGCTATATCTTACAAGCATCTTATCTAATAAGCAGTTGCATTACAACTGATTCAAGATAAATACCAGCATCTACAACAGAAACATTTACTCAGGAATACACCAGAAGCCAACATCTCATTGCTAATGCAGGACACATGAGTAGCTCTGCTCAGGAATTAACATTGATTGACTCTTTATCCAGCTCAGGTTTCTAAGAGAGAGAGCCATCGATACCAGCTCGACCTCACTGTTTGCAGCTGATCTGACCTGTTTTGAGGTACTCCAGGAGGTTTTTGCAGATGGCAACAAGAGAGGTATGTGTGGAATAGTAAGTGCTTTCTATCAGACAGTATCAGTAATGCTGAAATTACCAGAGAGACCCTGATAATGCTGAGCTCCACAACACTAATGCTGAGCCAAATTGCTGACAGCTCCCTTCGGTTGCTTGTAAGGATCCATTTACTTGAGCTGACGAAAAAAAAATTCCACACATAAACAGGCAACAGGAAGGAGAAATGATATCATCTGTCGAGGATGTGACAAATGCGAAGAACAGTCTAAAGGTGGCATTGGCTGGCACATTAGTTCTGTTGAGCGTGTGTGCGTGTTCGAGTGTGTTAGACTGCAGTTTTATGCTCTGAAAGATTATACAGCGCTCAGAAAGGGTCTGCAAAGAGGCATCAGGGAGATCAGAAGAAGAGTGCTTGACAGCTGTAGAGAAAACGCTTATGTTTGGATTTTCTCCACATAAAGGTCCTATTCACCCTCACTGAGCAAATTCCCATTTTCTGTCTGAGGGAGATTTTGACTCCAGCTCTGTTATTGTGCTTAGAATGGAATACTTTTTTGGTCACACTTTATTTTAAGGTACAATAGGACATTATTAACCATCACTTTTGCTTCAATAAACTCCTAATTAGCTGCTTATTAATAATTGTTAAAGTCTGTGTAAGCCGAAAGTTGCTAAGACTTTTACTGTATCAGAATCAGAATCAGTTTTATTGCCAAGTGTGCTTCACACACACAAGGAATTTGTTTTGGCAACAGAAGCTTTCAGTGTACATAAAGTGACGAGTGACAACACAAAATTAAATACAAGAAAAGAAAAGGCAATAAACATTAAACAAAGATGCAGTTAGTCAAAAAGATCTGGATGTTGAATGTATGTACAGATATGTTGTAAATATACAGGTTATAAGGTGCTGTGTACAAGTGCGTATGAGAAAGTATTGCACGTTTATTGCACAGTAGGGGAATATTTAACTGTTCATGAGGTAGATGGCCTGAGGAAAGAAACTTTTCCTGTGTCTATCTGTTTTTGTGCTTGGTGCTCTGTAGCGCCGACCAGACGGTAACAGTTCGAACAGGTAGTGTGCTGGGTGTGAGGCGTCCAGAGTGATTTTATTATGTTGATCCAAATAAAACAGAATATTGAGTAGGGGATGGGCTTTCTTTTTGTGCATCATTCGAGTAGGGTATGTCTGTGGACTGAAAGACAGGGGCGTAACATGAAGGAGCATAACTAGTACTTTAGAGGCGTAACTTAAAGTTATGGAGACTCACATGTGAACTCTATGTTGTCGGCAAGATGGTGCTGTACATCAGTTATTAATGTCTACACATACTCCACATCTAAACCCAACCCTCACTGTTATTAACTTCTATACCTAACCCTAAACCTAACCATCAGTTATTAACATCTACACCTTCTCAAACTAAACCCAACCATCATTGTTAGTCTACACCTTCCCCCACTATCATTGTTATTAATGTCTACACCTTCCCCAACCATCATCGTTATTAACGTCTACACCTTCCTCAACCATCATTGTTATCGTCTACATCTTCCCCAACCCTTAACCTAATCATTACAGTTATTACCATATAGCCATGAGTTGCGGAAGGTTTCATACTTGACGTTCGGCATTGTACTGTTATTTGCAACCACAGGAAGGTGACGCAGAGTAGGCTAACTGTCCTGCCAAAATGGATGAAGAAGACAGTGTATATCAAATGAATCGGTTGTGGATAAATATGGAGAAAACTCATGAAAACATTTTGGTGAAAATGTTCTCTGGTAAGTATTTCCACCATCTTGCCAACAACATCTTGTTGTGACGTCTTGCATAGTTCAATGGGATCTTGATAACTACAAGTTACACCTCTAACTTACTACAAGTTAAGCCCCTTCATCTTACGCCCCTGTCTTGCAGTTTGCAGACAGATACAGTTGGAGTATTCCGTCGTAGTAAACTAAAGGTATAAAGGGCATGGTTAAAAAATTTTTGGCTAGAGCTGTCAAACTGATGTCAACAAAGAAGGACCCCCACTCCAAACACTGACGCAAATGGTCAGACTTTAAAATTACCAAAACATATTTTTCAGCAGCTTAACTTAGCAGAAATTTATTGTTCACCTTAAGATTAACAAATCGCCTACTACTCAGTAGGTACTGCATATGAATTTAAATGTAATACTTTACCGTTAGAAAAGTATGCTCTATACAGTATGAATGTGAGTAGTATGAATGGAACTTGGACACACTATATCCGCCATTTTGTCATTTGCCAGAAGTAGTAGGTCATCTCTGGTACTTCTCGCATACGGTTTTTAGATACTATAGCTGTGTCCAAAATTGAATACTTACATATTATATAGTACGCTAAAAATGCATGCGAGCCAAGTAACCTATGTCCGAATTCATAAAACTGAAAAATAGTATGCGAGAAGTACCCAGATGACTTACTACCTCTGGCTAGATTCTGAGGTGCACATCCGATGTACGTTACACTACTCCCATTCATGAATTCTCTCTTTGAGCAGTAGGCGATTTTAGACGCAGCCTCTGAATTCGGACACACTACTCAGCCCGCATACTGTTTTTAGCGTACTATATAGTATGAACGTATGCGATTTGGGATGCAGCCATTGCAAATTTTAATTCACACAAAGTTTAAAGCCCCGCCCCCAAAGAAAGTACATCAACATATTGAAAAAAAAGTCTCATAACTTCCGGTTCATGCGTACTTTAAGGTATTAGTTGGGTTTAGGAATTGTATTAATAATGTGTGAGATGATATCATGCATAATATGTTGTCTATAGTAACAATAAACAGCCAAAATCTTAATGATAGGCATGTAAGTAGTCTTTAGCTACTCAAACTAAAGTGCTACCATTTGGCCCAACCAACTTTGCAAGAGAACGTGTAGAAACGAAATGCTGAATTATATATTTATGCTTTTCACTGTCTCATGAAAGATCTCCAGAAAGTCTAGCCTAAAAAAGGGATCCGTGCATTTTTTCATAAAATTCTCAACTTTTAGAGTGATGTGTGAAACATTGTTTGACAGGTAAATCTGCACAAATCTCCTATTGTTGCATAAAGGCTTTCATTATTCATGGAAATGTGTCAGAGGGCTTTTTGGAGGGGTTATAAAATAATGTATGAGAGAAATCCCTAATGTACTTTTTATTATGATATTAAGCTCATTTGATAGCTTAATAGTGAAGTATTTCGCTCCAGAGGATAATTACGCTTCACAATGGGAGAGCGACTCATTATTCCCATCCTTCACAAAGGTTTGTTATATTCGTGCAGGATTTCGGTGAAGAACTTAGTGGCAAATTGAATGAATCTCAACACCCACAAATGTTCTGCTTAAAACCAGATGCTGTCAGGAGTGCACTTACACACCAGTAAACACTTATATAAGAGGAGAGAGGCTGAAACTGGCTGAAAATGTAAGTGTGGAGCTATTTTAATCAGGTTTGTTTCTCTTTAGCACGGTGCTCTTCATAATTCATCTACACACAAATGCCTGTTTATTGCAAAATAATAATACACTCGCCCTCACTGATACAAGCATCCGTTTTGTGATATGCTGTAAATGTGGTGCTATTGTGATAAAAGTGTGGTCTCTAGTGGTGCTGAGCTGCCATTACATCATTTTTATAAGCAAACGTAATGAGAAAATTGTCACAATAAAATATTAAAACACATCTGAGAGGAGCATGATTTATACATTTTTAAATGGCATGCTGCATTTATTTAGTAGATCAAAATACAGTATAAAACAGTTATATTTTGACTTTTGAATTACTGTTTCATATATTAATTTTCCTTCGGCTTTGTCTCTTTATTCATTAGGGTTTGCCACAGTGGAATGAACCGCCAACTTATCCAGCATATATTTTACACAGTGGATGCCCTTCAAGCTGTAACCCGGTACTGGAAAACATCCATACACACTCATTCACACACTTACTACGGCCAGTTCAGTTTATTCGATTCACCTATAGCACATGTCTTTGAACTGTGGGGGAAACCGGAGCACCTGGAGGAAACCCAAGCAAACACGGGAAGAACATGCAAACTCCACACAGAAATGCCAACTGACCCAGCCAGCACTCAAACCAGTGACCTTCTTGCAGTGAGGGCTAACTACTGAGCCACCGTGTTGCCTGTTTTATACATGTTAAAGATAAAATGTTATTGTTAAATATGGTAATATTTCGATTCAAATGTAAATTTTCAAACACTAAAATGTTTGAATCAGTTACCATGTTTGCTTAGATAATGTTTATGCTTATTTAGAGTTCATTAACAAAAAGATTTAAAAAAAACCATTATGAATACTTTTATAACAGTTCAACTGTATTTACTGTTACATGATTAAGTGCATCATTGGTAAATAAAAGTATCTAATTGTTAAGGAATAAAATAAAATAAATTACCTCAGGCACATGCATATGGGTCAAAGAAGAACATCAAACTGAATCAAGTGATTTAATAATTTGGAGAAAGAATATTAAATGCAAGGTTTCAAATAGCTTTCATGAAAATAAACTGTAAAAACATGGGTGAAATCAGGTTCCTTCTTCATTCAGTGAAACAGATTTATATAGTAATTTAAATTATTAATTCAATTCAATTCAATTCATCTTTATTTGTACAGCGCTTATACAATGTAGATTGTGTCAAAGCAGCTTCACATAGAAGTTTATAGTGAATTGAAGTGTCAGTTCAGTTTAGCTCAGTTCAGTGTGGTTTAATAATCACTACTGAGAGTCCAAACACTGAGGAGCAAATCCATCGATGCGCAGCTCTACAGATCCCGAACCATGCAAGCCAGAGGCGACAGCGGCGAGGAAAAAACTTCACCAATTGGCGAAAGTGAAGAATTTAAAAAACCTCGAGAGAAACCAGGCTCAGTTGGGCACGACCATTTCTCCTATGGCCAAACGTCTTGTGCAGAGCTGCAGTCTAGGCGCAGTAGCTGGACCTCCGCGAAGACACGTCTGTTCTTAGAGAAGGACACTGTCCTTAACTATTCTGAGGTAGCATTGTTCTTAGAGATTAACAGATAAGATTAAATTAATAGATACAATATGTAACCAAATTATTGTTTTAAATATGCCTCACAATAAATAATATATATTTATGTTTTTTGGCCTACAGTAAATTTTTTATTGATTAAAATTAATTACATCTATATAATTATTGTTTTATGTTTTTTTTGTCAGGCATATTTAAAATTTCATTTTATTACATACGAATTGATAAAAAAAATTATCTAATCTGTTTATCTCCAAGAACAATGCTACCTTAGAACAATTATTATTTAATGAAGAATGAATTGAATTCAATTAGTGAATATAGATGGAACCTCATTTCACCCATAGTTTGACAGTTTAACTTTCAAGCTCTTTGAAACCTTACAGCACACTTGCATTTAATATGCTTTCTCTTAATATCAGTCAATCAATAAATAAATATACTGTAACACTGAATGACATGTGATCTTTAAGTCATGGTAAAAAAATAGATTATTTTCTGAGCACAAAATCACTTTCTAAATTTATAATCACACATTTAATGTTTCATTATTATTATATAATTATAATGTAATAATAATAATAATAATAATAAAAAATTTCATTATTGTCATCTTTGACCCAGATTTCTTAAGGCCAATTCTATTAATAATATTATTATAGTGCAACACAGTGGCTTAGTGGTTAGCACTGTCGCCTCACAGCAAGAAAGTCGCTGGTCGAGTCCCAGCTGTGTCAGTTGGCATTTCTGTGTGGAGTTTGCATGTTCTCCCAGTGTTGGAGTTAGTTTCCTCCAGGTGCTCCGGTCTCCCCCACAGTCCAAAGACATGCGTTATAGGTGAATTGAATAAACTAAACTGGTCGTAGTGTATGTGTGTATGCATGTTTCCCAGTACTGGGTTGCAGCTGGAAGGATATCCACAGTGTAAACCATATGCTGGATAAGTTGGCGGTTCATTCCGCTGTTGCGACCCCTGATGATTAAAGGAACTAAGCCGAAGAAAATTGAATGAATGAATTATTATCATCATTATTTTCTATTATTATTAAAAAAAATTCTATTATTCTATTCTATTAAACTCACATACTTGTATGATCATTCTGACAAAACACCAAGCTTGCAAATTTGGGTGACCATTTCTGAAAGCAATGAACTCTTATTTACATAAAAGAGCCTCTTGGACATTAAAACCTAGACTTCCTAAACAAACCATCAGCAGATTCGCAATGAAACACTGAACAGATTCCAACAAGAGTTTTAGTGCTGAGAAGTACAAAAGCTTCATCTCAAAATAAATAAATAAACAAATAAATAGAGTGGGTCATCACTCTTCAATGGGTCACAAGTTCAAGCATTGATCTGAAGAGAAACAGAAAAGCAACTCCAGCGGACTCAAGACAACACAAGAAACACTCATTTAAAAAAAAATCCAGCCTTTAATGACTCTCTTCTGTATGCCTCAGCAAACACAACATTCAAATGCAGAATCCTAAAGCTCTGGGGAAACTGGCTAATGTCTTTTTGGACATTAAGCTTGGCTGTGAGATTAGCATACACTATTGTAAAGTACATTTACAAAACCAGTCCTTCGAGGGCAAACAAACTGATGCCTGTTCTGGGGAAAGGACTGTAAGATGTTGGTATAAACAATATTGATGTATACAGACATGATGTGTGTGTTTTTTGCAAGAGGGTGTGGGTGTGAAGTTTCTGAGTTCATCATTTTCTGTTAAAATGTTTTTCTATAGTTGAGAGAAAAGCTGTGCAGCACTGTCCACATTCACCGGTTCCTTCGGAGCTTCTCTGACCACCTGAAATATACAGTTTACATAAGATCTGACAATGTACTCGTGAAAATGAAAGGGCATCAAATTAATAATGTTAAGCATTGAGTGGCTGAAATATTTAATGTGTAACGCAACTTTCAATTGTTATATATATATATATATATATATATATATATATATATATATATATATATATATATATATAATGAGATTTAGCAATGTACTCATGAAGATGAAAGAGCATCAAAACAATAATTCTATATAATCGCACAAGGATCAAATGCCTCAAATAATAAATGTGTAATGCAATGTACTCTACTATAATAATTTTTTTTAGCAAAAGAATAATTATAATACATTTTCTGCTATGATTTAGGGTGCTTTCTCACTTGGTTCAATTGCCTGGACCGTACCCAAGTTTGATTGTCCCCCCTTGTCACCTTCTCGGTTGGTTTGTGTTCACACTGACTTTTTTTCCTTCTGAACTGCGGTACACTTGTGTCATCGAGCGGCTGTTGCGTATACGGCTGTTGCCAGGTGACAGACACGAATACAAATCGTAGAAATTGAAAGACGTACGCACATTGCGTTCGTTCTGCTTTTACTAAATCTTTTTGTTTTGGACATACAGAAAATGACTTGCGTCCATCTGCCGCAAAAATATTATTAACATTTAGAAGATAATGCAATGTCCACAGAAGCTGTTTTTGGAGGAGACAATCAGACTTTATCACTGAGATTGCCCTGGCACAGACCCGCTTGTCACCAACGTACAGTACATGATACACAGACAGACAGACAGACAGACACACACACACACACATGAATGAACATTATGAAAACGATAGTTTGTTTACAGTTGGCGGTTCACTTCAGTCATGTGGTATTAGGGCTGGACGATATGGCAAAAATTTATTTCAGTCGATCCGATATAATTCCGATATCGATATGGACAATATTAAAAAGACAGGAAAAAACTGCCAAGAATGCACACAATGGATGTCTGTACCTACAAATGACTACATCTGAATTTGTAAAGTCTATAATACATCCAGGCTCATAACTTTTTTTTATATAAATATAATAAATAAAATTAATGTTCATTTTTATTTGTATTTAGCCTTTACAAACAAGAAATGTGAAATAAACTATCAAATAAATAAAAATATCAGACTTAGCTTATTTATACAGGGAGTGTAGAATTATTAGCAAATGAGTATTTTGACCACATCATCCTCTTTATGCATGTTGTCTTACTCCAAGCTGTATAGGCTCGAAAGCCTACTACCAATTAAGCATATTAGGTGATGTGCATCTCTGTAATGAGAAGGGGTGTGGTCTAATGACATCAACACCCTATATCAGGTGTGCAAAATTATTAGGCAACTTCCTTTCCTCTGGCAAAATGGGTCAAAAGAAGGACTTGACAGGCTCCGAAAGGTCAAAAATAGTGAGATATCTTGCAGAGGGATGCAGCACTCTTAAAATTGCCAAGCTTCTGAAGCAGGATCATCGAACAATCAAGAGTTTCATTCAAAATAGTCAACAGGGTCGCAAGAAGCGTGTGAAAAATAACTGCACATGAACAGAGAAAAGTCAAGCGTGCAGCTGCCAAGATGCCACTTGCCACCAGTTTTGCCATATTTCAGAGCTGCAGCATCACTGGAGTGCCCAAAAGCACAAGGTGTGCAATACTCAGAGACATGGCCAAAGTAAGAAAGGCTGAAAAACGACCACCACTGAACAAGACACACAAGCTGAAACCTCAAGACTGGGCCAAGAAATATCTCAAGACTGATTTTTCTAAGGTTTTATGGACTGATGAAATGAGAGTGAGTCTTGATGGGCCAGATGGATGTGCCCGTGGCTGGATCGATAAAGGGCAGAGAGCTCCAGTCCGACTCAGACACCAGCAAGGTGGAGGTGGAGTACTGGTTTGGGCTGGTATCATCAAAGATGAGTTTGTGGTGGCCTTTTCGGGTTGAGGATGGAGTCAAGCTCAACTCCCAGTCCTACTGCCAGTTTCTGGAAGACACCTTCTTCAAGCAGTGGTACAGGAAGAAGTCTGCATCCTTCAAGAAAAACATGATTTTCATGCAGGACAATGCTCTATCACACGCGCCCAAGTACTCCACAGCGTGGCTGGCAAGAAAGGGTCTAAAAGAAGAAAAACTAATGACATGGCCTCCTTGTTCACCTGATCTGAACCCCATAGAGAACCTGTGGTCCATCATCAAATGTGAGATTTACAAGGAGGGAAAACAGTACACCTCTCTGAACAGTGTCTGGGAGGCTGTGGTTGCTGCTGCACACAATGTTGATGGTGAACAGATCAAAACACTGACAGAATCCATGGATGGCAGGCTTTTGAGTGTCCTTGCAAAGAAAGTTGGCTATATTGGTCACTGATTTGTTTTTGTTTTGTTTTTGAATGTCAGAAATGTATATTTGTGAATGTTGAGATGTTATATTGGTTTCACTGGTGAAAATAAATAATTGAAACAGGTATATATTTGTTTTTGTTAAGTAGCCTAATAATTATACACCGTAATAGTCACCTGCACACACAGATATCCTCCTAAAATAGCTAAAACTAAAAACTAACTAAAAACTACTTTCAAAAATATGTTTTTTGGGTTCACTGAGAACATGGTTGTTGTTCAATAATAAAATTAATCCTCAAAAATACAACTTGCCTAATAGCAAAATATATAAAAAGTGACATTTAGAAACACCACAAATAACACACTTAAATGTAAAGTTTTTTTATGTTATTATTCCATTGCTCCATATTGTACTGTACTTTTGATATTTTATGTACTGTTATGTATGTTCCTGTATTCAGAAATGAAAAAAAAAACAAAAACAAAGTAATAGCATCTACACAAATAAACCAAAACAAACCCAACAACAAGAAAAGTCTCACCTTCTGCGCTTTTTTGTATTCACTCTTTGTGGATTTTGACAATCTTTTGACGTCTTGCTGTAATGGTGTGAACATCTGATTCAAGCTTTCCACCTTTTCATTTCTCAGAGTGTTTATCTGAAGTAGAAAGATCCACATTAATCCAACAATCCTCTAAACTTGCCTCAGTCCAAATGTTGCGTAATTAATGTAAACATACTATTGAGGTAAAGTCGGTTTTATGTTTACACAGTACCGCCGCTCCCTATACGCAGAGTACGCAGGTTGCGTAGTGCCTCAACTCCAGAGGGGGGCACCATCTTGGTTGCACAAAAAATAATTTATTAACATTTATTTAATAATATTAACGTAAACAGTGTAAATGAAATATATATTGATAATATGTTGTTAAATACATTTAAAAATTTTCATTTTATGATGACCACAAAAACGCATGGACGCGTGCACGTGGCGCGGTTCGGTCCGCTTATCTTTGAGGCTGCTAGCAGCATATAATTATAATTGATGCAAGTTGCAGCTCTATGTCCTGAAAAAGACAACAGCAGTCTGGAGCCGAGAAGAGGAAAAAAGTACAAGATGATCATGTGCATTACTTTCAGGTAACTATGTCCATGAGTCTGGAAAACATATTTTTGGTTGTTCAAGTAAATCAGTGAGGCTAACGTTTAAACTTCTCCACAACTGCACCAATCTGCCTTATTTGTTGTTGTTTACGTTCAGTTTCTTGCTTTGCGACTCTGCATTGTGCTTAAACTATGACAGCACATGTTCTATAACTTTTGGCGTTTGCCCCTCTTCCCCATGTTGCTGATAATTAAACTCAATTATTATTATTAACTTGTGCAATACTTTACAATTCTGTTTGCACACCAGCTAACATTACATACACATGCACTGCACAATTATTTCACTGTATGTATTATTTATTATTATATAGTTATTATATTATATAATTATATCATATAATTCTTTGCAGTTATCATTGTTTACTGTTTTGTCTATTTCTATACATTTCTTACTGCTGCAGTTGGTAATGCTTGTAGCACTGCAATGACAATAAAGTCTCTTTAGTCTTTACATCGGTGGATTGGTGTGTTTTTAGGCCAGTTTTTTCATTTTTGTACATTACAATATGAAATAACAAAAGTGACTCATTCTGTGGTTTCTGAAAGATCAATTGAAATGAGTCAAATTACTGTTAGCCACAGGCCATGAACTACTTTTTTTTGCTTGAATACATTAATGATGATTTTTTTCTGAATATTAAAGTTTTTGTTTAAAAATACACTTATTTTAATACACTTTTTAATTCCTAAAAACCACAAATGTCTATGATTTATACTGACAGCAAGGCTCAGGGTTTGTCACCATAGATTATAGTGCAAGTTAAATCCACATTTAGTTTGTAGTTTAGACACATTATAAAGAGTGCTGGACTAGCCCGTTGTTTAAATGGTATGTTGTTTTTCTTTAAATGACAAATTTCTTCTGTATTGTACATGCAGGTTCAATGCTGAAATTTGCCACAAAAGAAGATGAGGTGTCCTGATCCAGGACTGCTCCAGAGGCACCAGCAGCTGCACAGGTACAGAAACAGGGTGCAGCACTGAGGACCGGCCATCTCTACAGGTACAGAGAGGGTTTTATTCCTTATCTTTTGTAAATGTTTGAAATTGGGAATGCTTCAGCAGAACACATGTCAGTGTTTATTTTAATGTAAACTATTATTTTGTATAATTTAGAGTGTTTAAATGCATATGATAATTAATATATAATTATATATAAATAAATACATGTTTAAATAAATATGTTTGTGTGTTTTTGTTTCTCTGTGGGGGGGCACCATAGTAAAATTTCGCATAGGGCACCCTTTTGGCCAGCAGCGGCCCTGTGTTTACACATTCGGACATTCTCTTTATAATATAATTTCAGAAAAGTATAATTTTCTAATGCTAAATAGTGAAATCATATTAGCAGCCAATGACTATCAACGTACAACACGGTTCAGTCAATTTAATAGTGCTAATGTTGCTTTCAAGTCGCACTTACAAGTGATTTTAGGTCGAATATTCAAAGTACCATGGTAAACAATATACTGTAGTATATCACAAGTGAACGAATGTGCGAATATAAAACCAACTTTACCTCAATAAACAAACTTACATGTTTCAGTGAGCTCTTCACAGGCTTCGCTTTGGTCTTAGGTTTTGATTGTTTGTTCGCGACCTGAAACACATTCGGCTGTTTTTTGCCTTTCTGTTTATTTTTGCCCATGTTTACCCAAAACACAACTCAGTGACGCCGCAATCTGAACGAACCAAATCCTGGTTAAATGACAGCTCCAAAGATCGACGGCTAAAGGTGATCAGAACACGCTACCGTCAATATAGATGATAGAACTATGGATAAAACTACAGGAACGCGCAGGTTCAGCTGTAAACAGCTCTTGTAGATATCACATGCACGTGTCTGCTGCGTCTGCAGGTCTTTTCCGTCATTGTACATGTTCATCAACGCCATCTACTGATGTGGAGAAAAGGCGACGCCTGAAGAAAAAGCTTTTTAAAATTATTATTATTATTTAATTAATTATTGTGAATAATGCGAAAATTTACAATCATAGTACATTATATTATTTATTTGTATTATATATATTTTTTATTATAAAGACAAAGATAAAAATAAAAAAATAAATACATTAATAAATACATACATAAATAAATAAATAAGGTTTCCCAGTGATGGGTTGCAGCTGGAAGGTCATCTGCTGCATAAAACATATGCTGGAAAAGTTGGCGGTTCATTCTGCTGTGGCAACCCCTGATTAATAAAGGGACTAAGCCGAAAATAAAATGAATGAATGAATGAATGAGGTGACACGGTGGCTCAGGGGTTAGCACTGTCACTTCACAGCAAGAAAGTTCCTGGTTCGAGTCCCAGCTGGGTCAGTTAACGTTTCTGTTGGGAGTTTGCATGTTCTTTCCGTGTTGGCGTGGGTTTCCTCCAGGTCCTTCGGTTTCCCCCACAATCCAAAGATACACGGTATTGGTGAATTGAATATACTAAATTGGTTGTAGTGTATATGTGTGGGATGTTTCCCAGTACTGGGTTGCAGCTAGAAGGGCATCCGCTGTGTAAAACATATGCTGGATAAGTTGGCGGTTCATTGCGCTGTGGCGACCCCTGATGAATAAAGGGACTGAGCCGAAGGAAAATTAATGAATCAATTAACCTTTTGCTGACCCTTGGCAAATCTCAAAATAATGCATATGCTAAGTTCAAGGCATGACAGTGTATTTTGTGTCCATGAAAGTCTGAGCAATACTGTAAGGCTGATTGAATTAACACCTATGAATTTGACTGTTTTGTTGATTAGACCTGGTTGGGTGAAACTTCAGCGTCTAAACAAAAGCTTTCAACTATCTATTTCATTTGCATGCTTTGTTTAGATTTGTCTCACAACCTCATATAAAATTAATTGCAACACTGCATTAGCTTGACTTCTCACTTAGGACTTTGTGGAAAATGAACTGAAGGAAAATAAATGAATGAATAAATAATAAAAAATATATACAGAGTATTTACATCATCACACATTAAAATAAATTATAAAGATTATATAATGGGTATTTACATCATCACACATTAAAATAAATTATAAAGATTATATAATGGGTATTTACATCATCACACATTAAATAAATTATAAAGATTATATAATTTACAAATTTCAGTTGTTTTAAAGCCTTTCTTGTGATAGAGTTAGAGATAGTTTCAAAGTACTACTGCACTTCAGTAAGTACAATACATACAGTATATGTAAAAAAGGTTTTTGGTTTAATGACCACAAAGAGTAAGGACCTGTTTAACATCTCATCCGAAAGATGGTGCTCACTGACAGTATAGTGTCCCCAATATAGTATACAATATACTGTAGTGTATTTGTGATATTTTTTTCATGCATTCGAATATGAAATACCCTCTTGCCTAAGACTGCAAAAACAGATGTATAAGTTTACATCACTACTACATAAAATGTGTGCATTCTTTATATATTAATATTTTAATATTGTACAATGGGGACAAAAATAAGAGAATAATCCTACTTAAATATCTGCAACTTCTCTGGATTTATTTGATGTATTTATGAGTTTGAGTATAACGTTCATTTATCATATTTGTTTTATTCTGTATCACTGGTGTCAATTCCAGTTCCTGGAGGTCCACAGCTCTGCACAGTTTAGTTTCAACCCTAATTAAACACAATTCAAACTAATTGAATCCTTCAGGCTTGTTTGAGACCTACAGGTAAGTGTGTTAGAGCAGGGTTGGAACTGAAGCCCTCCAGGAAATGGAGCTGACACATGTGTCCTATATGAATAAATCTAAAGTGCATCCGGAAAGTATTCAAAGCGCTTGACGTTTTCCACATTTGTAATGTTACAGCCTTATTCCAAAATGGATTCAATCAATTAATTTAATACCAAGCTTGTGGCATCATATTCAAAAAGACTTGAAGCTGGAATTGCTGCCAAACAAAGTATTGAGCAAAGGCTGTGAATACTTATGTACATGTGATTTGTTTTTCAGTTTTTATATTTTTTATAAATTTGCAACAATTTCAAAAACTTTTTTCACATTGTCATTATGGGCTATTGTGTGTAGAATTTTGAGGAATACATTTTTAATAAATTAATTTAATTCATTTTGGAATAAGGCTGTAACATAAAAAAATTTGGAAAAAGTGAAGCGCTTACTTTCCGGATACACAGTTTATTATGTAATTTTAAAAAATTATTTCCATAAAGTGGCCAAAATTTTTTGTGAAAATCAGGCTTACAAACATAAAATTTCTAAGTTCTTAAGTTAAAACATTGTTATTGTCAATAAATAATTTATATACCTGTTTGAAAACACATGGCATACAAGGCAAAAGAATATGTTATTAAATGACAGCGTTTCATTATATATATATATATA
>CAIGQZ010032287.1:9042303-9053967 GCA_903798205.1 Danio tinwini
ATATACATTTTTCGCTATGATGACAGTGCATAATATTTTACAAGTTATTTTGTAGCTTAAAGTGCAAGGTTAATTATGTTAATTAGCTAGGTTAATTATGCAAGTTACAGTAATTAGGCATATAATAAAAAAACATTTGAAAAGTAATTTAAAAATGTATATGAAATTAATATGAAAAGTAATAAAAATAACTTTTATTCCAGCCAAACTGAAAGAAATAAGAACATTTCCAAAAGAAAAAACATAAAAAGAAATACTATGAAAACAACATTTTAAACATCATGAGGAAAATGTCTGAGAAAACAAACAAATTTACAGTAGAAAAATTTTGTACTGTACTTTTTTTTTCAGATTGGTCCAGACAATCCTAAACTCCAGAAAATTCTGGATGCTATGGATGCTATCAAGTCCAAGGTACAGTACATTAACAGATAATGTTGCAATTTTTACTGTAGTAGCCTGAAATCAGATCAGCTTCATATGTGTGTGTGTTTGTTTTAGGGAAAGCAAACCTCCTTCCCAAACTTTGACCCAAGTGTGTTGCTGCCCAGTTCTCTGGACTACTGGACATACCTGGGCTCTCTAACCACACCACCACTGTATGAGAGCGTCACCTGGATTGTCTGCAAACAGTCCATCAGCGTCAGCTCTGCACAGGTGCTGCTCAACACACACACACACACACACACACACACACACACACACACACACACACATATATATGAGTACACCCCTTACAAATATTTAATTAAAGTTCATATTTTCTATAGGAAGCTTTACAATATTATATTTGTGTATACATTAGATTAGTCAGCACTGAAGCCAAATCTGGAGCTAATTTAACAAAATAACTCTTGATAATGGTTCAAAATTAGTACGCCCAAATTTGTGTCATTGAAAAATATTAAATACACATTAAAAAGAGGAAAATTCAAGAGAAACTAAAAATGTATAAAATTTTGTTGAAATTTTGTAGGTTGTCATTTTTTTGCAAGATTTCTCAGGAATTTAAATGTATTATCTTTTTATTTCTAAAGATGTTCGGTGACTAAAATAATATTTTAATAAATATGTAATTTTAATAAATCTGTTTTGTTCAAATGCATCAAAATATATCACCTACATTCATTGAGAAATGCTAAAAATATTCATTTTCAAAATGGGCTGTACTCATAGTACCTCTGTAACATTCATTCTACAAATGTATTGTTGAGGATGAAGGAAATAATTGAAGTTCAACTTTATTACATTCATTTGAATACATTTAAATAAAAAGGTACTTTAAATTGGAATACAATTTCTTATTATAATAGCAATACAATCCCCCCCCCAAAAAAAAAATCGTTCAGATGTAAAACTTTGGCAAAAGTTTCAAAACCAAGTGATCTGATCTGAAAAAGTGAAATCAATCTGAAAACTCAATGTTGTCATTCAGATCTTCCTTTATCTTTTTTGAAAAAAATTACTAATTATTTTTAGACTTGCCTATTTGTGAGGTGTATGTGTATTTTGAGTGCATATATGTAATGTGAACGGTACACTGACAAGGAAAGTGCAGATCCAAATGCAGGTTTATTGAGAATGGTCAGGCAAGCAAAGGTCACAATCAAGAGCAAACAGATGTATGCAGGCAAATCCAGAGTCGTAGTCAAATAAACAGGCAATAGGTCAGTACAAGCATACAGCAGACAACATAAACAAACAAACAAGGCGAGGGTCAAAAACACGACAAAGCAAGTCATGGAAAACACGTCGTAGTGTTCACAAACTGTTTACAAGACTCAGCACAGACGTGTGTGAGTGCTCTCTTTATAGTATGAATGAATGAGCTTCAGCTGTGTCTGTATAATCACTGGAACTCGGAACAGGTGTGTGTGAGCAATGCATGACTGGAACTTGTAGTCCATGTAATGGCGGATTTGTAATCTGTTGCGATCTGCGTGTTTACCAAAGATCTGCAGCCGCTTGATCACTGGTGATCATAACAATATGTTTGTGTATGTGTTTGATTGATTTTATACTTAGAATGTTTCTGACTTGTTTTATTTTTTATGAATATAATTGTTATCCTCTGCTAAATAATTTTTTTCTGCAATCCTTTTATTTTTAAGTGTAAAGCGCTTTGAGAATTAAGCTTTAAAGTAACAAAAAAAAATTATATATATATATATATATATATATATATATATATATATATATATATATATATATATGTATATATTTTTATTATTATTATTTTTTATTATCTGACACAACTGTAAACAAAACTCATCCTCAGTTGCATTTTTCTTCTCCGCTCAACATCTAGTGCTTTTGTGAAAACTAGCACGACCCAGTCAAATGTTTCCCAGGCTGGTAATGTGTACAAAACCTCCTTTTTCAGCTGTCTGTTGAATAATTGACTTCATCAATACTAAACCAACCAAAAACTGCAGAATGAACAAAAATAAGTAAAAAAATAAGATAGTTATAGTTTAACAAGTTCTCAGTACTATGAAATCTTTCCTATATATCAAATTCTAGAGCAGAGTATTAACAACAGCAAGGTTGTGGGTTAAATTCCCAGAGAAAGCTAGAACTGATCAAGCGTGTAACTTCAATGCAATGTAATAGGCTTGGTTAAAAGTGTTTTAGACATGCAAATGTGAACACAGTTGAAGTCAAAATGTACAAACACCTTGCAATATTAGCAAAATGTTAATTATTTTACCAAAATATAAAAGAGCATACAAAATGTGTGGTATTTTTTATTTAGTACTGACTTGAATAAGATGTTGAGCTTAAAAGACGTTTACATATTGTCCAAAAGAGACAATAAAAATATGACTCCATTCAAATGTTCACACAATCTTGATTCTTTCTACTGTGTTGCTTCCTGAATGATCCACAACAGTTTTTTTTGTGATAGTTGTCTTGAGAAAAATCCAACACAGGCTCAGACACAGCTAACTTTTTTTGTGAAACTGTAAAAACGTACCTCAGCATACATTTGACTGCAGCTTCTAGGTAAAATGAACACTAGGGGGCAGTATGGCGGCAAAAGCTTTTGTTCCTTGTCACACTAATCATATTTACAGTTACATATTACCAATGAATGAAGCATTACTTCCAAGAATACACTAAATATATACCACAAAACAAATTAACACTGTCTATGATTTGTAATCGAATACGTTTGCATCACATATCTATCTCCATATGGACAACATTTCTGGTGTTGTTCGTTTATAGCTCACTTTGTAGAATGTGATGCAGAGCGTTTAAGTCCAATGAAGCACGATTCAACAAGAGAGATAAAACAATATAAAATCAAGTTAAAATCTACATTTCTAGGCACAATAATTAAGAACTACACATCTTCTTTCTACTCAAGCTTTCACCTCGGCTCCTAATGTAGCGTGTTTTCCTTCTGGAGCATATCCAAGTGGGCACCTTGATGCCAAAATGACAAATAAAATAAATAACAGAAGAAAAACAATTTGATGTCAATTGACTACCTGGATGTCCAAATGACATCAAATTGACGTCTAAAATTGGTGCCAAAAGCATAATTTTGACATCAACTATGCATTGTAGGGATACAAAATCCAGTGTAAATTTGGATCAAAGCTTTCAGCTGAATATACTTTTTGTGTCGTTATTTTGGTGGTCAATAGAGGATCAATGTGTGAATGTCAAATAGACGTCAAGGTTTTGACATCAAATCGATTCGTGTTTTTTGACGCAATTTGATGTTGTACTGTATTGACATCCCTGCTGAGAATATTTCCTCTCATGGACTATAAGTAAACATCTTTTATGTGAAATGTCTTATTCAAGTCAGTACTAAATAAAAAATAACGCACATTTTATTTGATCCCTCTTATTTTAATAAAATAACTAACATTTTGAGGCGGCACGGTAGCTCAGGAGTTAGTCGCCTTACAGCAAAAAAGTCCCTGGTTTGAGTCCTGACTGGGCCAGTTGGCATTTCTGTGTGGAGTTTGCATGTACTCCCCGTGTTGGCATGGGTTTCCTTCGGGTGCTCCGGTTTCCCCCACAGTACATGCGCTGTAGGTGAATTGGGTAAACAAAATTGGTCCAAGTGTATGAGTGCGTGTGTGAATGAGTGTCTATGAGTGTTTCTCAGGACTGAGTTGCGGCTGGAAGGGCATCCGCTGCGTAAAACATATGCCAGAATAGTTGGCAGTTAATTCCGCTGTGGCGGCCCCTGATGAATAAAGGGACTAAGCTGAAGGAAAATGAATGAATGAATGAACTAACATTTTAATACTTCAAAATGTGTGTGAATGTTGGACTTGTAAAAAATTACATAATAAAAAAAGACATGACAATGTTTATTTTTTATGTTACTTTAACTTAATTTATAATGTTATTCGGGTTTCAACTTTTTTTTAAAGTTAAACAAATTTTAACTTGATCTTTTAAGTCGGCTTACATTGTAAAAAAATGTTCCAAATAATTATTTTATGTAGTCACAACACTAATCAATAAGTTCACTTAATTGTTTTTACAAATGTAAGTGGATTGAACATAAAACAATTAAGATGTCTTAAAATAAATTCAAGAATTTGGTTGATGGCGACGCAGTGGCGCAGTAGGTAGTGCTGTCGCCTGACAGCAAGAATGTCGCTGGTTTGAGCCTCAGCTGGGTCAGTTGGCGTTTCTGTGTGGAGTTTGCATGTTCTCCCTGCGTTCGCGTGGGTTTCCTCCGGGTGCTCCGGTTTCCCCCACAGTCCAAAGACATGCTGTACAGGTGATCTGGGTAGGCTAAATTGTCCGTTGTGAATGAATGTGTACGGATGTTTCTCAGAGATTGGTTGCGGCTGGAAGGGCATCCGCTGAGTAAAAACGTGCTGGATAAGTTGGCAGTTCATTCCGCTGTGGCGACCCCAGATTAATAAAGGGACTAAGCCAAAAAAAAAAAAAAGAATGAATTTGGTTGATTTAGCTCATTTTAAATAAGTAGTTCAAACAAGCAGCAAAAACATGTTTTCAGTGTAATTTATGTCAAGTAAAATAACTTGTAAAGTTAAATTGGTTCAACTTAAATATATTTTTAAAGTGTGTTAGCAGTAGGAAATGCTGAAAACTCACATTTATTTTGTCTTCCCACACAGATGAAAAGATTTCGCTCTCTGCTTTTCTCCGGTGATGGAGAAACGGCCTGCTGTATGGTGAACAACTATCGTCCTCCTCAGCCGCTGAAGGGTCGTGTGGTGCGTGCATCTTTTAAATGAAGGGCCTCTCGGAGCTCTCCATCCCCTCCCTGTCTTCTGTAGTGGGATATGCAGATGCGGGGCCCTCAGAGCTCCTTCACCCTCCACACAGCGACGCTGGGCTCCTGCCAGATGTCCAGAACACCAGATGTGCTGTCTGGAGAGTCAAGAGGCTCTGCAGGGAAACATGCACTTGTGCTCGCTGAAAAAAAAAAAGGTATTTTCATACTCAATATTGAAGTCTTGTTTTCCAGTGCAATTTATCGAAGCTCATTTTTTGGTGGAGGATATTATAAATACTGTAATTTGAGACTTTTAACCTCATATTCTAATGTTTTTTCCTCAAAATTCAGAGAAAGAAAAATGCAAGAATTGTGGGATAAATACTCAGACATACATTTTAATTGTAAAATTAAGATAGATAAGATTGATAAATTCAGATAGCTTTGTGGTCAGTGCATATTTCTGATCCCGTACCCTTTCTCCAATCTAACTTCCTGTCAAGCTATTATCCTATTATAATAAAGGCAAAAATGGCAAAAAAAAAAATTAATTGCTAAATAAAAACCCTCTGGGTGGTCCGGTTTCCTCCACAATCCAAAGACAAGCGCTATAGGTGAATTGGGTAAACAAAATTGACCGTAGTGTATGAGTGTGTGTGATTGTGAGAGTGTTTGAATGTTTCCCAGAACTGGGTTGTGGCTGGAAGGGCATCCACTGCGTAAAACATGTCGGAATAGTTGGCGGTTCATTCCGCTGTGGCAACCTGATAAATAAGGGACTAAGCTGAAGAAAAATGAATTAAATAATTAATAATTAATCTGATTTATAACAAGTCAGAACTGCGACAAACTTGGAATTACAAAAATCTGGGTCAATATCTTGAAATTGCAAGTTTTGACAGGAATTCAGAATTAACTCAGAATAGCGAGAGAAAAAAAATCTGAAATCTGAATATACATTCTATTCTATTCATTCATCAATTTAGACTATCTTAATCCACTGATAACAGTAACTCTAGCCTCTTTAGTAAAAAGATAAAACTCCAATTCAAAATGACCAAAATCTTGTTTTTTGCATCATTTTTATTTTATATTTTCAAACAAAAAAGTCACGGGGGTCAGAAATATCTCAGCAAGCATTTTATGTTTTTAAAATATGTCTAATAGATGTCTATCAGTAAAAAGCTAATAGACGTCTAAGAATAGGCCAAAACAAGGCTAGTCATCAAATAAACAGAAATGAATGACCACACATATAAAGTCTGTCTAATCTGTCTATTTGACGACTAGTCTAGTTTTGGCCTTTTCTAAGACTTAGTCTATTAGATTTTCACTGACAGCACAGGTTTAGCCTTGTTTTAGCCAAGCTGTCTACGTTTAGATGTCTATTAGACGTCTATTAAACACTCTATTGGTCTTTTTCTGTTGTGCTATCTATATTCTGTTTCACTTTTTTAGGAAAAAAACACATAATTTAGATTTTTCCCAAATCTTTGACATTTGTAGTAAATCTGACAAATAATTACAGAGATAGAGCAAGTAGCGCTGCATTAAATCTGACCCTGGACCACAAAAACCAACACGATCTCACGGCAATTCGTACTTTTTTATTTAGTGGCTGATTCTTATGAATTCATACAATTCATACAAAGCCACATCACCTTTTTAAAATCGTACATTTTTATTCTACTGAACTCGTATGAGTTTGTACGAATTAGCCACTAAATAGCCAATAAATTAGCCACTAATTAGCCATTAAATAGTTACATTTCCTCGTGAGATCAGGCTGCAAAAACATAAGCGTAAATATTTTTGGATATTTCAGTTTTGACAATCTGAAAGCTGTATAAATACATTTATCATTATGGACCCTTTTCAAGCATGCATGACGCATTGAACTTTTTAATATTTAGATTTTTTTAAAACGTATGTATATTAATATGTTTACGTATGTAATATGTCATCTTTGCATTAAATTACAAAAAACGAATGGCCGCTCATCTGAGGTGTTTCTCATGCAGCGTCTATGGGGCAGGACAGTAAATTTGATGTTATTCTCTCTTCTGCCCCCCGTTATCAGTCTCACATATTTTTCTGAAAGTCTTGATAACACCATCGTGGCGTTTTTGTTTTAATATTTCAGCAAATTGGATTGTAAAATTTTTTTTGATGTATTCTCCGATTCACTGCGCTTTAAATTTACCCAACTATTATACATTCCGCTACTGAGAAACCCGGACATGTGAAAAGGGTCATTAAAGAATATTTAATTATTATTTTGGGCTAAAAATAAATCTGAAATATGCAGTGAAAATCTGGAATATTTAAGGCTGAATCTGGAAAATGATACTAATTTGTATAAATATCTCCGAAATCTTTAAAAGTTGTCTAAATTAAGTGGTTAGAATTGCACATTACTAATCAAAAACTAAGTTATGATATATTTATGATGGGAAACATGATCTTTACTTAATATTCTAATGATTTCTGACAAAGCAAAATCATTCATTTTGACCCATACAATGTATCTATTGCCAAAAAAATACCCAGACTGGTTTTGTCTTTGACTCTATTATAAATAATAAATGTTTAAATTGAAATACAACAATATAAGTAGAAATACTGGTATTATTAACATATGCAATAACATGCTGTCGTCATAATACTTATTTAATCAATCTTGAATACACTGAATGTCTAAATTGGAAAACAAGGCATAAATACTGAGTAAGAAAATCATCACGCTGTCCCTCTACATGTCTGCTTCATTC
Source organism: Danio tinwini (assembly GCA_903798205.1). Taxonomy (NCBI): domain Eukaryota; kingdom Metazoa; phylum Chordata; class Actinopteri; order Cypriniformes; family Danionidae; genus Danio; species Danio tinwini. Next base: position 9,050,296 of record CAIGQZ010032287.1, read on the forward strand.
TCTCTTTTTTATTATTATTAGTGCAAATGCTTGAATAATCTGGATTTAGACTGTCTGTGTGCCAATTATTTTACTCTGATTTACATGTGATGCACTGAAAAACAAGGCAGGAGAACGAATGCATACGTAAGGAATTTAATATATAAATGGGGGTATTTAAGTATATTTATATTGCTCTAGAGACCAAGCTTGCATCTCGGCTTAAATGGCAGGGGTACAGCCGGATACCCGAACAGATGCCATCTGTGCCGAACGCTGCTGCCCTTCCCTGCCGGGCTTTTAATCTCTGGCTGTCTCAGCAGTGCCAGAGCTTAATGAATCCTGATGCACATTACTATGAGGATGCAAGATACAGAAAATCCCCATCGCAAGCGGGAAACCACGCACAAAAATCTAGAACATACCATTTAATCAGAGCATATTTGATTTTTTTGGAGTGTTTGTGCCTCAGATCGTGCATTTATTTGTGTGTGTGTCTATACAAGATGTCATTTATATTATAGCAACTGCTATGCACAAGGTTTTAGCTTGAAAAGAAGTACTAGCAATAATTGCATGAAACCCTATATGATTCCTTAATGTGCCGTTCTGTAGTTTTGCTAAATGCTTTAGTAGTTTGTATTGCAAAGCGATGCACAAGCAAAGAGTCTTAATAGAAACCAATATGCCATTGTGGATGAATCAGATTTTCGGCTGTTCTCAAGCACTGGGACCAGTGGGTCATGTCTTACGTTATGCATTTATAATGAGAACAGGTTTGAAAATATATTGTGTAACGTGTTACTGAATGTACTTTACTTGAACTCGAGGGCTACGCGAAGCAATATTGTTCAGCCATATACACTGTTCTGCTGTTTTCAAAGAGGATATTTTAAAGTAAAGATATTTTATGCTTATTCTATGTGTTGTGTGTTATTTGGGTGTATTATTTTATGTCTTTTCAGAAATTTATGCTTGTATAGCTGGTCATTGTATTGCATTTTAAACATAAAACAATATATATATGATCAAAAAGTCACGACAACATACAGTGCTCAGCATAATTGAGTACACCCCATTTTGAAAATGAATATTTTTCTCCATTTCTCAGTGAATATAGGCAATGTATTATAGTGAAATTAAACAAAACAGATTTATTAAACAGATATATTTATTAAAATAATATTTTAATCACCAAACATATTTAGAAATGGAAAGTTAATACAATTAAATTCAAGCAAAATATTGCAAAAATAAATTACAACCTACAAATTTTCAACTAAATTTCTCCATGTTTTTACTGCTCTTGATTTTTCCTCTTTTTTAGATTTGTATTTCATATTTTTCTGTAACATAAATTTGGATGTACTAGTTTTTGGACTATTATCATAAGTTATTTTGTTAGATAAGCTCCAGATTTGGCTTCAGTACTGACTAATCTAATGTATATGCACAAATATAATGTATAGCTTCCTATTAAAAATATGAATTTAAATGAGAGATTTGTGAGTGGTGTAGGGGAGCATGAGGCACAAAGTAACGTGGGGTAAGATGTAAAACAGAGTTTGAGGGTATTTACTTAGGGTTATCTATGGCATGCAGTGTCTGCAAACTTCTTCCTGCCAAATATTAAAGAGGTTTGGTGAAATTTAGTTAAGAAACACAAGAGAAACCATTTTTGCAACATAAAAGTATTTTTTATTATACTTTATATTGTTTTATAAATATAAAAATCTGTGAAAGTATGTACAGAAAATCTTAAATTGTTGTGATTACCATCTTCTAGGCTAAAAGATGAAACCATCTTTAAAAGATGCAAAAAAACACACAGTGACTGCTAGCCAGTTATGAGGAAAACACGACACAGCGGCATTAGTTGTAACAAGGTGTTACAATTAAGCCACACACTGTTGGACACCAATTAAACTAATTAAACTAATAAAATAATTTTTACATTTTAAGTATAATGTTAAGAAATTTTTAAATAAAAATGTTTTTTAATAGAAAATATAAATTTTTAATAAAATAAAATACTTTTATTGCTAATAAGGCAAATAAATGCACGGAATAATAATGGACAATAATGCAAATAAATCCAAATAAGTTTATCCAATAGGTAAATAAATAAACATACTGTGCTATGTAGAAGCACTGAGGAAATATAGCTATTATTAAAGTAAACCAGATATAAATTAATTGTGTGAAATCTGACTTAATAAGCATGTGTTACAACTAACTCTCTGTCTGTTACAACTTGCCCCGCAGGTGAGGGAAATAGTAACACTTTTACTCCTGGTACTTTTGGCAATACTGCACAAACCAGGTCCGGCGATCATAATTCCAGATTTGTAGGAAAGGCTTTTGTGTTGTTGGTAAAAAAAAATAGGGTTTGTCTAACCCCATTAATTTGTTCATTATTTGTCCAAAAGCAAAAAGTGTTACTTTGTGCCCCTCTCTCCCCTGCTTATATACACTCAAATAATTGTTTTGCTTGTTTAAACTACTTATTTAAAATAAGTTGAATCAACACTTAAGATTACATTGGGACAACTTAATGTTTTTATTTTGTTAAGTTAAATTTTTTTTGTTAAGTTAACTTAATCGATTTGTGTTGGGACAACATGAATTGTGTGGAACCCTGCATTTTTTACAGTGTATGCTGAGCACTGTATTTTATTTTACATATGTAATTTAATAAGTTAATCAGGATTCAACCTTAGTTTTTAAGGTATGATCTTTAAGTTTTATGGCCAATTTCCACAGAGTGGTAATCTTAAATAATTACAAACATGTTATTATCATGAGCTCAAGAAATTTGTTATTTTAAATATAGACTTGCGGTGAACACACGAGCTGCCTGGAGAAAGTGAAACCGTTCGCGCTTTTAGACGGCCTTGTAAACAACAACAGGACACAGATTCTGCTCTTCTTGCCTTTGTGGCTGTTCATAAAGTAGTCGACAAAGTTTGTTTGAGCTCGGGTTGACCATGGCTTGTTATTATATGTATATATTATTACGATGTAATGTCTCGACTGTGTATTTAAAAATGGCACTTCCTTTGCTCCCTAGTGTTTTCTCCTTTATTGCTCTCTACCTGAGCACGAGAAACTTTTATTTTGAAGCATTCAATCACAGATTTACACAACAACATTACTAAAATGTGAAGTGTGACATTATACACCTAAATACTATATAACTTTGCACATCACACAGTATAATAGCATTTGAATGAAACATATAAGCTCCCTTCAAATTGAAATTAAGGCGGAATATCCTGTGCAGTCCACTTCCCAGAAAACGAATTGTCAAATAAGAACAAACATCGGTAACACTTTGGTTTAGCTCACAATATACAGTATTAACAAACCAATAAGTAACACTTATAACGTAATAAACCACTAATTAGCTGTTTTTAATGGTTAGTAAGGTAGAAGTTGGGTTTAGGTTTTGGGTAGGATAAGGGATGCAGAATACGATCATACTCTATAACTAATAATGAACCATTAATATCTTAATAATTGGCAAGTGATAAACCAGTAGTTAATAGCATGAATTGTGACCTAATCAAAAGTGTTACCCAAACATCTGAAAAAGTGGAGTGGTGTTTTAAGTTTATTAATGAAAGTTGAAAATGCTAAAAAGCCTAAAAAAATTAAGGCAGCAATATATATATATATATATATATATATATA
>CAIGQZ010032287.1:9054367-9074140 GCA_903798205.1 Danio tinwini
GGATTACTTTCTAACAAGAGGTTACATGTGCTAGTGAAGGTTAAAGGCACAGATGAGAGGTTTGCACTGACTGTGGGCTATTTGTTGCGTGTTTTTGAACCCAAATAAGGACTAAATGTATGCTGTGTGTAGTTTTTCTGTAAGTGGTAACATATCAGAGACAGTAAGGGGCTGTGTGTGTTCATATACAGTTGAATCCAGAAGTTTACATATACTGTATAAAAAGGCACATAACCATTTAAAAAAGTCAGATGTTAATGTGACTAAACCTTTTCTTTTTTAGTTCAAATTTGTTTCTGTTATGCTTAATAGCAGAATAATGAGAGGGATTTTTTTTATTGTTATAACTTTTCTTGAAAGTCACGTTTACATAAAATAAGATTATTATGCCTCTGAAAAAGTTCAGATGATGGTGTCAAGGTTTTGGAAGTTTCTGATTGGCTAATTGACAACATTTGAGTTAATTGGAGGCACAACTGTAGAGGAAACCCTCAAACACACAGCTTCCTTCAACAAGAAAATCAACATGCCAGAATTAACAAAAAAGCCAGATTACTATTTGCTAATTACACTGGGAAAAAGACAAATTTTTGTGGGAGTAAAATGGCATACTGTTTAAACATGGGAGAGGATTTCCAAAATGAACATTCCTGAGAGGAATTCAGGGATCACTCCCAAATCTGAGATGACGTGACAGTCAACCACGCTAATTACCCATTATAATGTGTCGTGTCAGATTAAGTTTTATAAGCAGTCATGCAAATGCCTCTGTACAAAGCACAAACTCCCATCAAATGTATAATTTCTGAAAATGTACATTAGTTGATTTTATATACACACAGAAAGTTAAAGCTAATTTAATCGAAGTTTAAGCATCTGATTTAATGCTTCAAGTCAAGCTAAGCAGTACTGTCATTCTGCTACATGTGTGGACATACACAGGAACGAAAGGTCATGTCTCGCAGGACAACAGTGCTACATAAATGAATCTTTAATACAAACACAACACTGGACATAAGAGCTATTTTTTTACCTATGCATAACTAACATATACTATAAGATACATAACTATACACTTAAAACAGGCTATATTAGTACTTTTACATGAGACTGAACAATGTTGTGCAGGATATAAAAGAGACATTAAAGGTGAATATTGTGCAAAAGCGGTATTTAAGGTTGAAGCAAGCAGTGCAACATGATTGTGGTACATTTATAAACATTGTTTTCCTTATTAGGTCCTTGTACGATAAAGTTTAAATAAAGTGTCAGGTGTATAAGAGAGAATAAGAGAGTGTTTCTACAGGTGGTTTGTCAAAGCCACTCACCTGTATGAGGCACAATTTGAAATGCACAATGCACAAATTACTTCTTTTTAATTAATAAAATACAAAATATGAATTAAATAGTGTTTATATTAAATATATTTACGGGAAAAAATTACTGATTAAAATAAAAATTTGTGATCATCCTAAATGTGTTTTATTTAAAAAAATATTAAAACATTATGCTGAGAAATGGGGTAAACTTCAAAATAAAGATGCAAAATTACTGTTATTATTGTTTCATCAAATGATTCTTGTTCTAAATATGCCTGACAACATACTTTTAAATATATAAATTTAAACTGTATTAAAAGTAACAGTAATTTTTGCTATCGTTTATTTACACTATGAACAGCAGCTACACTAAATATTCTCTTTTTTCTCTATTTCCACCTGGGGGCACTCATCCCGAGGCCCTCAGACTATGCAGCACCACTGATGCAATCCAAGACCAGCGACGAGATGATCCCGAGGTTTCATAATCCTGGACCAGGCCGTATCCTGAGCAGCTTCTGAGGTGGTCATGGAAGAGTGAAGAGCATGAGACTGATTCCTGGGATGCTCCAGGGACAGACGAGTCTTCGCTGAGGTCCAGCATTCTCCAGCCTCCGGCGCCTAGACTGCAGCTCTGCACAAGACGTTTGGCCATAGGAGAAATTGTCGTGCCCATCTGAGCCTGGTTTCTCTCAAGTTTTTTTTTTTTTTAATTCTTCACTTACGCCAATTGGTGAAGTTTTTTCCTCGCCGCTGTCGCCACTGGCTTGCATGGTTCGGGATCTGTAGAGCTGGCATCGATGGATTTGCTCTTCAGTGTTTGGACTCTCAGTAGTGATTTTTAACCCACACTACACTGAGCTAAACTGAACTGAACTTAAACTCTGAAAACTGAACTGACACTGTTTCAATTTACTCTAATCTTCTATGTGCAGCTGCTTTGACACAATCTACATTGTAAAAGCGCTATAGAAATAAAGGTGAATTGAATTAAATTGAATAATTAGGACAGTATTATGAAGGACAGTTTAGTGTGTCTTCTGTAAATCACAGTAAAATTATTTGCCATTATAAACTGTAATACAGATTTATAGTTTTGACATTTGAAATCTCCTCTTATGCCCAAGATAAATATAATCTTTGCAAAGACATTGACCTTTTTACCTGATAAGCTAATGATTAGCAGCTAGCCTGAGTTATCGCTAGGTTTATTGGTGATATCAGTGATTTATTTTGGCAACAATCCCATATAAAATGTATGTACTTTTAAGTATCTTGTAAGCAAGCCTCTGTATAAAAGCTTTGTGAACAGAAGAACGACAATAGACTTTCACCTGCAAACACTTTTATAGCTGCCCGATGAAATCTGTTTTAGTCTTCCTTTTATTTGAATTTTTTTCATTTACAATTGTTGAGCAAAATAAAACCCACAGTTCATTACATCTTATGGCAATTTAGCATTTGTACATCCTGTCATGCCAATGCATTATTAATTGATAAATTAAACATTAATTTACAACGACACGTGGCTAAGTGGTTAGCACTGTCGCCTCACAGCAGGAAGGTTGCTGATTTGAGTGGCATTTCTGTGTGGAGTTTGCTTGTTCTCCCAGTGTTCATGTGGGTTTCCTCCAGGTGCTCTGGTTTACCCACACAGTAAAGATATGCGAATTGGATTAACTAAATTAAAAACATATTTCATTTTAAAACCAGTACTGGGAAACACCCATACACTCTCACATTCACTCATACTTCAAAAGTGTAAGACATCAAAAGTGAAGTTATTAGTTACCATAACTTCATTAGTTGCTAATTACTTTAGCTTGTGCTAATAGCTTTTAACAGTTAACGTTACTGTATCAGCAAATTTAACCTGCAGAATAAGTAAATAAGGCAGCACGGTGGCGCAATAGGTAGCACAATCGCCTCACAGCAAGAAGGTCGCTGGTTCGAGCCCCGGCTGGGTCAGTTCTGTGTAAGGTTTGCATGTTCTCCCCATGTGCGCGTGGGTTTCCTCCGGACCCCAGATTATTAAAGGAATTAAGCCGAAAAGAAAATGAATAAATGAATAATTAAGTACATGATGACAGAATTTAAATTTTTGGGTGAACTGTCCCTTTAAGACGTATTTGTTTTACCTCATATTTTCATTATTCAATCAAAATCAGAAGTTATTAGATACTATAACATTATTAGTTGCTAATAATTTTCTTAACTAGTACTAATAGCTACCTGACAAAAGTCTTGTCGCCTCTCCAAGTTTTAGGTACAACACATAATAACTTGACTTCTAGTTGATCATTTGGTATCTGAAGTGGCTTATATGAAAGACAAAGGCCTCTAGATTACGCTTATTTTACCAAAATAAAATATGATCATGCCTTGATTTTTAATATTTAATTATGACAGTAAAGTCTGACTTTGCTTAGACAAAAGTCTTGTCACTTAACAGAAATAATGAACAGTATAGAATATAAAATCATGCAGCAGTGGAAAAATAATTAATATTGTGTATGACTCTTATGAGCTTAGATGACTGCATCCATACATCTCTGCAATGACTCAAATAACTTAATTATAAAGTCATCTGGAATGGCAAAGAAAGTTCTTGCAGGACTCCCAGAGTTAATCAAGATCCTCTGGATTCATCTTCAATGCCTCCTCCTTCATCTTACCCCAGACATGCGCAATAATATTCATGTCTGGTGACTGGGCTGGCCAATCCTGGAGTACCTTGACCTTTTTTGCTTTCAGGAACTTTGATGTGAAGGCTGAAGTATGAGAAGCGCTATCCTGCTGAAGAATTTGCCCTCTCCTGTGGTTTGTAATGTAGTGGGCAGCACAAATGTCTTGATACCTCAAGGCTCATACACACTGGGACGCTTTTCATTTGCGTTTATCGTCAGCGTTTTCCAAGACGTTTTTCCGGATTCAAACTCAAGCGATTTTCACAGGCGTTGAGCAGAAGAGTATGCAAAATCACTCCTTGACGTTAGATGGCGCTACACAACTTTAAGCTTCTGACACCTGCTTGTAACACAGAGAACGAAGACAAAGTTGACATGCTTGTTGTTATGGATGGTTCGAGTAGCAGCGCCAGTTCTAGCAATGAAGAAATGATTTTTGTTCACCAGTGCAATAAGCAGCTCTACGTTCATATCGCCTCTGGGCATCTTCTTCAATGTGCACTCGCATTGAAAGTGTTGCGCTTGAGCGCCTCCAAGTGCTGCTTACTGTAACTTTAGCAGCTCTGTGCACGTGAACAAAAGTGGCAATTTTGTGGCTGACGTGTGCACGATCACATTGACGCCCTTTATTAAGTCACGAGGCGTTAAACGTCAACAGAAAACGCGAGCAAAAAACGTCTCTGTGTTCACGAGCCTTCAGGCTGTTGTCATCCACTTTGCAGATCTCTGGGACGCCCCCTATACTGAATGTAACCCCAAACCGTGATTTGTTTCTTCACCAAACTTGAGAATCTTGGCTCCATGCAGGTTCCAATAGGTCTTCGGCAGTATTTGTGATAACTGGGATGCAGTTCAACAGATGATTCATCAGACAAATTGACCTTCTTCCACTTCTGCCACTCCCAAATGATCAACTAGAAGTCAACTTATTAAGTGCTGCTCTTACAACTGGAATCAATGACAAGACTTTTGTCAGGCTAGTGTATTTTTGGGTGAACTGTCCCTTAAAGACATATTTGTTTTAACTCATATTTTTATGATTGATAATTCATAGTAAGTTTGTCCTATTTTATTTCCATTTTCTAAGCCACAGTGAATAAACTGTGATGATGTGAGAAATGCTGAAGCTGTGTGAACAGATCAATGCTGCGTGAGTCTTCCTTTCACAAACTGTCTGACATCATAATTGAATCTCATTTGCATTGGCATTGATTTACCTACAGACAGGGCAGTGAGAGAACAGGGTGACACTACTGACGTCACACACACATGAAAAGGCGACAGACACTCTAACAGCTCCCAGCAATCGATGTCTTACATAAGAGCTCTGTCTGCTGATATAAATCTCAACGAATAACCGTGTAAATCTCACACACGACAACAAGCAGCAAATCTGCACCGCGGTAAATCCACCAGAGCATCCTGGCATTCATACAGCAGTGCGGCATGAAACATGACCTACAGTCAAGGACAAACACACACACTGACACGCATATACACACTCACGCACATACACACTCAGACTTGCACGTGCGCACACACACGCATTTACCAAACTATATACATTGAGACATTACATAGACTTTGTTGAAAATATATCTTATCAGTATGTAAAAACAAACACTCACACACACGCACACACCCATACTGAATGCATGTGCCCACACAGTACGCTCACACACACATGCACAAAAAATGAACACACATACAATACATACACACGAACACATGCACATGCACACACACACACACACACACACACACACACACACACACACGCACACACACACACGCACACACACACACACACATACACACACAACAAACAAACATACACATGCACACACAAATGCACAAAAAACAAACGCACAAAAAACAAACGCACACATACAGTACATATGCACAAATACACACACACACACACACACACTAAACCACAGGCATGCACGCACATGCACACACAAACTGTATGCACAGACACACACACAAGAACATGCACACAGCACACACAGGCAGACATGCACATGCACACACAGTACGCACAAACACATGCACAAAAAAACAAACATACAGTTTGCACACGAATGCACACACATACACACATGCACAAACCCTCACATACAGTACACACACACACACACACAACACATAAACAAACAAACACAAACATGCACAAACATACACACATGCACACAATCACCCTCACATGCACAAACCCTCACATACAGTACAAACACACACGCACACACATGCAAAACAAACAAAACATACACACATATGCACAAACACACTTATATGCACAAACCCTCACAAGTACACTCTCTCACACACACACACACACACACACACACACACACACACACACACACACAAACAAACAAATATAAACACACAAATGCACACAATGTGAATTTTTGGGTGTGACATTCTATGGTCACAGTACATTCCACTGTTTTTAAACTCTACAAATTATATTTTGAACCACTCGAGCAGTGTTTCTCAATCCTGGTCTTCACACCCTGCTGATCTGCATATTTTGCATGTCTCTCTAATTAAACACACCTGATTTAGAGAATCCGCTCGTTAGAAGAGCTCCATGCATGAAGTGTGTTCTGACTGACAGCAGGTCCCTACGCAGTGTGCATTGCTCCCTAGTGCATTCTCCTTCACTGCTCTCTACCTGAGCAGGAGAAACTTTTATTGCACTTCGAAGCATTCACTCAGGGGCTTACACAATGGCATGAGATAATACATCTCACACACCTAAATGCCATTCGAATGAAATATACACTCACCGGCCACTTTATTAGGTACACCTGTCCAACTGCTTGTTAACGCAAATTTCTAATCAGCCAATCACATGGCAGCAACTCAATGCATTTAGGCATGTAGACATGGTCAAGACGATCTTCTGCAGTTCAAACCGAGCATCAGAATGGGGAAGAAAGGTGATTTAAGTGACTTTAAACGTGGCATGGTTGTTGGTGCCAGGCGGGCTGGTCTGAGTATTTCAGAAACTGCTGATCTACTGGGATTTTCACGCACAACCATCTCTAGGGTTTGCAGAGAGTGGTCCGAAAAAGAGAAAATATCCTGTGAGCGGCAATTCTGTGGGCGCAAATGCCTTGTTGATGCTAGAGGTCAGAGGAGAATGGCCAGACTGGTTTCAGCTGATAGAAAAGCATCAGTAACTCAAATAATGCATAACACATCCAACCTTGAGGCGGATAGGTTACATCAGCAGAAGACCACACCGGGTGCCACTCCTTTCAGCTAATGACAGGAAACTAAGGCTACAATTCACACAGCCTCACCAAAATTGGACAATAGAAGATTGGAAAAGTGTTGCCTGGTCTGATGAGTCTCGATTTCTGCTGCGATATTCGGATGGTAGGGTCAGAATTTGGCATCGACAACATGAAAGCAAATAGAAAGCTAAATAGAAATAGAACAAATGTCATCAGAATCCTTTACACCAAAGCAAAACAAAAAAAACTCTTTAACAGCAGATAACAGTTGTAATAGATGCTCTAAGTCCCCGGCAGACCATACTTACACATTTTACACCTGCCCTAAATTGAATTCTTTTTTTTGACACACTGTTAAGAGCTCTTAATATTTCTGTGTAATCCTGCCCAATAATTGCAATTTTTGGTTTACCCCCTATTGACGTTTTATATAATAAGCACCAAACAAATATTATTGCTTTCGCCTCATTGTTACCCAGAAGGAAAACATTGCTAAATTGGAAATCTTCATGTGCCCATGCAAATCTGTCCTGGTTGAAGGACCTAATGTCTTTACATATAGAACAAATTTAAATACCCCATTAGGAACTCTGTCAGCTTATTTTATAAAATGTGGAACCCTGTGATTTATTTAGTCGAGACCTTACCCTCTTTGTAAATGTACCTTCTTTTTTTATTTATTAGCATAATTTTCTTATTTTGTGTTTGTGGGGTCGATTTAAGTTGGGATAATGGTAATGTTACGGTTGTTTACATAACTGTATTCCATTATTATTTTGTATGTTTAAAACAAGCAGATTATACTATACACTCAGCGGCCACTTTATTAGGTACACCTTACTAGTTGGACACCGTTTACCTTCAGAACTGCCTTAATCCCTTATGGCATAGATTCAACAAGGTACTGGAAATATTCCTCCATTTTGGTCTATATTGACATGAGAGCATCACGCAGTTGCTGCAGATTTGTAGGCTGCACATGCATAATGAGAATCTCCCATTCCACAACATCCCAAAGGTGCTCTATTGGATTGAGATCTGGTGACTGTAAAGGACATTTGAGTACAGTGAACTCATTATTATGTTTAAGAAACCAGTCTGAGATGATTCTCGCTTTATGACATGGTGTGTTATCCTGCTGGAAATAGCCATCAAAAGATGGGTACACTGTGGTTATAAAGGGATGGACATGATCAGCAACAATACTCGGGTAGGCTGTGACGTTGACATAATGCTCAATTGGTACTAATGGGCCCAAAGAGTGCCAAGAAAATATCCCCATACCATTACACCACCACCACTAGCCTGAACCGTTGATACAAGGCAGGATGGATCCATATTTTTATGTTGTTGATGCCAAATTTTGACCCTACCATCCAAATGTGGCAGCAGAAATCAAGACTCATCAGAACAGGCAACATTTTTACAATCTTCTATTGTGCAATTATGGTGAGCCTGTGTGAATTGTAGCCTCAGTTTCCTGTTATTAGCTAACAGGAGTGGCACCCAGTGTGGTCTTCTGCTGCTGTAGCTCATCCTCCTCAAGGTTCAACATGTTGTGCCTTCAGAGGTGCACTTCTGCATAACTCATGAAATGAGTGGTTATTTGAGTTACTGTTGCCTTTCTATCAGCTCGAACCAGTCAGGCCATTCTCCTCTGACCTCTGGCATCAACAAGGCCTTTGCACCCACAGAACTGCTGCTCACTGGATATTTTCTCTGTGGAACCATTCTCTTTAAACCCTAGAGATGGTAGGGACAGCAGTTTCTGAAATACTCAGACCAGCCCATCTGGCATCAACAACTATGCCACATTCAAAGTCACATAAATCACATTTCTTCCCCATTCCCCGGTTTGAACTGCAACAGTTCGTCTTGACCACTGAGTTGCTGCCATGTGATTTGCTGATTAAAAATTTGCGTTAACGAGTAGTTAGACAGGTGAACCTAATAAAGTGGCCATTGAGTGTATATTTCACATCATGTACTTACTGTTATTCAAATACCTGCTTTAAAAAAAGAAATAGAACAAACATCATGACATAAAACAATGAAAATACTATGTTTATACCACGCTGGTGCACAAGGTTCAGTATTGAGAAACTCTGCCCTTCAACCAACCATACCTCTTACAGGAAACTTAATAACATAAATAATTGTGATAAAGTTATGTACAAAATTCTGATTCATAAGGCTTCTGATAAACCTGGAGACATAGACAATGTCCTCATAAGTCCTCTTCTCTTTGTAATACCTGTGTTATACCATGTCATTATACAAATTGGTGTTCTCTTACATCACAAAAAACATGCACACAAACACACACTTACACACAGATCCAAACAGGAACAGCCATGTCCTCAGGCTTTCGTGTTAATGACATTTAGGGAAAGCAGGCGTATCGTTGCACACATTAAGAAAGACAGAACGATTTATAGAGACGTGCACACACACACACACACACACACACACACATAGACACAATTAATCTAATCTTATATCTGTCCTCTGATGCTTATTGTAAATCTTCCTCATGGAGATAGAGGCCGTCAGTACACACTGCTTTTATGGCTCTCTGTAGTGTGAAATCTTCAATAAAGCTGTCATGGAGGGCTTGGGAACATTTGCGCTCTGAGGTTCACATGAAGCCGCACGGGCCGAGGACACGGTGAAGGCCAAACTAGAGGAGCTACTGAAACTTTAATGTGCAATGCAAAACGTCTGATTCTGTTGTGTACGAATGCTAAAAATGCACAGTGCTAGAAACATAACAAGGCATGATCAAATTGTGTCTACTGAGATGTTTTTATCTAATCAATATCTGAAGGATATCCTATCGTTGTGTGTGTTTTCATAGTTACTTATTATATTGCGAGCTTCTGCTGGGGCATGTGAATTTCCCTTTGGGATTCATAAAGTCAAAGTTGATTCAGTGTCAGAACTTACAGTGCACTCAAAAAACACTCACTGCTTTTCAAATTGCTTAATTAAAATGAGTTGAATCAGCACAATTCTTTGTTTTGATTTGAATTAATTAAGTATTTTTTGGGACAACTTGTTTTATGTTCAGTCAAAGTTCCTTTAAGGCAAGTCAATCGGCGGCCATTTTAGAAACGCTTCTCAGGCAGTATGCGCAGGCATTTTGTCTGAATGAAGAAATGTCAAATTCTCCAAAACTGTTTGCCAAGCTTCTGATTACATTTCATATTTGGAATCCCCAATAAAATTAAATAACTGTCTCATAAGTTTTGTTTCTAAACGTCTGAATCAAACAAAATCGGTTTATTTTCAGGTTGCCCAAGCTGATGCGCATGCGCACTTGAAAGGAACAAGATCATGATACCAACCTCACTTATGGCCGTGTTACACATTATATCCTCTGAATAATGCTTTGTTAGTTTGCGCTGGTCTTCTGAAGCAATTTACAACGTTGTCTAGATGGCAAATCTGCTTCAGAAATGACAGCGACTCTTTGTTTACAAGTTTGTGGGCATTTACAAGTTTGTTTCTGTCATGTGACGTGCGTTTGACAGGACGGACTGTACCTCGCGATTGTTTCATACAGATTACAAAACCAAGTGTAGATGGTTCATTTAAAACTACAGATTTCAAGCTTTATATGGATACATTTCTTATGTATGTTGAAGCAGGTATTTGCTGAGATTCCAGTGCATTTGTTGACCACAAAAACGTAAAAGCACATGTCTGGTCCGAGCTTCTTCCCCGGAGAAACGTCACTCTATAGCCTATCCACTTGTTAAGTGTGACATCACGTGAAGCGACTTCTGGATCCAAGCGCTCTATCAAAATGTATAGAAAGACTTAACAAATGGTCATAATAAATGTGTAAAGTGCTGTAATTCTTTCGAAAATCACGAACGCAACATATACAGTGAAGTCAGAATTATTAGCTCCCCTTTAAATTTTTTTTTCCTTTTTAAATATTTCCCAAATATTTAACAGAGCAAGGAAATTTTCACAGTATGTCTGGTAAAACATTTTCTTCAAGAGAAAGTCTTATTTGTTTTATTTCAGCTAGAATAAAGGCAGTTTTCAAATTTAAAAAAAAAAACATTTTAAGGTCAAAATTATTAGCCCCTTTAAGCTATATTTTTTTTCAATAGTCTACAAAACAAACCATCGTTATACAATATCTTGCCTAATTACCCTAACCTGCCTACACTGTAAAAAAAATCAAACTAACAAATAGTTAACTCAGTTTAAAATTGCAAGTTAGGTGGACATATTTTTGAGCTCAGAGTTTAATTTACTCATAAAAATGATTTAGCTGCATGTTTGGAAGTGTTTGTTTAATGAAAGTAAAATATTCAGTTGAGGAGACTTTAAATTTTGATTTCTCCATATCTTCAAAAAAAATTGAGTTGACTTAAAATTTTAAAGCAACCGGCTGCAAGGAAATTGAGTTTATTAAACTTCAGTGTTTGAAGTTGAGCCAAATTATTTCATAAAGTATACTTGACTTAAACCAGCCTTTTCAGTCAACTTTAAAAATTAATTTGGCACAACTTTAACCACTAAAGCTTAATAAACTCAAATTTTCTTTGCAGCCAGTTGCTTAAAATTTTAAGTTAACTCAACGTTTTAATTTTTACAGCGTAGTTAAACTAATTGACTTAGTTAAGCCTTCAAATGTCAATTTAAGCTGTATAGAAGTGTCTTGAAAAATATCTAGTCAAATATTATGTACTGTCATCATGGCAAAGATAAAATAAATCAGTTATTAGAAATAAGTTATTAAAACTATTATGTTTAGAAATGTGTTGAAAAAAATCTCTTCGTTAAACAGAAATTGGGGAAAAATATTTATAAATATAGGGGGGCTAATAATTCAGGGGGTCTAATAATTCTGACTTCAACTGTATATCCATGCCTAAAAGGCCAGAAATAGATTAATTCTTTATATATTGTTCAAATATTGGTGTCTGTGATCCAGCATGTACACCATGACTTTATATAAAATTCACTTTAATGTGTGATATTACGAAACATTTATCATAAACAAATCTTTTCTCAATTCAAAAGAGTAGCGGCTTAGACCTGAAAACAGTATTCCATACAAAACCTTTAACAAGCAGATTGGCTACAGTCTATTGGTTCTGTACTAGTAGGTGGGGCTTCATTCACGATATTGACTGTTCCCTATTCAAAACTATACGAGTGACGAGTGTATCTTAGTCTTTGCTTAAATCCACTTAAATTTGTAAAAACAATAAAGTCAACTTAATGAATTTGTGTTAGGACAACATGAAGGAATTGTGTGGAACCCAGCATTGTTCACAGTGTAAAGAGATGGCATCTGAAACTTGCAGTTGTTGAACATTTTACAAATACATTTTTACAATTCCGTTTGTATTAACAATTATTGACTAAGTTACCACTAAAGCACTGTTTTGTTTTAGATCATTAATCTGTGCTGCCTCACAGTCTGTATGAAACCAGTTTTATAAGGTGCCTTTGAAATGGAAACTCGGGTTAAGTTTCAGGGTCAGAAACTAATATTTGCCCCCTGGCAAGGATTTGCAGGGGAATTTGTTCACCTTCATGAGGGCAATTCTTTTAGTGTGTTGTTGCAACATTCTGAAAACGTACCCCTATATACATTTCTGGAGATCGCAAATTATGTAGCCAGAGGTATGTATTTAAAACAAACGCTATTGAGCGGTATGACAGCATTCCTTTTCACACTTACCAGCTGACCACTTACCTCCGTATGGACGTTTCTTCTACTGTTACCAGTTTGTCCAGTTTGCAAGCTTTTTTGTTTTAAAAAATGCATAACAGACGTCTAATACACGTCTAAACATAGTCATCTTGGCTAAAACGCAGCTAAATTTGGGCTGTCAAATAGACATCCAAGAATGGCCAAAACTAGGCTAGTCATCAAATAAACAGAAATGAATGACTACACATATAAAGTCTGTCTAATCAGACTAGTCTAGTTTAGGGCTATTCTTAGATGTCTATTAGATTTTCACTGACAGCTCAAGTTTAGCCTTGTTTTAGCTTGTTTAAGTTGTCAATTGTCTATTAGTCGTCTACTGAACACAAAATTATTTGCTACGGTTGGCTCGATGTGTACGTCGGAGCATTTGAGATGCATAGTAGAGTTGACCGTGACATTGGGGTTCGAGTCAGGCAAAGAACGGTTCCAGAAAGCAGATAAGACAAAAACAAAAGCCAAAAAAAATAAATAAACAAGTAAATAACAGGGTGAGAATGTGTTAAAATCTAAACATGATAAAAAAAATCTGGCGGCGAGGGCTTTTCTTTTTCTGGATTGCTTTTGAAAACACTGTTGGTTGGGTTTAGGGAAGTGGGTGGGCGCTGGTCAATTGGTGCTTTTGAAAACACTATCGGTTGGGTTTAGGAAAGGAGGGGGGTGGGTCACTCAATTGGTCAGTCAGTCAGTCGACAGCAACCTCTGGTGGATTTATGTGAGAAAAACAGACGTAAATGGCCTTCGCGAGAGAAATTTGAAATCTTAAAAAGCATACACAGGGGCATCTCGTGGATTTGCGAAAACAAAAACTGCAGGAAAAAAAAATTGCTCCTGGAACATATTTGGTGCTCTCCAGAAATGTATGCAGGGGTAGGTGACTAATGTAACACAATTGTATGGGGTTATATTTGAGACACAACCCTGCTCACAAAAGATCCTGTTTTATTGTTATTTTATTGTAAGATCATGTTTTTATGTATTTACCTCCAAAAACTGCATAGCAAAAATGATTTTAACTCGATTAAAAGGCATTCTTGTGTTCATAAAAATAATTTTGACCCAAAAACTCTGTTAAGACGTGTGCAACAACCCATTTTGCATGCTCAAAACATGATCTTTTGCATGCAGAATTGTGTCACAAATATAACCCCATACAATCAGCTACTTTAATACGCTCAACAACAAAAAAAGTCAATGAAAATAATTCTCATTAATTTCCAACAATACACATATAACTGAGTGGCCAAAACTTATAAAAAAGTTTCTGTTTAAGCTGAAAACATCCTTGTAATCATCCTTGCAGCAAAATTCATTTAGTTTTCCTTCGGCTTAGTCTCTATTTCAGAGGTCGCCGCAGTGAAATGAACCATTACAGCATATGTTTTACGCAGCGGATGCCCTTCCAGACGCAACCCAGTACTGGGAAGCACCCATACACTCTCACATTCACACAAACACTACGGCCAATTTAAACCGGAGCACCCGGAGGAAACCCGCGCCAACACGGGGAGAATATGCAAACTCCACACAGAAATGCCAATTGATCCAGCTGGGATTCGAACCAGCGACCTTCATGCTGTGAGAACGACAGTGCTAACCACTGAGCCACCTAAAGCAAAGTTAATTTACATGATTTTGAAAGAGTACATTTTTCACCCTTGTGTTAAGCAAAAATCCAGAACATTGTAGGCTACTACAATTTTACTATTATTTTAATGTGCAATACATTGCTAATCTGAATCAATATTTCAGACTTGCCTTCAAACATCTTTTAAAACAAGATATATTTACATGAGCATTTTAAAAGATGAATTTCACCATTGCACATTAAGCATGTAAGAATTTATATTCACATCAAGTTCTCATCACTGCTGGATAAGAATTTACACACTACCAAATGCTCAATAAATCAATACCAATGCCCCTGAATATTAAAAAGAGCATCATAATAAACCTGCAGGGGATTTTTCACAGAATGTGTTAGCATCTGAACCACATCTTTTTTCTCAGTATCATCACACTTATCTGATCACTGAAAACCCCCGACTGCGTTGAAACTGCTTTTAAAAAAGCTTTACAGTTTTTTATCAAACATTCAACTTGACACTTACCACCTACTTGACATTTCAAGGTCGAATAAACAACCACCCAAAATCATAAGTTAATAATGTAGGTGCTCTAGAAATGTATTTGTTTTTCATATAGAGATATTTGTGTCTTTAAAAATTATTTTTATTGAAGTCAATGAAAAACAAGACATTTTCACCTTACATTTATGTTACATGTTGTGTAATTATGTTATTTTGTATATACACTGTAAAAATATGCATAAAACTTATAAAAAAATGGCAGCTGTGCTCAAATATTATGGTAATCTACTGTATTTTATATATTTTGTGTTATACTCCAGTGTTTTGAAGTACTAACATTTCCACATTGTACATACTGTGTTACATGATATAGAGCAAAAAGCTATAACTATGTATCAATAAAATTAAATAATAATAAATTATAATATTAAAATACAGTTTTTCTCAGTCGCGTTGGTGCATTTCTCACAACACTATTTACATTTGCACAACAGTTAATGCATTTCTCAAAACAATTAGTGCAAACTGCAAAACCTAGTGGATAACTTGCAAAAGCGTGTCACTTCCTCAAAATGGAGAGCTCATTCCTCAAAAGCAAGTATTCATGTCAATGAAAGTGTCAGTGTCATCAAAATGCAAAGTCCTGGCACCATTGTTTATGAACAAGATAGTCAAACGGCTTTGTCATGTTTTCATCAAGACAGTTTACTCTGTACATATTTTCCAATGCAAAAAAGTCATTTTGGTGACACGTCCTGAACATGCTCAAGACAGCACTATATACTATTTATACAGCCATTTGAAAACTACAGTAAAGTAAGACAACACTCATTTAGTGAGGTATCTGAGTACAAGACTCTGAATATGTATGTTTCACATTTTTACTGCAGATGCTCTTTGCAATTCTAATTTATTCACAGCATTGTGCAAAAGAATAAATACACCCTTATTTACAACAAACATAAACTTCCCTTGGGTAGAGCTGTGCACAACTGTAAACAATATTGCAGTACGTATTGAAACTGAACCTACAACATACACAGGTCTGTTAATCATTCATGAAATTGTTCAATTTAGAAGACATTTTCAGAAAAAAAAGATTTAAAGTTTTTAAATAAAATTAGCTTGACAGATTTTGACAACTAGTTCAACATTTGTGTATGTAATGACTTAAGTAATGAAATGAGGACTATTAGTTTTATATGAAATGACTATTTAGCATCCACTAAATAAGTTTAATTAATTTTGACTGACATGACTTAAACAAATGATAATGTTACAAACAGCAGAGAGTTGTATAAAAGCAATTGATGCATGTCCAAAAGCATTTGCAATTTGCAGAAGGAATGAGAAACTGCTACTATGATGAGCACAAATGACTAATTGTTTTGAGAAATGCATTAACTGTTGTGCAAATGTAAATAGTGTTGTGAGAAATGCACCAAAGCGACTGAGAAAAACTGTAATATTAATTTTAAAATGAAAGAAATTATCTAATTGTATGCAAAATGAACAACAATGCATCAACTTTTTTTGTTACAATATTAATTAGTTTACTAAAATGTCAATAAAAATCACTTTGTTCAACTTCCCAGTTGAATTTTCAACAATAAAAGTCTACAAAGCAGAGATAAATGTCCCATAATGCAACTCTAATGGATATTTTCGACAGTATATAATAGCTTGATATTGTTGGAAGGTTTTTATTATTATCGGTTTTCTTAATTATTTGTTTTTTTAGCTGTAGTAAAAAATATTGTGGTAATCTACCATATTTCATATCTTTTGTGTTATACACCAGTGTTTTGAAGTATTAATATCTACACATCGTACCTCTGTTATTTGGTATAGAGCAAAAGCCTATGTTTTGTAGCCTATATATATCAATAAAATGAAATAACAATGATAATATTAATTTTAAAATGAAAAAAAATTACCTAATTGTATGCAAAATGATTAATTAAACAATACATCATAACTTTGTGAAATATATAATATATATTCTGTATTAATTACAATATTAGTTTGCTTCAAACTACTAAAATGCCAATAAAAGTCACTTTGTTAAACTTCCCAGTAGATTTTTAAAAAATAAAAGTCAACAAAGCACTGTTTTCAGTATCACTTCTCGCGAGTATTTGTCTTTTTAGCTGTAGTCAAAATATTACAGTAATCTACCATATTTCATATATTTTGTCTTATACACCAGTTTTGCAGTCCTAACATTGACAAATTGTACCGATGTTACATGGACAAAAACACAACCATAAGCATGTAGTAATAGAAACATGTTTGTTTTTCATGTAGAGTTCTTTCTGTCTTTGAGAATCATTTTTACTGAAGTCATTGCAAAATAAGAAATGTTTACCTAACATTTATGCCAAATATTGTGTAACTATGTTATTTTGAATATACAGTGTAAAAATATCCATAAAACTAATCATTTAAAAACTGCCAGCAGTGCTTAAAATATTACGGTAATCTACCGTATTTCATATCTTTTGTTACACACCAGTGTTTTGAAGTACTAACATCTCCACATCGTACCTGCTGTATGTTACATGGTATAGAGCAAAAACCCATAACTACATATCAATAAAATGAAATAATAATAATTATATAATTTAAAAAATTAAAGAAATTATCTTATTGTATGCAAATAGTCAACAATGCATCAACTTTTTTGTGAAATATAATATATACTGTATATATATATATATATATATATATATATAATTACAATATTAGTTTAAAACTACTAAAATGTCAATAAAAGTCACTTTGTTCAACTTCCCAGTTGAATTTTCGACAATAAAAGTCAACAAAGCAGAGATAAATGTCCCATAATGCAACTCTAATGGATATTTTGACAGTATATAATAGCATGATATTGTCTGAAACTATTTATTATTATCACTTCTCACGATTATTTGTCTCTTTAGCTGTGGTCAAATATATCTACCGTATTTCATATATTTTATTTTATACACCAGTGTTTTAAAGTACTAACATCTCCACATCGTACATATGTTAAAAGGACAAAAACACAACCGTAAGCATGTGGTAATGAGAAGGTCATATAATGAACCAATGCTCATCACAAACAACTTGCAGAAAAACATGCTAATACATATGGTGCTTAGTGTCATTCACACAACTACTAAACATCATCACGGTAACACACAAGAGAGAGAGAGGTGTTTATTTAATGATCCTGCATCTGACACAGCTTTCGGAGAACAAACTCAGAGAGCCCAGTGGAGCCGTCAGCTTTCTCTTTCTAGTTGTTGTTGATTATTTAGGTTTGTGCTTCAGTAAACTCTCCATCTATCCTGACAGGAGCTCAGAGGCTTCAGTGTCACCCGAGACTCGCTTCACTTTGAAATGGGTCACCTAGTAACTGCTCACCTTCCTCAAATAGACGAACAAGTTTTACAATGCAGGAAACCACAAACACAGGAACCAAATGAAAAAGGGCCTGCTTATTAAAGGCTGAAGGGTTTTAATTGCAGGTCAAAAAGAAAATTGGCATTCATACAATGTATGGAGCATAAAATATGTACAGTGCTCAGCATATATAAGTACAGCCATCACAAATCTATCTTATAAATTCATATTTTTAATAGGAAGCTGTACAATATTTTATTTGTGCATATACATTAGATTAGTCAGTACTGAAGCCAAATCTGTAGCTTATTAACAAAATAACTTACGATAACGAAAAAACTAGAATAGCCAAATTTACGTTATGATAAATATTAAATACAAATATAAAAAAGAGGAAAAATCAAGAGAAGCAAAAAAAAAGTCAATATTTAGTTTCAATTTTGTAGGTTGTAATTTTTTTTTGCAATATTTTGCTTGAGTTTAATTGTATTATCTTTCAATTTCTAAATATGTTTGGTGACTAAAATAGTATTTTAATAAATATATATTTAATAAATCTGTTTTGTTTAAATGCACCAAAATACATTGGCTATATTCACTGAGAAATAATAAAAATAAAAAATTTTAGTTTTCAAAAGGTGGTGTACTCAATTATACTGAGTACTGTATATTTTTAGTATAACAGAAGTGAACAAGACTGTCAACATGTGAAATTAGAAGGGAAAAAAAAAGAATAATTTTAAGTGGCCTTTATGTGTCTTTTGTATTAAAATGAGCACTTTTAAAGCAAGATGCCACAGGCAAACTAAATTAACTCACAGGAGATTTTATTTTCACTTTTAAAAATATTTATTTTTGCACTTTTGTTTTAGAATAAAAAAGAAATGTGAAAAAAGGAAAGAAAGAATTAACTTTTTTTTTTTCGCTTGATCTACTCAACTTTAGATTTTTTTCCATACTTAAATCCCAAAATATATCTAAATTTCCCCACTGTAAAAACATATATAAACATTGATTAATTGATTGTTTAATTTAATATTTTACATAACATTACATAGTTTCTTTCATTGTAGGTTTAAAAATATTATTTTATTTATAGTCTGACATATACCGTGTGTATGTGTGTGTGTGTGTGTGTGTTTGTGTGTGTTTGTGTGTGTGTGTGTGTGTGTGTGTGTACACGTGTACGTGTGTGTGTGCTGATATAAAGCAACATCGCACTGCTACGAGTGTGATGTTATAGATATAGATAGATAGACAGACAGACAGACAGACAGACAGACAGACAGACAGACAGACAGA
>CAIGQZ010032287.1:9074150-9110792 GCA_903798205.1 Danio tinwini
AGATAGATAGATAGATAGATAGATAGATAGATAGATAGATAGATAGAGATAATAAATCAATAAAATGAAATAAAAATAATAATACTCTTTCAACCTATAATGAAAGAAATAATGTAATGGTATGCAAAATATTCAATTAAATAATGCATTATTTAAATTTATCAATAAAAATAAATAAATAAATAAATTGTAAGGTAATATGTTCGTATACTTAAAAACATACAAATCATTTTTATTGCATAATAAACATAACTATTTTACATTTTGTCAGTTTGGGCTAATTTGTACAAATTCATATGATGTCAGTCCCACAAAACTGTACGATTTTTTTAAAAGGAGGCATGGCACCCAACCCCACCCCTAAACCCAGTCATCATTGGGATATGAGCAAATGGTATTGAAATAAACAAATGAGATCCTATAAATTCACAATAATTACACTGTAAAACATTATATGATTCAGCTTAAAAATTGAAGGCAAGTTTTTTTTACAGCATAGCCACCAAATCAAAGTTACGAATTGCAGTGGGATATCGTTGACAATTCATAAAAAAAGATTTTCGTCAATGATTTTTACGTGCATGATTGTATGTATGATCATATAATTAAAAAGATTACAGAATGTTTATACTTATTTCCATTTATAGCAAATAAAATGCTTTAATTGCTCACTTTTCTCATTCTGTCTTTGTACTTCTCATATCCTCTACAGTGTGCTGCAGTGCAGAGCGATAGTCTGAAGTCAGATTATCCCAGAGATATGCCCTGCTAGAGTTTCTTCACTAGCATCCGGGGGTTCAAGTTCCTCACATTACCACCTGTTGGCAGACGTCTGACCTGCACCTCAAAGGTCAAAGGACAGAGTATCATATATTGTTGAAGTTACTAGAATAATACGCCACATTTTTATATCCCTCCACTAATACAAATACCAGTGTGACCAGACAGTGTATGACAGTACATGCAAGACATATGTTATGGATATGAAATCTAACATGGAGGTATTCTGAGATGATGAAAATCAATCTTCAAACAATGATTATTTCCAGAATAGCCCAAATCCGCATTCCTGGAACGGATTAAAACAGGACAGATTAAGTCAAAACAGAACACAAGGTAAAATATAAACCTGTAGCAATAAAAAAAAACTTGGATGAGAATAGACGTTGCAGTTCACTTATGTTTATAGATGAGTAAAAGTGTTAGAAGATATAACAGGAATAGTATGGTATGTTTACCAATGTTTAATTATGTTTAAATATCAAAAACAGCCATGATTTCGTTTCTGCATAAATAAAAAATTGTGATCAACTGCTATTTTAAATATAACCGTATAGTTTAACAATGGAAAAAAGATATATAATAATTATTACACTTAATATTCCCATTATACTTCATTTCACGTGTTCTCAAGACATTTGTTTACTTGTGTGAGATAGAAATGCAATTCATTTTGTTGAAATAAATTATTCATAAGAAATTCTGCCTGTGCGTGGCTTAAATCTTTAATGCATATGCGCATATTCAAATTTGACAAATGAAGATGTCAGGTTTGACAGTATTGATGCCAAACAGCATTAGCGCTTGGAAGTTTCACATGCAACTGCACCGCATCAATTCTAATAAGACGACGTCTGAAAATTATTGAGCTGCATTGTTTACGCCCATTTTCATTTTCACACATCATATATTATTAGTGTGGCAGGAAATATAAGTGAAACTATAAAGCTGGTGAACCGAATAGGCACATTATTGCTTAAGGGACTAACAAATATTTAATCACAATATACTTTACCGTCAAAATCTCCATTCAGGACAGATAAGTAACAATATTCTCCCATGTCAAATATGTAAATTGAGTTCCTACACTAGACATCTTAAATTTTAATTATATATAAAGTTGAATTATTAGCCCCTCTTTAAGTTTTTTTTTCTTTTTTTAATATTTCCCAAATGATGTTTAACAGAGCAAATAAATTTTCACAGTATTTTTGATAATGTTTTTTCTTCTGGAGAAAGTCTCATTTGTTTTATTTTGGAAAATTTTTGTTTTATGTTAAATTTTTTAAAACACATTTTAAGGTCCAAATTATTAGCCCCTTTAAGCTATATTTTTTTCGATAGTCTACAGAATAAACCATCATTGTACAATTAAAATGAAAATTAAGGAAAGCATTGGCAGAAAGTACACTCTCGAAAATAAAGGTATAATATCTGTCACTGGGGTGGTACATTTTTGTTCCTAACAGATCCTTAAAGGTACATATTAATACCTAAAAAAACAAATGTGTACCCCACAGTACATTAGAGGCCCAAAAGTGAACCCTAAAAGTATACTAATGTCCACAAGTACGGTACAAAAGTATACATTTAGTGACAAACAATCAGTGTTGGACATGTTCCTTTAAAAGAGTAATTAGTTATAGTCAGGGCTTGACATTAACTTTTTTGATCACCAGCCACTGTGGCTAGTAGTTTTCCAACATTACTAGCCATTCGCCATTTTCACTAGCCACAGTTTTGTTGTTGGGAAAATATATTTTATATGCATAAACTTGACTTGGCATGCAAAAATTACTTGATTTAGACTTTGTGTTATGCCCACATGCCTCCTTATTTATTTCACTTTTTTTGTGTGTATGCCCCTGCTCAATGTGCATCAGCAAATGGGCAGTGGTTTCAGTGTCGCATTGCAATTTGTTTTTATTTTTTACAGGACTTTTCAGAGCTCAACACAGGGGATTTACCAAATTTATCTCTGACCACACAAAAAGAAACAAATAATTACTCAAAACATGCTTAATATAGCTGTATACATGCTCTTTTTACTCAACAAACCCTTTCTTAATAAAAACAATTACATTTAAAAAAATAATTATTGCCATGTATCTAAAACTATGCACAGTAGCCTAGTCTGTCCAGGCTAAAGGTCTCTCAGATCACTAGTTAAGTACGCATACATGGGGAGCTAATGTCCTATTAAAGCAATGTTATTTTAACAATGACAATTAAACAATATTAACAAAACTAAGCAAAAGAAAGCAGGTAAAACACAAACGGTGTGATAATAAAAGATGATCATGAAGACATGGGTAACGTTAGGCCCATCTGTTCTGATATAAAGAATAGTTCAAACAAATCCGGCTGCTTACAAAAACACATATTTTAGAAACATCCGGAGCTTTTGGAAGCAGCAGGACTGTGTGCACGAGCATCATTTTTTGTCCAGTCTAGGCCTATTTAAAGGAGAACCGATCGCAGCAGTTGCGTTTTCTCTAGGCATGGTTGCTTCGCGCCAGGAAACGGGAGCACACATCACATCACCTGTGTGTGCGAGAGATCATGCTCTCATTCAGTATTCACATGCTTTGCTCACGCAAACTCTATTTTTACAAATTAGTACGATTTGCTCATCACCCAATGACGGTAGAGGTTAGGGGCTACGCCTCCTTTTTAAATTCGACCGAACTCGTACAAATTCGTACGAATTAGACACTAAACTGACAAAACGTAAAATACTTACTTTCCTCGTGAGATCAGGCTGGTCTGTCTAACCCGCCATGGCTGAAATCTACCCGTATTTGGTGGGTGTTAATGTAAAGCCCTGGTTATAGTTATAGTTACTTCTTACAAATAGTAACTGAGTTAGTAACAAGTTGCATAATCATAAAAGTAACTAATTACCAGGGAAGATAACTATTGAGTTACTTTTAAAAAATCTAATTTGTGAAATTACTATAAAATAAATATACAACATTGAACACTTCTCTACACTATTTTAATGTTGTTGTGGGATAATGTGAGAGACAACCATCAAATTATAATTATTATCAGTACTAATTGCACAACAAAACACAAAAGATAGTTTAAAACTTGGAGTATTTATTGCACAGACCACAACTCACAAGGCTTGAGGTGCTTCATTAGATTAGAATTACTTGTCACGGATGCAGAGAGACCCTTTTTTTCTGAGCATAAGTTACATGATACATAAACATTCCTGCCTTTCACCTTAACGAAGGAAAAGTAGTGCTTATATTTACAGTTTGCAAACGCTACCTTTCAACTAGTTGAATTTGTCATAGTTCTGACTCCTGGTCATTGTGCATGTGCTTGTGTGTGAACACACGCCCTACTCTGCCTCTGATTGGCAAACAAGGGAAATGTACTCTAAGCCAATCATCACGTTCTCAGTTACACCACAATCACAGACACACCAATCATCATCACTGGCTGGTTATGTGTCCCGCTCCAGCCCTGAACACACACACACCCACCCCAGAGAAAGAGATCCCAATTATTTGAGAATGAGAGGATTATAGAAAGATTGTATTGTTCTCAATTATAGTATTGTGCATTTTATTGTGTCAGTAATGGCAATGGCATTGTAACAAAGGAAACAGTAATTAAATTGATTGCTTGTTACTAAAAAAAAGTACTGCGGTTAGCAGTGTCTAAATTTTCTTAGGGGTGGCCAGATGAGGCCACACAAAATACTGGAGTGGCACACAAAAAGATTACGAATTCAGTGTAATGTTATTTTTGTATGTAATTATGGTTTCTGGTAAATGAAATAAAGTGGTTTTAATTAATTTAATGAATTACTCTTAAAATATTGCAATTATTATATATATAATGTAATATATTACATTAATAATATCAACAGCAAAATCATATTGGGGTCAACGGTGGCCGTCAGTGACACAGTTTATTTATAGCACCGTTATTCCCATCACTGCAAATAATTAATTGTAAAAAAACTACTTGCTACCTTAAATATTTTGCTGAATCAAATTAACTTTTCAAGTTATCTCAACTTACATCAGTCAAACTGTCTCAAAATACAAAATAATACATAAGGTATAAAAAAACGTATAAAATAATAAAACATAAAAACATTTGTTGTCATAACTTTGTCAAAGCATTTTTTTTACAGTGAAGGCTTACAATGTTTTACATTTCTAGTTTAAATCAACAAAAAATATCCAGTAATTTTTTTATAAATTGCATGAGGATGAGTAGTACAGCATATTAAAGTGTCTCAGAAAATGCTGTAGTTTAACTCGTCAGCCTGAGTCATAAGGAAACCTGACCTCACTGTTGCTAAAGTTCCTGGAAAATAAGATCCCATTCAAATGTATTCGCAACAAAGCCAACATCATTAGGGCCTTTATGTGGGCAAGTTAAATGACAAAGTGTACAAACAGAACAAAAAATGAAGTAAAACACAATGTTTGGCTAATCCTGCGGTGTTTAAACAGAAATGAAAGAGGGCCTAACACATACACCTGCAGCACCCCTGTTGATATATGCGATATGGAGAATGCATTTACTGTACATTGAAGCTCCATAAAAGGGCAGTTTAGGGGTAGATACAAACACAATGAACCTTTAAATAGCTAAAACATAACAAACTGAGGAAACAACAGCCTACTGTTTTCATTTTCCCAGGAGAGTCTGGCAGTCTGAGCATGTCCGATGGGGAACTGTTTAAAGGGAAGTACTACAGTCTGTCATGTGTTGCTGATACATCATTAACAGGACAGTACAGAACAGTATCAAAAATAAAAGTAAAATAAAACATGTTTGTTAATCACTAAGCACCAATTTAATAAGACAACTGCACTGAAATGTCTCTACACCATGAGAAAATGGTTTCCCTTCATTCAAATGCACAAATATGCTTGATATCTGAGAAAAGAAAAAAGAAATCATCCTCATCTTCGATGGAATGGAATCCAAAATATATACAGTATGCTGTTTGTTTTGGATGCACTTTAAAAAAAATAGACTTTCATAAGAGCTATAAATATCAACCGTGGCTTGAGTCACGAATGCTTGTTATGTGTATGTTAGCAAAAAAAATGTTTTATACTGATTGCGCTTCAACTAATCACTGAATCACTAAATAAAAACAAATCATTAGAATCATTGATTCAGGAATCTAACTATCCAGCCTGATCACACGAGGAAATTTGGATTTTAGTTTATTTCAGTTTAGAAGGATTTGTCAGTTTAATGTTTAGTTAATTCACAGTTGTTCAGTTGTACAAAAATGTACGATTTTAAAAAGGATGCATAGCACCCAACCCCACCCCTAAACCCAACCGTCATTGGGAGATGAACAAATTATAATACATTGTATGAATGAGATCGTACAAATTGTAATTCGAATACGAATGATGCCGCGGTCAGACTAGAGCTTAAGCATTCAAAATTCTGTCATATGGCGCTGCAAAATGGGGCAGGATTAAACAAGATGATTATACAAAATTGGTCCATATTTTAACATTTCTGTCCAGAGAGGTCATGTTTTGATCTTCGATTGGTTTCACGCAGTCATGTGATGAGACTTTGCAGGTCAACTCTCAACGTTTATGACAGTGATTGGTTGGGAATCTGATTACACCAGAAGCTCCATGTTTTAAATTGTATTAATTTTACAGTGTGACAATATTTACAGTACTTTTACTGTAGTTTACTTGGCAGTACAAACCGTTATTTTTAGTATTCACTATTGAATAATCAATTCCAAACAAGTAACGAGATCATGTACAACAGTATTTGTATTCGTTGTTATTATATCCATTTTAAAAGATTAACAAAAGTCATTTTCCTTCATCATTCATCATCTTTTTTAAATACATTTTGTGATACAAGATGTTAATTAATCATTTCTTCATCAACTGTCTCATTTTTGTCTTCAACTAGAGCAGCAGTACTTTGATTACAGTAGAATACCGTAAACTCCTAATATGCAGTAAGTTACTGTAAAAGTTTTAACATTACCCACAATGCAGTGCATATTACAGTAGTGAACTGCAAAGAATGTATGTGGTATTTGCAGTAATTAAGTATAAAATTGCAACTTTAATGGTTGCATCATATTTGATTCACCAAAGACTTGAGTAATTTGTTTAGGAACTCATTATACAGGTCATAACAAGTTTCAATTCACTAAAAAAACATCCTCAAAGCAAATTGTTTGGCAATTAGTCTAACAAAGCATTTTTAATTCATTAAAAGAACCTGCTTTAGAGTCATTTGATGAGGAATTGGTCTACACTGGTTTGTCAAGAGTAGGTCAATATTTCATAGCAGACAGCACACAGAAGAGTTTCAATAGAGCCTCAAAATAAACGTTCTCAGCATAATGCAACAATTACCACAATACCACGCTCTCTTTTCTCATTTCCTGTTTCATGTTTAGTAGTTTAGTACTGAAAGCTCCATGTCAGGTGATATTTATTGTTGAACCAAATATTTAGTGACCGGAAAGTGACCTGTAAGATGAGAGATGATCTGTCTGAAACTCGTGAGCTGAGGCAGTAACAAAAAAAAAAACAAAAAAAAAGAAGATCAGAATTAAATAATGATTATCTGGAAGATCTTGAAGACATTGAAGAAAATTCAGCTTTGAACTTTATAAAACCTATTTACTTAGAAAATTTAGAGCTTAGAAGTTCAGGGAAAAACTTAGAGTTCAGGGAAAACATCAGTAGAGTTGCAATATATTTTTCATAGCAATGCTATATTGACAAAATATATGGAAGCCCATTCCCACCTCTGAAAAATAAAAAGATTATAAAAACAATTATTATTATTATTATTATTTCTTTTTTTATTATTATTATTATTATTATTATTATTATTAATAATAAAATATTATTAGGGTATATTAATATTGATCTTATAATGGATTAAATAAAACAGAACTGTTATTATTCTAGCTGAAATAAAACAAATCAATATTATAGGAAATACTGTAAAACAAATTCCTTGCTCTGTTAAACATAATTTGGGATATATATATATATATATATATATATATATATATAAAGAAATTCACAGGAGGAATCATTTTAACAGCAATTATAACATTTTATACCAAAAATTGCAATAATATGACCTAAGTATAGTATACATTGTATTGTGAGAACGATGGTGATTCCCAACCCCAATTCCTATAGACTGATTTCACACGGCCGCCATTATTAACAGCGAAATTGAGGCTGAGGTGGGAAGAAACCCGGAAGTATAGCCTGAGTCACACAGAAATGCTGTGTACCTGGCTGTATATCTTATCAGCGAAGAGAAAGTGGCACAAATTTATCATTTCACCGCCTTCTGAGCGTCCCGAAGGTCCGTTCTGAATGAATAGTAAAAATTAAAAAGGGATATTTGACCTCATTTTCAGCTAAGTTAAGGAAAATGGCACTACTTAGCTAATGTTCTCTTTCCCAAACACACATTTTAAATGCCATTCATCAAACTCAAGTTAATGAACTGATTCTTTCACTATATTAGACTTGTCACGATACAAAATTTCCGTAATGAAATATAAAAAAACACCCATTTCTCGTTAACATTTAAGACACTGTTCGTGGAGTTCTTAAACAGCGCTGATTGGCCAATGTGTTCACGTGCTCAACAGAAATCACTATGATTGGCTGTGAAGGTCATCAGTTCACCTCACCGCTGTTTACTGAGTGCAAACACAGACGAGCGATCCGCAGATGAATCGACTGATCTTCATGGCTTTAAAACGCTCCAATGTCCGTCTATTTCTTCCCACCGCAGCGTCGCTTTTGTGCTTTAAAATGGCGGTCGCGTGAAATAAGTGTATAGCTCTCAGTTCCCCATAGCAAGATGCAAACGTTTATGAAAGTATCAAAGAAAAAATATTGACAGCTAATACTTGTCTTTCCCATGAACATATCATTACAAGATGACCTTTGACTCTTAACTCACTTGCAAAAGCTCTCAGGGTGGTTTCACAAGAACGTCACACAAAACATTCAAACCTAAACCACAGAACCACTGACTTCAGCTATGATGAATGCTGATTACAATCAAGCGCAGATAAGCAGTGAGAAAAAAAAAACATGCAGGTGCGCAGTGCATGTAAGCATTTAATTTTTCAACAATCCTTGTTTCTATAAGCACTACTTGTTTGTGGAAAAACATTTAGGAATTCTTAGTGTGCTTCACAAAGGTAAGTGGGCTTGACAAACCACCTGTATGACATACTTTTTCCCTCTTCATATGCACCTGACACCATCTTAAACCACCATATAATTCTCGGAAAACATTGTGCAATTCTGAGTGTGCTCCATAAAGGTAAGTAGGCTTGACAAACCACCTGTAGGACACAAGTCTTGTTGCCAATCCCAGCTGTAAGAGCAACAAATAATAACTTGACTTCTGCAGTAATTGACCATTTGGGAAAGTGGCAGAATCATCTGTTGAACTGCATCCAATCATCACAAATACTACAGAAGACCTAATGGAACCCGCATGGACCCCAGATTCTCACAGAAAACAGTCAAGTTTAGTGAAGGAAAAATCATGGTTTGGGGTTACATTAAGTATAGGGGCATGCGAGAGATCTGCAGAGTAGATGACAACATCAACAGCCTGAGGTATCAAGACATTTGTGCTGCCCATTACATTACAAACCACAGGAGAGGGCAAATTCTTCAGCAGGATAGCGCTCCTCCTCATACTTCAGCCTCCACATCAAAGTTCCTGAAAGCAAAGATCAAGGTGCTCCAGGATTGGCCAGCCCAGTCACCAGACATGAACATTATTGAGCATGTCTGGGGTAAGATGAAGAAGGAGGCATTGAAGATGAGTCAAACAAATCTTAGTAAACTCTGGGAGTCTTGCAAGAACGCTTTCTTTGCCATTCCAGATAACTTTAATAGCAAGTTATTTGAGTCATTGCAGAGATCCAAGCTCATGGGAGTCATACACAATATTAAATCTTTTTCTACTGCAGCATGACTTTATATTTATACATTATTTCTTTTAGGTGACAAGACTTTTGTCTAAGCAAAGTCAGACCTTACTGTCCTAATTAAATAATGAAAAAAATCAAGATCATATTTTATTTTTGTCAAATAAGCGTAATCTAGAGGCCTTTGTCTTTCATATAAGCCACTTCAGATACCAAATGATTAACAAAAAGTCAAGTTATTATTTGTTGTTCCTAAAACTTGGATAAGCGACAAGACTTTTGTCAGGTAGTGTATACTTGTCAGAAATCATTGTGCAATTCTGAGTGTGCTACACACACACACACGCACACGCACACGCACACACACACACACACACACACACACACACACACACACACACACACACACACACACACACACACACACACACGATTAGCCTTGACAAACCACCTGTAGGACACATTGTTTTATTGTCATATGCACCAGACACCCTCTTAAAAGCACCATATATTTCTTGAAAAACAAATCATTCTGCAATTTTGAGTGTGCTCCACCCACATGAGTAGGCTTGACAAACCAACTGTAGGACACACTCTTTTCCTCTTCATATGCATCTCACACCCTCTTAAAACACCATATATTTCCTGGAAAACATTGTGCAATTCTGAGTGTGCTCCACCCAGGTGAGTAGGCTTGTTAAACCACTTGTACATGATTTCTCCTTTCTGTTTTATTGATTTGAAGTGCTTCTTTTATCCTCCCTTCCAAGCCACTTTGGACAAGCAATTACTAAATGAATGAATTTAAATGTAAATGTTTTTTTATGCAGGTTAGATCAATTGAAACACAGTTGACAATAGCAATAGGTCACAGAACAGCAGCACTATGGACACCTAGGTGTTGTCAAACAAGAATTGAAAAGAGGTCATAATGGACTCTGATTATCATCTGATTTCCTCATGGTGATGGCAGGTATTCAAACACGAACAATCGCTCTGCAATCAGCGTGCATGTACCAGGACGCCTGGAGCCCGTTCACAAACATCTACGAGACAGTAAACAAGCAGTCTGCGATGGCAGAGATGAAAACAGGTCCTGCTGGTCTGATGTTTCTGATAATAAAGTCACTGTCTTTATTTATGGATGCATTGCATGAGGGCCCAATGGGACTTCTGAAGTTTTTTTTACTTGTACTAGCAACAAACATATTTACACTGAATATAAACTGCTTGACTTCATGAAGTTAAGCTGAGGTCATGCAAATATTCAATGATTTAAACTTTTTCAGTTTAATTTCTTAAACGCTCTTAATACCTTTGAATAGTAATACCAACGTATTATGCATAAATTATGCAACTTACTTTAAACTTAAGCCTCAGATTAATTCCAAATAGTTATTACATGTACATGCAGGTTAATGAATATTATTTAAATGTATAATTACACTGTCACAAGGATACTGTAGCTGAAGTTACTTTAGACTGAGATTATAAAAGTTTAATAATATTAAATTGCTAAGATAAATACATTCACCGGCCAATTTTTAGGTACACTTAACCAGAACCAGGTTTAACCCCTTTTGCCTTCAGAATTTTCTTAATCCTTTGTGGCAAAGATTCAACAAGGTACTGAAAATATTCCTCAGAGATTTTGCTCCATATTGACATGATAGCATCACACAGTTGCTGCAGATTTGTCGGCTGCACATCTGTGATGTGAATCTTCTGTTCCACCACATCCCAAAGGTGCTTATTTGGAATGAGATCTGGTGGCTGTGGAGGCCATTTGAGTACAGTGAACTCAATATGACATGGCGCGTTATCAGAAGACGGGTACACTGTGGTCATAAACGGATGGACATGGTCAGCAACAATACTCAGCTAGGCTGTGACTTCTGCTGCTGTAGCCCATCCGTCTCAAGGTTTGATGTGTTGTGTGTTCAGATGCTCTTCTGCATACCTCGACTGTAACAAGTGGTTATTTGAGTTACTGTTGGCTTTCTATCAGCTTGAACCAGTCTGGCCATTCTCCTCTAACCTCTGGCATCAACAAGGCATTTGCGCCCACAGAACTGCCGCTTACTGGATATTTTTTCTTTTTCGGATCATTCTTTGTAAACCCTAGAGATGGTTGTGCGTGAAAACCCCATTAGATCATCAGTTTCTGAAATACTCAGAGCAGCCCATCTGGCACCAACATCCATGCCACGTTCAAAGTCACTTGAATCTGTTAAGATCAGTTAAGCGGAAAAGGAGCAAGGACTCAAGTGCAGAAATAATATGGGTACTTATTAATAATAAAATAAAAAGCAAAATAAACAACCTGACGGGGAAAACATTTACAAAACATACAAACAAACTTCACTGGGCAGGCTGGCAGGGATCAGGACTGGAACACACAGGACAAGGTGACATATGACGACGAACTGACACAGGACAGCAGATATGAGGAGAATATAAGCAGAAGTAAACTAACACACAAACAGGTGAACCTAATATACTAATAATGGGTTAACAAGGAGGGTGGGACTAGACAATAGACGGGAGAGCACATGACATAGAGACAACACAAGCCATGTGCTCACATAAAACGAGACTAGAACACACAGCCAATGAGAGAACTCATTAACCACGCGTTCACAATAAAGGACAAGACTGCAGCATGTGGCTGCAATGTAAACACAGAGCCACGTGAGAAAACAACAGGACAGGACAAAACGGAGCTAGTGTCTGGACTCCAAAACAAAAATTTACAAGACCAGAGTGGCAGAACCCTGACAAAATCACCTTTCTTCACTTTAGAGCTAGTATTTGAATGATTCTCTAGCGTTATGTCTAAAGTGATGACAAAACAGGTTATTTTGCCATCAGTCTACAGAGATTTCTATGTTGCAATTGGGATATAACAATAAATAACCCCGAAAAAGCCAAAGCAACACTAACACTTACAGATTACTGTTGTGTGTGTGTGTGTGTGTGTGTGTGTGTGTGTGTGTGTGTGTGTGTATGTGTGTGTGTATATATATATATGCAAAATCACACCATGATCAAGTGGCACAAAACCACTGGTTAGCTGGGCTAAAATATCTTGGACAATGAAATAAAGTGAGTGCAATTAAAAGTTGGGCCAAAAACATCTTACTGATGCAACCTAAATATGTTTAAAAACATGCACTTTTTTTGGGGAAAATGCAACGAATAAATAATAATTAAAAAATAATTATGTAATATCTAATACTATAAAATTAGTTTTTGTCAGCATGTGTTTGACCTGCCAACAATTTATGATAATGATATACTTCCAATACATGACAAATTAACACAGAGGAAATGACAGACCAGTGATGAAAGAGTTCTGTCAGCATTACCTTTCCATTCAAATCAATTTATAGTCTCAAAAGAAGCTTACAGGGTAACAAAGCCTCCCTTTATTATTAATTTGGCTATCAGTCTAATTGCTCTAACTCGCTTTGCACATTGAGCTCAGCTCTGTACCAGGTAAATAAAAACTGGAAACAGCCTAAAAATCCACAAGAGCAAGTCTCTAAAAGTAAAACAATAAGACTCATTGTGGAAAAACACTGATGAAATTAATTATTTCACCAGCCCAAATTTTGGCTGTAGTTCATCTGTG
This sequence comes from Danio tinwini, assembly GCA_903798205.1. Taxonomy (NCBI): domain Eukaryota; kingdom Metazoa; phylum Chordata; class Actinopteri; order Cypriniformes; family Danionidae; genus Danio; species Danio tinwini. The sequence goes on from CAIGQZ010032287.1 coordinate 9,087,524, forward strand.
CAATTCCATCCACATAGATTTCGAGGCAGATCTCATTATCTTTATATAGAACACAGAGCAATAAGCATCTTAGCTAAATCCACATCATTACGACATATGGAGGCTGTTTCAATCCTCCACAACTGTATCGGCGGTTTAAGCTGAACATCTCGACACAGTTAACAGGATCGCATTACGTGGTTAATGAGCAGAGAATGCAGCATTACTAAAACATCTAAAAGTCTGTTATTTGTTAAACGTTTTTAGAAATATTCATAATAAATAATATGTGTTATAGTATTATTTTATATATATTATAATTATTAATATTTCATAAATTCCACTGATGGGTGAATGGACCGAAAGACAGATGGACGGATAGATGGAGCTCTGCATTAACAGCACAGATGAATGGATGAACAGACAGATAGACAGATAGATGAACGGATGGATGAAGCTCTGCATAAAAAGAATGGATGGGTGGATGGACGGACGGACGGACGGACGATGAACAATCGAATGACAGGATAAATGGATAGAAAGACAGAGGGACAGACAAATAGATGAATGGATGGTTAGACAGATGGATAGATGAAAGTTCTGCATAAACAATGTAAGGAAGGATGGTTGGATGAATGGTCGGATTAATGGATGGATGAGCAGATTTATGGATGGATGGATGGAGCTCTGTATAAACAGAATGGATAGATGGTTGGATGGATGGACGGATTGATGGATGGCTAAATGGATAGATGGACAGATTGATGAATGGCTAAATGGATGGATGGATTGATAAATGATAGATGGAGGATGGATGGTCAGATGGATGGATAAATGAATGGATGGTCAGCTTGATGGATGGATGGATGGTTGGCTTGAGGAATGGTCAGATATATAGTTGGATGGATGGTCGAACAGATGGATGGATTGATGGATGGATGGATGATCAGATTTATGGATGGATGGAAGGTCAAACAGATGGATGAATGCATGGTCAGATGGATGATGCTCTGCATAAACAGGATAGATAGATGGTTGGATGGACGGATTGATGGATGGCTAAATAGATGGATGGACGGTCAGATGGATAGATGGATGGTCAGCTTGATGGATGGATGGTTGGTCGGATTGAGGAATGGTCAGATTTATGGCTGGATGGATGGTCGAACAGATGGATCGATGGATGGTCGGATTTATGGATGGATGGAAAATCAAACAGAGGGATGAATACATGGACGGATGGATGGATGAAGCTCTGCATAAACATGATGATACATTGTCAGATGGATGGATGGATGGATGGATGGATGGATGGACGGATGGATGGATGGTCAGATTTATGGATGGATGAATAGACGGATGAAGCTCTGCATAAACAGGTTGGATGGATGGTCGGATGGATGGTCGGATGGATGGTCGGATGGATGGTCGGACAGATGGACGAATGGATAGATGGATGAGCAAAAGAACAAACAAATTACAGGATGAATGGATAGAAAGACAAAGGGATAAATAGACAGACAGACAGATAGTATACAATATTTTATAAATTCCACAGATGGATGAATGTATAGATAGATGGATGTGCCAGACGCAGCATGAATCATAACTGAAAGAAACAGCAGCTGCATGTTTCTCTACCCATCCTTTTATGTCTCATGCTCTGTTTTCTGACAGAACTGGACTGATGCACATTAATAGGAAGAACTGTTGTGCTTGGCCTGCTTCCACGGCCAGCTAATTCAGTCACAGGAGAACAGAGAATAAAAATATCAGAGAATCAAAATATCAGGGCTCTCAGAACACTGCAGGATTTTAGGATATTAAGGAGACATTTTAATATCAGCGCAGATTAATTTCCTCCTCTGACACTGCAAGCAGAATTTAATCAGTAGCAGTATTCATTGCTGATGAAGTGTTGTTCTGCATGTATCCATGACGACATGCTAATGTGCTTATTATGGGATGAACGAAAGCTGGATGTTTGGCACAGACACAATAGAGCAGTGCGTGCCATTTCAACCTAATGTGCCAACTAGAAAAAGAAAACACATAAAAAAAAGTACAGCGCTAGAATTACAGTACAAGGTGTTCAACATATTAGAAATTTACTGAACTAACTGGGTATGGATCAGAGTAAAAGGTCAATATTTGTTTTATTCTATGAAGATATGAAAAACTTACTCAAATTTCTCAATTTTTTTAACTTATGTGAAGTTAAAGACAAATGAAAATCTGAATATCCTTAGGGATGGCGGACTAATAAGAGTTCAGTATATGGAAATGTTATACGGTCTGTTTAACTGTATCTTTTGTTACTTTAACATGTATATTGTGAACTTTGCTGCATATGCTTGTAATGAGGCAACAGACACATGTAGACTGCTGAATATAAGTATTTAAAGCAATAGTATCTGTATGCAGCCTTTATGATGCAAGCTGAAATTGCATCACTCAGCGATGCAATGTCAGACACAATGCACTCAATATAGTGAGTGATGTCACTGTGACAGGTAGGGTTAGGGGTGAGGTTAGGTGAGCACAGTAAAAAACATTGGATCCAGCTCAGATTGCACTGCATCAGGTCTGTATCCAGACCCCTTTTGTTTTAAGGGCCATAAAACCCTTCTCTTTCAGTTCAAGTCTACCTCAGAATTTTTTCAAAAAATGCTCCATGATGGGCGTGGAGGGCTGCGAGCAGAGGAAGGGGTGGGCGTGGCAGGCAAAGCAGGGGAAAAAGAGGGGGGCGAACAACTGTCAATTGGCTCACAAAATGAGACACAAACCACGAGGAGAGCAATGATTTTATAGTTTACAAAGTTAAAATGCAAAGAAATGAACAGTAAGTAATTTAATGTCCTGCTCCATACTGTATGTAATTTGTAATTTCATATACGCATAACCACACTTTGTTATATCATTATTAAGATAATCATGTTTATATAAACACTATAAATGAGGACTTCTCTCCTCCTCAATCACCGGGTCTGAATGCAGACACAGTGGATAGCGGTCCAGCAGATCCTTTGCCCTGTCTATTTAAACCAGTAGCCCTGTAATACAGAGGATTTTAAAAATAGTCGAACATGGCAGCATGGATATAGGTGATGTGTATGAATGGTAACGAACTCAACTCATAAAAGACAAAGTCAGCCATTCTCCAACACTGCACCTTTTTGTTATTTTACCACAAAAAAAAAATCCTCTAAACAATTTTGTGTGTGAAATATAGAAAATACCAGTATTTTATAGGGGAAAAAAATACAATTATGCCTTACTCAAAGACAATATTATAATTATAACATTATAATAAAATGGTCTTAAATTTTTGTAATTTTCTTACATTTTTCTCAATTCAGTAGATTTACCATTGTGTTTACATGTTTTCCAAAAGGTAAAACTTGGTCCAGAAAGTGTTGTTAATGTAGTAATGGTATCAGATGGCAGTTTTTATGCATATATTATGACAATGTATCTGGTTTATAGACATATACTATGGCATTCTTTTTAGTGTGTAAATACTATAGTATGTAAATCTGCACATCATGATTTTGCCAAGTACAATGCGATCCTGGATTAACATCGATGTTGATCCTGGAACGTCATTTTTATTCGAAAATTTAATCCATGCCTATTCCGTACCCCTAAACTCAATCATAACTGTAAATTATTTCCAAAATCAGAGGGGAATAATAGTTGGATAACAATCACGTAGAAGTGCATGAATCTAATTGTAAGCCTAAACTTAACATAAACATGTTATGTATCCCTTAAATCCGACTGGCTGATCGGAATGTTGTTGCAGGATCAACATAGATGTTAATCCAGGAACATGTCCTACTTGGTGAAGTCAGGCTGGAGATGTAAATATAGCAAACATTCATTATCTAATACTATCCTGGTTTCATCCATCTGCACCAAAATAGAACCCTGAAGGGATTTTGAAGAGTAAAAGACCAATATACTGATTTTAACTCACTAAAATGTAGCTCACTTTAAGTCCAAAGTAAACCATGCTGATATTTGCATTGTCATGAACATTAATGAGCTTGTGTTCTACAGTGGACGATTGATTTGGTTTGCCCTTTGACTTTCTGAGCCAGTAAATCACTACGTACAGTAATTGATTTGCAACTAAAAAGACAAATGAGGGTTGGGGCAGTGTATGGTGATCATGTCTAGCAGAACAAATGTGACCTAATTTGCACACAGAATGACCTCTGACAGACGTCAATATTGCGGGGTCAGAGTTTCCTCTCTAAAGGCAAAATGTCTGAGATACAGTATTAGGAAATCCCTAATAAAATACTTTTAAAAAAATTAATTTAATTATTACACGATTTCAATGACAAATCTCTATCTTCATCTACTGGAGAGGCCATCAAGGGATTAACTGCAAAATAAAAAATATAATAATAATAATAATAAAATAAGTTAAATTAAATTAAAAATGAAATAAAATAAAAAAAGTTGAAAATGAAATTATTAATTACTTTATGTGGCACAAAAATATTGAATAATTTAAATAACGAACATCTCTCTTTCTTTATTGTAAAACCCATAAAGAGATTGACTGCAAAATAAAACAAAATTAAATTAACATTAAATTATAAATTACATGTTGTGGCACAAAGAAATATCAAATATTCCCAATATGATAAAGCACACTAAAGTAATTAAATTATTACATGATTTCAATGACAAATCTCTCTCTCTCTCTTCCTCTACTGTAGAAGCCATTAAGAGATTTACTGCTAAATAAAATAAAACATTTCAGATAAAATACAAAAATATAAAAAATAAAACACATTAAACAAACATTCAATTATTAACATGTTGTGGCACAAAGAAATGTTGAATATTCGCAATATAATAAATCACACTCAAGTAATTAAATTACTACATGATTTCAATGACAAATCTTGCTCTCTCTTCTACTGCAGAAGCCATTAAGGGATTCACTGCTAAATAAAATGAAATAAAATAAAACATTTCAGATAAAACAAAAAATACATTAAAAAACATTAAATTATTAACATGAATTGAGCATGAACAAGAAATGTTGAATATTCACAATATGATAAAGCGCACAAAATCATGTAATAATTTAATTACTTTAAATGACAAATCTCCCTCTTTCTCTACTGCAAAACTTAAGGGATTCACTGTCAAATAAAATAAAATAGTTCAATAAATTAAAAAATAAAATAAAAACACCTTAAAAATAACATTAAATAATTTTTTTTACTTTTTTGGCACACAAAAATGTATTCACAATATGATCACACTTGTTTGATTTCAATGGCAAATCATTCTCTCTTCATCTACTGTAGAACCCATTTAAGGATTCACTGCTAAAAAACTAAACTAAATAAAAATAAAGTGATCTGAACATTAAATTATTAATTGCATGCTGTGGCACAGAAATACTGAATATTCGCCATATGATATAATAGGATATATGCCCTTCCATCTGCAACCCAGTACTGGGAAACACCCATACACGGCCAATTTAGTCTATTCAATTCACCATAGCGCATGTTTTTTGGACTGTGGGGGAAAGCAGTGCACCCAGAGAAAAACCCATGCCAACACAGGACAAACATGCAAACTCCACAAAGAAACGCCAACTGGCCCAGCCGGGAGTCAGACCAGCGACCTTCTTGCTGTGAGGCGACAGTGCTAACCACTGAGCCATAATATGATAGACATAAAAACCCATTCACTGCTAAAAAATGTTATAAAATAAATCCAAAACATGGCAAAAGCACAAATTAAATGAAAATACACTCTACAGTATTGTAAAGATACAATCCCTGAGTGCTTTTCTCACTGGCAAGCCAAGCAATTTGTTCCTTAGCACAAAAACAAGCACTCCAAAAATAAACTACAAAAAGAGAGACAATGACAGAACACAAAGACTGTCTTGTCATTATCCCCCTGATCTTCTGATCTCTTCAGCGGAGGGTGAAAACAGCTTGCTAGAAAGGCTTGGTTTATTTGTTCTGTGACAGGAAAAGCTGTGCATTTCCTTTCTATTAGCTCTGACAGGGTCCACACTTGATGAACATCCCCCCCCCCCACTGACGCCAGAGCCCTGAACAACACCCACAGGGAAATAACCTCACCTCTGTAACCTCAAGCCTGACTCCAATCTGACCCTCATATAAGCCTCCAGTCTGAGGCCAGAGCTCCAAATCATAAATAAGCAGTTCATTTTATACACAAAATCCGAGAGTCGACTGTGCAATGGAATAAAATGCAAAACAAGCTTAATCTTTTCACAACAAAATTGCATATTACAAATGTAATTACAGTGTAAAAAATGCTGGGTTCCACACAATTCCTTCATGTTATCTCAATACAAATGGATTAAGTTAATTCAATCATTTTTACAAATTTAAGTGGATCGAACATAAACCAATTAATCTGCCCCCCAACCCCCACCCCCCAAAAAAAATCATGATCTGTTTGTATACAGCAACAATTATGAATAACATCCTGTTTTAGTGGATTTAAATTCACACACTGAAAAAGTTATTCATTGATTTACTAAAACTATTTTAAAGGTAAGTGGTTGCAAACAATTTATATGGGCTGAATGCAAACAAATTAAGTTGAACATTACTAAATTTAATTAGTGTGTTTAAATTCAGCCCATATAAATTGTTTGCACCCACTTACCTTAAAATAATTTCTGTAAATCCAACGAATAACTTCTTTCAGTGCAGATTTTATGGGTTAAATAAACATACTTTACTGGCATCAAAAAGAAGCTTTAGAATCTAAGAAACCTTTTTAGGTTTTTGTAGGGTTAGAGGTTTGTTTTTGTATATAATAAAAATTAAATCATTCATTTTCACACTAAGAAAAAAAAATATTAGCAGGTTTTTTTGGAGAACAAAAATGGTTCTATGGCATTGCTTCGAAAACACATTTATAATCTTTATTTTTAAGTGAAAAATAAAAGCTGACTACATTCAAAATGCACTCTTAAAACATAGCTAACAAAAATATATCAAAAAGATACAAAGGAAGGAATTTCAGTAAATAATATATATTTTAAATGTGTTTTTAAAGTATGTTAATGGAACTGATTTAAAAAAAAAGCTGAAATGTATTTCTTTAATAATAAACATTGTGCAGTTTATTTATTTATTTATTTATTTAAACATTTTTTGTTTAACATACAGTGTTTTTTAACAGGTTAAGGACTCTGTGAACCTAACCTGGTCAGGAGCTTGGGAGTTTCTGTCGGTCTCCTCCAAAGTTACAAGAATGGCTCGTCCTTTTTAAATAAATAATTAGCTTAAGGTCACTGACCTTCGACATGGACATGTACTGCAATTAGATTAATAAGATTATTACTCATTCTAAAACTATTTGTTAGTACTGCTGACATTCTAATTGTCCTATCAACCTCCAACACTTGATTATTAAAAGGCAGACACACACACAAGTGCACTTTTAAATCTTTTAAAAACACAATTTTAGAGATTTTATTTTAAACTGATCAACGTGTGTAAAAGTGGGAACCTTAAATTAAACATTTACACTAAATATAAAGTTAAAGAATGTACAATTTTAAAAAGGAAGCGTGGCACCCAACCCCACCCCTAAACCCAACCGTCACTGGGTGATGAGCAAATCGTACTAAATTGTACAAATTAGATCGTATGAATTCATACGAATTAGCCACTAAATCAAAAAGTTACGAATTGCCGTAAGATTGTGTTGGAAGCACAGAATATGCACTCACTCACAAAATGGTAAGATTTATAATCTATTTAATACATGTTAACCCTCTTTAACATCCTTAAATGTAGATGCTGAATCCCTCATATGTGTTTAGTTCTAAAGTTCAATTTCAAACTGTTTATTTTATTTTCAAGATCTGAGGTGAACTATCTGCTGCTGCTTTCAGTATATGGCAATAAATGTCATGTAAAATGCATTCAAACTCACATTGTTAGCATTTAGCACTGAATAAAGCACACAAGGTTTACCTGAGGTGATCACTGTCATAGGTTTCTGTTGTTCAGCTGTGGGAAATAGAAGCCGTTTCTATATATCAATTTGAGGTGTTGGTTAGAACCAAAACTCCTTTTAATATGGAAAATATTCCCTCTATCGCTCGCCCTCTAATCACTTGCTCCTGTACTTAATCTGGCAACCCGCACTTGCGTTTGTTTTGATACAGGAGTGCAATACCTACTGCAATACTGTGTGTCAAACTTACATACTGCACCTTTAACTGTTTCCATATTTTGTGCTTATTTACGGTTGTGAATTGCATTATGGGACTTATCACTGCTCTGTCCACTTTTTATGTTGAAAATTAAACTCTAGAGTTGAAGAAAATGACTTTTATTCACTTAAGTAAGATAGAGAAAAAAGTCTGTAGTATAACAGAAAATCTACTGGCAGTTTATTACAAGGTTTTTGTAGCGTACTATACAACACCAACCCAGACTATATATCACTTTAAACTATATAATGGCAATCAAAAAAATAATAATTTCAATGGTATTGAAATTATTTGGTGCACACCAAGCTTTGGATGACAGCGTTCACATTTATTCATTCAAATGAACTGCAATAAAAAAGCAATCAAACCAAACCAAGCATAAACACACACAAGAAGATGCTTCACACTCGGATTCATTTGACATCACAGTTCAGTTGATTTGGATTATCTGAACACTGTTTACTGAACCTGTGTGTGCACATGCAAACTGTACCCTTCATGTCTGCTTAAAGAGTGGAACAGTTCATGCAATGAATGATGTGGGGGGGGGGGGAATCATGCTATAGAAGTGAGCTGCAAGTGATGATGTATGAATTGGTCTGTGAATTTATGCGTCACTGGCTTTCCTGACAAGCGTTACTGACACAGAGGAAGTCCATATCTCATTTCTGCCTTCTCCTGAATCTTTTGCATTGCATTTGTGCAAAACACACACTAGCAAGATGGCATTAGTTAAAAAAATAAAATCACATAAATATTTATGGATGCAATGAAAGAGCAGCATGAACAAGCAGTAATGGAACGAGAACTGAAAAATTATAATCAAGTAAAAAGTACTTTTACTGGGTTCGCACTACTTTTTTAGGCAAGTAAAAGTATCTGTTGTAAATTTTACTCAAAGTATGAGTAAAAAGTAGCCCTTTCAAAAGTACTCAAGAGTAGTGAGTATTACGCTGTTAAAGCGATGCGTTTGCATGTAATTTTTACGTGTGTGTAAACGTAACATGCAACAACGAGTTATTGCCTCTGCAAGCACGCTTATATTAGGTTAGATTTAGGTTGGGATGTCAGGTGACCAAATGTCTAGCCAGCGTCTAAGGACGATCTTACTTTGATGTCCAATAACGGCCAACGTCAAGCCAACATCTTAAACCAGAATCATATTGAAAATACGGTCAAAAACTGACATTTATTCGTCAGGTATGGCAACCAAAATCCAATATCTGATAGACGTCATAGACACCATAGGTGGCCTGACGTTGGGTTCTGACGTCAACCTGATTTTCATTTCCAAATATAATGCAATGTCCTCATGACATTAGGATACGACGTCAATCAGACGTCATGTTGACATCTTGTGCCAGCTGGCTGTTTAAGGCCATTTCGGTCATCATACAGCAAACATCTGTCATCTTCTCATCAGTGACATGCATCTAAACAGTCTCTGGGTCAATGCGTGTAAAGATTTTGGACATCTTCCTGGACATGTTTAATGCTTCCAAACATTCATTTATTCATTTTCTTTTCGGTTTAGTCCCTTTATTAATCCGGGGTCGCCACAGCGGAATGAACCGCCAACTTATCCAGCATATGTTTAACACAACGGATGCCCTTCCAGCTGCAACTCAGTACTGGGAAACATCCATACACACTCATTCACACACACACTACAATCAATTTTAGCATACCCAATTCACCTGTACCACATGCCTTTAGAGCACCCGGAGGAAACCCACGCGGACACGGGGAGAACATGTACACTCCACATAGAAACGCCAACTGACCCAGCCGAGGCTCGGACCAATGACCTTCTTGCTGTGAGGTGACAGCACTACCTACTGCGCCACCGCGTCACCCTGCTTCCAAACAGTTTGCTGCAATTTAAAATTGCCCATGTCATGAGGTAGTTCATTATGAAGCTATTAACCTTCTATGTGCGATTTGATTGGATAGGATCACAGGACAATTTTTTCTAATCCCCATAGACAAGAAAATAAAGTAGTAACTGCTGGTTGAAGGAAAGTAGTGGAGTAAAAGTAGATACTGCACTAAAAATGTACTCAAGTGAGAGTAAAAGTACACATTTTTAAAACTACTTAGTAAATTACAATTCCTGAGAAAAACTACTTAAAGTACAGTAGTTACTTTACACCACTGTGAACAAGATATTTAAAGGATAGTTCACCCAAAAAAAAAAAAAAAGTTTCTTTCTTGTTAAACACAAAATAAGATATTTTTTAAAAGCTAAAAACCTGTATCCATCGACTTCCATAGGTAAACAAATACTATGGAAATCAATGGCTTTCCTTCTTTTTTTAAAAGGATTAAAGAAAGTCAAATAGGTTTGGAACAAGTAAAACATAAGTAAATGAGTTTAATTTAGTTGGAAATTGAATTCAGTTTTGGGTGAACTAACCCTTTAACCAATAAAAACCAAGCAGTAAATGAGGGTTTTTTCATTATTGAGTTTTAGATGAACTATACTGCTTTAAATCAATAAAAAACAAGCAGCAATAAGAAAAGCAAAATGTTAAATTGACCTATAACTAAGATTTGAGATTTATGAGGCTTAGATTCCAAACATATCGAATTAGGAGTTATGAAGGTGTTGACTAACATCACGAGGCGAAGAGATCTTAACCATCAATGTACACTCGATCTGCCTGAGCATGCTAGTTGATCTGATGTCTTAATTTAAGGGCATGCCAGGTCATCAAATGGGATTTAAAGGTCACAGATATTTGACCCGTCATGTATAGGCAAGTACACATTACCCACCCAAATGTTTTGAGCCAAACTGGCACAGAAATAATCACAGCTGTGGGTGTGACCCTACTGAGATTAGTTATAATGTAGACAGGGTTCCACATGTCAAATTCCCAGACTTTCACTGACGAAAAAAGCAGAATTTCCATGACATATAATGAATAAATATTCATTATATTTACAATATATGCAATATTATTTGCGTTGATTGCTAAAATTTGAAATTAACAGCATATATTTTTTATGATGTTGTTGAAGAGATTTGAACAGTTCATTTTAATCATTTAGATCAGGGGTGTCCTGCAGAGTTTAGTTCCAACCCCAATTAAACACACCTGAACCAGCTAATTTAACTCTTTCTAGGTTTACTAGAAACTTCCAGGCAGGTGTGTTGAAGGAAGTTGGAGCTAAACTATGCAGGATGCCGGCTCTTCAGTTTGGGCACCCCGAATTGAGTAATTTAGCAAATATGATGTGGTAAGCTTCTAAATGGTTTTATATGAATGTAAACTTTTTCTCTCTTTGTTTTTCTCAGTGTTCCTTTATATAAATTACAGAGACCAATGGTTCTTGAGGTCAAAAAAGTAAAATCGGTATATGTTTTCAAAGCAAATGTTGCCACAAATTTTAATAAAAGGTCACAGCAGAGTAAGTCATTTTAGGCTGCAATATTTTTTTTTTTTTTTTTTTTTTTAGAATATGCAAAAAGGTACACAAATTGGGATCATACAAAATAAAACATAAAAAACAACAATAAAAAACAAAAACAACAACAACAATACAGTCAGGTACTGGCAGGTGCGTGCGTGCGTGCGTGCGTGCGTGCGTGCGTGCGTGCGTGCGTGTGTGTGTGCGTGCGTGTGCATGTAAAGGTAACATGGTGGACAGGTCAGAGTACATACATAAGGGTCAATAACAGTCAATAAATGAAGCAAGTGTCATAGATATAAATAAACAAATAGAAAGAAACCAGTCAGTAGTAAAGAGTGACAACAACGCTAGTAATGTATGATAGTAATGATGACAGTAAAGAGAAAGAACAACAGTAATAACTGACAATAACAATAACAATAAATCACAAGTACTACACCAACTGCTACTACAGAAAGTTACAAATATTACAACTACTATTGCAGCTGCTACTACAGCCACAACAACTATTACTACTACGTCTACAACTACTGATACTACTACAACTGATACTACTACAACATCTACTACAACTGATACTACTACAACAAGGTTTCCTACTACTACTACTACTACAGTAATCACTAGTACTACAACATCTACATCAACAACATCTACTACCTCTGATACTACTACACAGATTACTACTACTACTACACCAACACCTTTACTACTTCTGGTACCACTACACCAACGTCATCTACTACTACAGAAACTACTACAACTACTACTTCAACAATCCCAACTACAAATACAATCGTTACTACTACAATGACTACTACTACTACTACTTCATCTACTACTACTACTACTACTACCACTACTACAACAACAACTACAGCAACCTGAATAATGACAATGGTATAAATACGTGTAATAATAACAATGAGGAGACAACGGGAGGACAAGTCAGAATAGCAACGACAACAATGGCAAAAAGAGCATACTATTAATGATAATAGTGAGGAGGTGAGGGGAGGTTGGGAAATCAGGAAGAGGACCAAAAATGATAATAATGAATAATAGTAATAATAATAATAATAATAGTAAGTAGAAGAAAGGAAATAGGACAAGGAGAAAAAAAATGAAGAGGAAGAGTGGGAAAAAAAAGTTGAATAGGCTGCAATAATAAGAATTTTTCCTGCAAAATACAAAAGGTTTGAACACCAAGCAGACAAAAAACAACAACATTATTTTAACAGGTAACCTGGTGATTGCATTTGATATAAGCAGATAATTTCACCCTGTTTTTGACAAGCTAAAGTCCCTGATATTCCATGACTTGGACAAAAATATATATATTTATCCCTGACTTTCAATGTCTGAAAAAAAATTCCATGATATTCCTGAAATTCCATGACCCATGGGAACCCTGTGGAGACCCTGCTGGCCGCATCATATAATATATTTCAGCACATTAGTATTTAGAAACGTCCTATTTTATGGTATTTTAAACATTCCTAATTTTGGTTTGAATCAATTCAGTGTAAAAAAAAAGGGTTACATTTTCTCATAAAACATGATCTCTTATTTTCAGTGTGTCTGAAATGGTTTGTTCAAGAATTCAGTTTCTCTAAACCCTGCCTTTCTGAAAGAACACTTTGCTCTGATTGGTCTGATGATTGGTCCAGCACTTGCAGCATGTATAAGAAACAAACAGCCGTTACTATACGAATTCCAGCTCTTCGTCAGCACTTGTAAACACGCTGATATGAACGGTTTTAACCATTTTTCAAAAGTATCACTTGTTTGTGTTTTTTTTGTACAGTTTCAATGCTATATTAAAAAGTCCTCATACTTGGGAGAAGCATGAAAAGTGGTCTCAGCTAAAAACTACAGCATTTGAAGGACGAAGCAGGCCATAGTCACAATATTCACATTTGTTATAATCTTATTTCTTTTAAGGAACTAAATACTTCTACTTTTTCTGTTTGGAATTTATTATTTTTTCCTGAATAAAGTAACTCAATTGATTATGCACTTTGCAGACCATTCCCATTTAAAAAAAACTACTACTGTATATGGGCTATACGCACAGCTAGTGTTTTTCAGCCAACGATAAACTAATAGGTAATAGGTTAATGTGACTATTTTCAATTTCAAAAGGTTCCTTTTACAGCATTGATGTTGTAATGTAATTAAAATACATTCAGTTAAATAGACTTAAGCATTCATTTATTTGTTCAAGTTTAAAACAAGATGAAAAACTGTTTAAACTTTAGCGGCGTCACTAGCAGCAGGTAAAATACATTTTCATATTTTAAGACATGGGGGAAACAAGATTTAATGCAGTGCTTCTTGTCTGTTCTGAGACCCACTTTATATCATTTATCAATCGGGCAGTGAAGATCATTGATTTTTCAAGAAATCAGATCTTAAGCATGGCAATTTTGTAATGCAAAGCACTTGGACTGGCTGACTGAAAATTACTTAAGTCCTTGTGCATATACCCCAACACTGAATGAAAGGTAATATTTAAAAAAAGCTATAAAATTAGAACTTTAGTATAACCTACCTGACATTCAGAACGCTTGATCTTCACAGAAAGACATTCAACACGCTCCAAAAAGCCAACGTCACGCAGGCTGAACACAAAGCAGGTCCTTACAGAACAAACACACTCATTAGGTTATAAAGGTGACCTGTTCTACCTAAAGAGATGATCAACAGGAATTAGTGCTTTTAATATAATCTCAAGAGAACACTGATAAGGTTGGGAGTTGCATCTGGGATATGTATATGACATGAAAAAAAAAAAAGTTGCTGTATTTTCTTCGACTGAAAAGCTTATGGATTTATAGGAACAAATGATTTTATAATAGCTTGTTTTTTTCATACATGAATTCATACATTAAATAGAGATCATGCTCAATCTTTTTACGATTCTAAGGGTTTCAAAGTATGTCTGCAATCAAAAGCTTTCCATCTTTTAAAGACATTTGTACTTTTATTTTGCAAGGATGCGTTAAATTAACCGAAAGGTAATAGCAAAAACATTTAGAATGTCACAACATGATTTCGATTTTGGACAGATTAAAATAGTTTTCAGGATTGATGATAATAATAACTGTTTCTTGAGCAGCAGATCGTCATATTAGACTGATTTCTGAAAGATCTTCTGACATTAAAGACTGGATTAATGATTTAGCTTTGCGTCCCAGGAATAAACTGCACTTTAAAATAAGTTAAAATCAACTACTTATTAATTATTAATGTTTTGATCAAGTAAATAAAACCTTGATGACCATCAGAGACTTCAAATCTTGTATTCTCCTAAACTTGTCGTGTAAACTTACTTTTCTCATCAAATTAATAATAACAAGAATAAACTTATACAAGTTCTGTACTCTTTATACAAGTTCTGTACTCTTACTATGACAAAATTCATGTCATTTTCCAAAGGAATGACTTAATGAAAACTAATTAAGAATTCACTTAGGTCTCCTGAGAAATGAAAGAGCAATGAGTCCTCGGGAGACTTCTGCCAAAGCCAATAATCCATTTCCATCAAAAGCAACATGTTTGTGAAAGATCCTGTTTTCTAAAAATAATAAATTTGGCATCTAAAAAATGTAATTCAGAAGCTTTTAACTAAATTCAACGTTTTTATACTGTGTGAACAGGGGTTTCTGTGGAATGTTTTAAGATCATGTTGTGATAGTGATCAACCCCCAGTTTCACCATAAATACTCAGGAAAATTGTAAACACAAGGGTGAGACCGTGCGATTTCAATGAACGTCAATCATCAAGGTATTGAGGAGGAGTGAGAAACACAAGCGTCTTCATGCACGACTGAAGTATAAACACTGAGATTTTGCTCATACCAGACGCTAAATAATCCTTTACAAAGAAATAAATGCAAGTATGCATTGATACAATAAGGATGATAATAGAGAAAAAAGATAATTGTAAAATAAACACTGTTTAAAATAATTAACAGCTGTCCATATATTTATTTACAGGTGTTTTCTATTGCATTAGGCTTTAAAAGTGCACCATGGGAGCCTTGATCTTTTTTTTATGATTATGTTTAAGTGTCTAAATGACTTTTATTGACATTTTAAACCAGACATAGTTGTAAACCATTTAGATTTAGTTTAGTTATATGCTAAAACAAAAGTAATAGAGTAATGCCAGCACATTTTCTGTTATTAGACAGATTTATTTATATATTGTTTCTTGTACAAAATATTGTTTCAAGATATAGCATTCTACTATTTCTGCATCAAATTTAATCGCACATATGCTCAATTTATGACCCATGCATATGTCAAAATGTGCAAACAGTGCACTTTACATATTTATTCTCGCAAAAAAAGCAGTATCAGAACACTGTAAAATGTTCCACATTGGATCAACTTACAAACTCAAGTTTATCAGCTGCCTTGAAAATGTGAGTCAACTCAACTTCTTTGTTTCAACCTAAGATGTTGAGTTTTAGTTAAATATATTGTGAAACTCAACATTTTAAGTTGACAAAATTATCATTATAACAAAAATATCTCTCAAAGTTGAGTTGACTCACATTTTCAAGGCAGCTGGTGAACTTGAGTTTGTAAGTTTAGCCAAGTGAAACGTTTTACAGTGTATTTGAATACAATCATGCTGTTAAAATGCTGAGTTGTTTCAAACCAATTTTTGGTCATACATGGACAAGTCGACAATATTTAACACTTAATTTCATACACTAACTCAGAAAGAACCTATATAAACATATGTTTTAATATAGGTTTTTAATATATATAGGTTTTTAATATGGACAAAAACCAGCAGACTAAAGAACAGCTTCTTCCCCAGAGCTGTCTCCCTTTTGAACTCTGCTCCCTACTGACTTTTTGCCCCCTAATACACACCCCACTCTCCTCTCCTCATAACTCAGACTCGTCATAATCACTGCACTACTTAACATTTGCACATTTAAAAATTGCACATATTCATTGCACTGATTCATTTATTTGAACTGTACATACCTACTGCACATGTACATTTGTAAATTATGTACACACCCACTGTACATATACATTTGTAATTATGTTTATCTATCTGCACACTTCTGATTATTAATAGCAACCTGTACATTTATCCATCTATTGTAAATCTGTTCATAGCTAACACAACCTGTATATAATGTTGATAGTACATCCATTTGTAAATATCACCATAGTTTTTCTATAACTGCACTTTATAACTAATACCTGTATCCTGCACTTGCTGCTATTGCACTCCTGGTTAGACCTAAACTGCATTTCGTTTCCTTGTACTTGTACATGTGTGATGACAATAAAGTTGAATCTAATCTAAAATCTAATCTAATATGTGACAAAATTGGCCTTTTTCCCTATATTATATGCACATATATGTGCACACATACGTGCATACAGGTACCTATATAGGTACATATATATGCATATGCACATATATCACCTACATGTTCACCTGTTTACCTATATATATTAGTCAAATTATTAGAATGCATAACTGCTAGACAACATGAATAAAATGTAGGAATTTACTTTTTTTTTTTTTTACTTAAGATCAATTAGTACAAGAAAAAATATAGTATAAGAACAAAAGACAAAAAAAAACTTAACTGTAAGAACTGAATAAAAACGACAAACCATTTTGTTATACATTTCCTTCTGTTCCACTATCTTCATACAAGAAAGAATTGACATTGTAAATGATTCAGGAAAAAGTGTAGACATCATAGCTTTCCATTTCCTCTCACTTATTTGCCATATTAAATTCCATAGCATGCCAATTACATGAGATACCAATTTCAAGTGTTCACACATACATACGTTTTTTTGCATTATTATTATTATTTTTAGTTAGTTCTTAGTTATTGCCTTGATAATAAAAAATATGAGCTAGGCATCATGTATGACAGCTGCCACAGTGAGATATGAGCTACTGTATATAGGACATCTTGTATGTACAAATAGGGCTTTCAGTAGGCTATATGCGGATATAAAAGCAGCAATACAGGAGATCTATATGGCCTGTATATGCACCTCCAATTTGCCTATTTGTGGCATATACCTGTATACATTATCATATATGTGCCTACTGCATATAGGTTTCATATATGCTCATATAGGTTCTTCTTTCCATGAGGGTTAGCATTTAGTAGCTAGCCTGCTATAGAATAATCAGTAAACATTCAATTCCAGAGAGATTATTTGGGGGGGGTTTTTTGTTTTGTTTTGTTTTTTAGTTCTTTGAAAGCAATATTTTCACTCTGTGTACTTTAGCCCTACATAAGCCACACTCTTGTTTTTAATTACTGACAAAGATTGTGTTGACAGACCGAGCAAATTAGCAGACTAATTATAGAACTAATTTAATTAGCTTGTCCAGAATGGGCTGGTATAACGCTAACTCTACCATTTTCTGTCTATACCGGTTTTCTACTGCGGTCACGCCATATGCGGTTCCGAGAGAGACGGTCACGCTATCTGTGCTTCAAATTGCAGTGCGCGTCTACTCGGTGTTGCGCGGTAGATTAAAGACGCGTGTGTTTAATGCGCTGCAGTTTTAATCTTGTTTCACTTCAATTCGCTTATGAATTCAATTGAGAAATAGTCATAAATGGTCACTTTTATTCATGTTTGGATATATAATAATCATGACTTTGCATGTAAGCTATGCTATTTTTCTGTTTTGCTGTAATTGTGTTTTATTTGCGACTTTAAAAACAAAATTAGTAGCATTTAAAAGTCATTACCCGGCTGTCATAACTATTCACATACGTTTTCATATTTACAACCTACTATTTAGGTGTTTACTGTATTATTATGATTGTTTTATTGGTTTATTTGTGTTTTTCGGTTAATATTTTCCCTTTTTCATGTGGAATGTTGCTAAACATTTTAAATAAAATTTTTGTACAATTGTTATGTTACCACTATGCTCACATATCATATTACTGTTTCATATTTTAATAATAGCACGTTCAAATAATGGAAAATACAGTTTTTTACTGTACGGTCATATTAGAAAAATCATTTTAAAAAAAATCAAATTGTTTTCTGCCAACTCCACCAGATTATTATTCTATATGTCCTGATGTACCACTGTGCTCACTTTTCATATCATATTACTGTTTTATATTTTAATAATAGCGTGCTAAAATCATGGAAAATACAGTGTTTTTTTTTACTGTACGGTCATATTAGAAAAATCATAAAAAAATAAAATCTAATTGTTTTCTGCCAACTCCACCAGATTATTGTTCTACATGTCCTGATGTACCACTTTGCTCACTTTTCTCCAGCCGAGAAACTTAAGTCAATTTCCAGTCAAGCCAGATGGACGGGTTATTCTTCGAGGCAAGGCCGTTTTACCTTCAGGCTACTACACTAAACCTCGAAGGTATCGTTCGTTTCTCGAGAACAGGGAAGAGCCGATTGAATTTTTAGGAGGCCTATAATTTTCTAAGCGTCTGCACGCATGTGTAATTGACCCCATAATCATTACATTAAACTGAACCTGCTCAGCGAGTCGTTTTGACAGTCTGTGAGAAAGGCCTTTAGTGATAAATATTTTGACAGCTCATAGACTTGTAAATCAAAAAAGAAGTTCACAATCTGTTGTGTGTTTGTTCGTCAAAAAAACCTAAAGTAAATCAAAAAATAAAAAACTCAAAGTCCTGTCTTCGTGTCAGCGTTGAGTGTTAATCAGAGAGGATTTAATTATAGCCCTTTCAGTGTCTGACCTGCTTCAAACCGGGGAAGGAAATGTTTACTTACTCTCAGCTGACAGCGCACTTCCTGTTTTAGATCAGATGCCATGTGTTTGTGCTTTCAGGTGTTGAAATTGAAGGTGTCATAAACATTACAGTTCATGTTAGCACCCAAGTAGGTACTGAATTACTTCGTAAATTGCTAATAAATGTCGTCATAAATAAGACTGAAAAAAAGCCGATATTATAAAAGGTCATACTGCCCTCTGGTGCATTGTGTAGGCCTATACATATTATAGTCTCCAGCATAAATGAGGACACCCCTTACAGATCTAAACCTTAAATTAATACCTTCTATAGCAGGGGTGCTTATAAAGGGCCAAAAGTCAAACTTGATTGAGGGCTGTGGGCCTAAAGTAAATATACAAACCACATTAAATTTGCCTAATTTATTTTCTAATATTTAAAAATAACTAGAAATCTTTGCTTTAAATCAAATTGTAGTATCATTTCAAACATTTTATAATGAACTTATTACAGTAAAAACAATCTCAGTTATAACACAATGGAGTTCAATGCTGAATAGTTGTGCTGCTTCTGCCTTTTCTCACAGAGGTCTTGTGCAGTGTCGTCCGTCAAGCGACAGTATTTACATTTTAAAAGATTGATTTATTTACAAATTTAATATAATTACTCAGTTGGCTTCTTAGCTTAGCAATAAAACAAAACATTACGTTAAATTCAAAATGGCCAAATCAAAGGTGCACCCACGGTTCCTACTTTAGGCATCTCTGTTCTATAGGATGCTGTACAATTGGATATCCGTGTACATACATTTCATTAGTCAGCATCAAAGCCCAAACTGGAACTAATCATACAAAATAGCTTTAGAGTCCAAAACTTAGCATCCTATACCAAAATTAATATAGGGGCATATTAAAATTTTAATACGTGCTGTTGAAGTGAGCCACTAGTGATGATGTATGAATAAGTATGTGAATTAAATCATTCATTCTCTTTTCAGCTTAGTCCCTTTATTAATCTGGGGTCACCACAGTGGAATGAACCACCAACTTATCCAGCATGTGTTTCACGCAGCAGATGCCCTTCCAGCTGCAATCCATCACTGGGAAACACCCATACACACTTCTTTACACAATTCAAAACACAATTTAGCTTACCCAATTCACCTGTACCACATGTCTTTTGGGGAAAACCAGAGCACTCGGAGGAAACCCATGCAAACACGAGGAGAACATGCAAACTCCACACAGAAATGCCAACTAACCCAGCTGAGGCTCGAACCAGCAACCTTCTTGCTGTGAGGCGAGAGTGTTAGGGATGTTAGGTGTCCAAACACTTATTTTAATGAATATAACTTTTTAACACTACATATAATCACCGGCCACTTCATTAGGTACACCTTACTAGTACCAGGTTGTACCCCCTTTTTGCTTTCAGAACTGCCTTAATCCTTTATGCATAGATTCAACAAGACACTAGAAATATTCCTCAGAGACTTTGGTCCATATTGACATGATAGCAGCCTGTCTGACACCATCAACCAAGCCCGGTCAAAGTAACCTAAATCACCATTCTTCCCTATTCTGATGCTCGGTTTGAACTGCAGCAGATCGTCTTGACCATGTCTGCATGCCTAAATGTATTGAGTTGTTGCTATGTGATTGGCTGATTGGAAATTTGCGTTAACGAGCAGTTGGACCTTATAAATTATACCTAATAAACTGGCCGGTGAGTGTATGTCATAATATATTGTTTATTTTCTCTGAGAAATGAATAAAAATCATTTTCAAAGAGGATGTACTTTTGCTATCTGCACTGTAGATGCATATTAGTGCATTATTTCGTAGCATTCACACAGATGCTGAATTGCTAATAACACTGCAAGGCGAGAAACTTTGCAGTTGGGCATGCTAGACATAATGTCAGGCTACTTTCATCCAGAGATGCTTTTGGGAATGTTTGAGAGCAATTTCTGCTGTAGTGCTGCTCTTGAGAAACTGCATTACAGTTGAAATCTCACCTTTACAGGCTGACAGATTGAGTGGGTGGGTTGAAGAGAGAGAGAGAGAGAGAGAGAGAAAGACTGACTGTGTAGAAGCTAAAAATATATGTGATGCAGGAAAATGACAACCATAGGGCCATGACAAGTTTACTTTAATCTCTCTTTAATCTCTCTTGTATCTCTTTAACTAAACAAGTTTAATCTTTATTGAGAAACATAGAAAAGTTGTACATATACAGGTTATTTTGCCACAGAATATGACTATTTAAAAAGTTCACCCCAAAAACGAAAGATCTGTAATCATTTACTCATCCTCCACTTGTTCCAAACCTGTTTCAGCTTATTTATTCTTTTAAATAAAAACAGGATATTCAGAAGAATGTTGGAAAGCAGCAGACATTGACTTCCATATATTTTTGTTTTCCCTATATGGATATCAATGGCTGCTGGTTTCCAATATTCTTCATTGTTTTGTGTACAACAGAAGAAAGAAACTCATAAAAGTTTAGAATCACTAGAGTGTGCAGTAAATGTAAGTTTTCCCTTTAATGTTTTACAAGCAGGTCAAAGACAAAAAGAGATTTCTATCATCAAAACAATAAAAGTTTACTGCACTGTCATTTTTCATATATTACCATAATATAGTTTTTTTCTTAGCAACAAAAAGGTCTTTCAATTTAAATGACTAAAATGTAATTTAGTGGAGCAACATTTATATATTCCAAACATTATTGTCAGACATTCAAACAAGAGTCATTTGATGGCTTAAGATGGGAATATCTGTGACCCGAGACCATAAAACCAGTCAGAAGTGTGCATTTATTTATTTTTTTATAGAGATTTTTACACTACCCCTATACCATTTATTTTTGCTGAATAATTTTTTTTTTCACTGATGTTGTTAAGATGGTGCAATATTAGGCCAAAAATAATTTTTAAAATGTGAAATCTGAGAGAAATCTTAACACTTAAAAAAAGAATCGGCTTAATTATTATTATTATTATTATTATTATTATTATTATTAAACTAAGTTATTAGCAATACATAATAAAAAGGGGGATTGTCATAGATTTATAGTAAAGCATTTACAAAATATCTTCTTGGAACATGATCTTTACTTACTATTCAAGTAATTTTTGGGCATGAAAAAAATATTTAAAAGTCAATTATTTGAAAGTGAAGTGAAAATTACATTCTGACCATGTTTGTGACTATTTTGTAAAAAATTTGACCATGCAATATAATTTCGGTGATTGGTAAAATTATACCTCTGCAACATGAGACAGGTTTTGTGGTACTGGGTCACATTTCAGGATCACAGTGCGTCCACAAAATATTTAAAATAACTGTAATTATTAATCTTTATTCTTTGCTAATATAAAAGGGCGGCAACACCAAAGCTTGTTATGTTCGTTTTGTATTTATTTTTGTTTGGCTGAGCACTTATTAGAGATTAATGTGCATGCTTTTGTGATTTTATCAGAATCTTTACACTTTGCCAATATTGTTGAAACTAGCCTACAAGGTTTTACAAACTTGTTATCAAGTAGTTTTAATTATGTAAATTATTTTTAATTCTTACCTAAATTACTGATCTAGCCAGACCTGTTTTATAATATAAGTATTAAATAAATAAAAAAAGCTGAAGTTGAAGATTTATCAATGTAGACGCTCGCTTGTTTCCTTACCGTGTATCTTCTGACATCTCCTGGTTAAACCGAAGAAACACATCCTCGAGTCAATTTCAGATGTAAAATGTATACATTTTCTCACTGATGTTGTTAAGATGGTGCAATATTATGCCAGAAATGTACTTTTAAAATGTGAAATCTGAGAGAAATCTTAACATTTAGGAAATCGCCTTAATTATTATT
>CAIGQZ010032287.1:9110802-9126973 GCA_903798205.1 Danio tinwini
GCTTGTTTCTTTATCGTGTATCTTCTGACATCTCCTGGTTAAACAGAGGAAGCACATCTTCTAGTCAATTTTAGATGTAAACTATATATACATTTTCTCACTGATGTTGTTAAGATGGTGCAACATTATGCCAAAAAAATTACTTTTAATATGCGAAATCTGAGAGAAATCTTAACGCTTAGAAAATCGCCTTAATTCTTATTTATTATTATTATTATTATTAAACTAAGTTATTAGCAGTACATAATAAAAAGGGTTTTACAAACTTGTTACCAAGTAGTTTTAACTATCTAAATTATTTTAAATTCTTACCTAAATTACTAATCTAGCCAGACCTATTTTATAATAATAATCTATATTATTCTTTATCGTGTATCTTCTGACATCTCCTGGTTAAACCGAAGAAGCACATCCTCTAGTCAATTCTAGATGTAATATATATTTTCTCCATTTTCCATATACTAATGGTATAATGTTGCCATATACTAATTTTAAAAGCCTAAAAACGTGTTACGTCATTAATGTACAATTATAAAGAAAAATAAAAAATGTATATTTATTTTTTCTATAACGATCCATTTGAGGGCGGGGTTTCTTCCCAAACGACAACGTTACACCATTTTACGTCATATATCTCCGCCCATCAGTGACAGTGCGAGCTTTTTAATCTGAACGTCAGTTTGTTTTCCTGGCTCATCGATTTGATTTGTTTCATAAACTTTCATCTTTTTATTTCTGCCTGAAACCCATCACAAAATGCAAGCAATGAGGTAAGCTCTATATTATGTTTGACAGATGTTACTACAGATGTCAGTTGACAGTAATTACCCAATAACCTGTTACACTGTAAAGACTACAGAGGAAGTAAAGTAAAGAGATTTTTGATATTTCAGATCTTTTAAATATGTCAGGTACAAACTAGATATGACTGAACATATTATTAATCAACAACGGTTATGTTTTATTTTTACGCTGAGTATGTAAAACAAGTTCTATCATATCAAACCAACGCCCGTTTCATAAGTTGCGCAATATGAGAACAATTATTGCATTACATTTATGCTTTCTCCTCAGAAATATGTTTTGTTCCTGGTCATCTGCTGCCAGACTTGACGGTAAAACCGTTTTAATTACTGGAGCCAATACTGGAATTGGAAAAGAGACAGCAATTGACCTGGCAAAGAGAGGTAGGCAACTATATTTCACCATAATTTTATATTAATATGTAGTCAGATGGAAGAATGTTGTCTTCCTGCTTTTCTCAGGAGCACGGATCATCATGGCATGCAGAGATATGGAGAAAGCTGAAGCAGCGCTGAAGGAAGTTAAAGATGCTTCTTCAAACCAAGATGTTTTTATCAGCAGTCTTGACCTTTCAGACTCCAAATCCATCCGAGGATTTGCAGAGAAAATCAACAAAGGTCAGATCACTTAGATGTGTTATAAAGTTATGTCATGGTTAAAATTATCAGCATGCTTGGTAAATATGAGCAAAGAAGGCTGTGAAAATAGATTTAAGTATTGTTTATGCTGACTTTATGCTGAAAAATCTAAATTTTCATTAAAATAAATCAATATCAAGTGGGTGAAAAACTCATTATTCGATAAATGTTTATTTTTTAATAGACTCTTGTTAAAATTATTGCCACCCTTTTAATATCAATATATTTTGCAACCTCAATTTACCCTGATAACAGCACTGAGTGTGTCCTACTTTATTTTATGATTTTGGACTATAGAAATAAATATTTTTTTCCATACAGAATCTCTTCAGATCCTTCTATCATGTTCTCTGGTTCATGTATGTGCTCTTTCCTTTTCAGATCAACTCATTTTCAACAGGGTTTACATCGGGGGACTGGTGTGGCCAGGACAGAACCTTATTTTATGTTTAATGACAGATTTGTGTGTCAATTTTTTGATGTTTGTTTTAGATCATTACTGATATGGAAGATCCAACCAAGGCATAACATCTCCATTAGATTTGGATAATCTTAATTACTGGCCTAATGGTGTAAATGAGAACTTTCTACACTTTACCTATTTTTTTAACAGACACTTCTTTTTATTTTGCGAAGCTCAACAATATTTCGCTTTGCAATTGACTCATTGATGGCTGAATGATGGAATTTGACTTTCATATTTAATATTTATAATACTATGAACAAAGAGCCATGAGTGGACTCTTTCTTGTTTGTACTCAAAGCAGATGAGTAAAAAGTAACCTTCAGATTTATTAACTCAAAATAATTTTTAGGGGTGCCAATAATTTTGCACAATTTGTATAGGAGAAAACTATTTATACTATTAGTCTGTTGAATGCTTGATTCTGATTGGATGATGAACTTTCTAAGGTGTGCAGTTATTTTGAGATAAATGCACAGCTAAAGTTGTTCCAGACAGGTTTTGACTGTGCAGTTCTATATCACTACATCCAATGATTTCAGTAATTTCTCAGTCTGAAACAGTCCAAAAATCACATCAAAACAAAACTGAAGGCTTAGGATGAGATGCATAAGAAACTAGTACTATGCACAAAAGCAGTTTAAGGACAAAAACCTGACAAATGTCTTCAAATACAACATCTAAATCAGTGTTGTTGCTAGAAGAGATACAGCTGCTGCCAGAAGATTTATTATTTATTAAATTACCCATAAATTGTATATTATTAACATCTACACCTACCCCAACCATCACAGTAATGTAAAAAACAATAATTGTAAAGAGTATTATTTATATTATTTACTCATTAAATTGTATTTTATTAACATCTACACCTACCCCAACTCTGACAATGTAAAATAAAGTAAATGTAATGTAAAAACAATAATTATACAGAGGATTATTCATATTATTTATTTAATTACCCATTAAATTGTATTATATTAACATCAAACTTTAACTTCCGGCCACTTATGTCTCTTCTAGACTTTGAACAGTGTCATTAGGTGTGTTTACCATAGTATAAGCAAATTATTGGCTTTAGTCTGTTAAATTATTAGAAAATAATGCACACAAAAGGTGTAACAGCCACTCTGCTTCACATTATCTTACGTCACAGAAAGATTAGGTATTTTTTGTGGGTTTCATTTGTACAGCAAATTATTATTTGCTTAATTATTATTATTATTATTATTATTAATATTTTTTATTATTTAAATGGCCAAATTCTGACTGAGAAAAGTTGATTGTGCTGGTCAGTTTGTTATTTGCCTAATAAAATACAATAGGCTACAGTTTATAATTTAAAACCTTTTTATATGATATATGATGCAATAAATTTGTATCTTAAAAATAAATATTTGTCTTTTTTTCCTAAATATTTAGGTGTAAATATTTATTAAAAAGTGTGGTTGTGATGACCATCTGACAAGCGAATTCAGCTAAAAATAGTGCTTAAAATGTCACCTAAATGCGGTATTTAAATCTTATAATTAAATAGAAAATGATAAAGCATACAATGATGCATCTGTATTGTCTTTCAGAGGAGAAACAAGTCAACATCTTAATTAACAATGCCGGTGTGATGGTTTGTCCTTACGGAAAGACAGCTGATGGTTTTGAAATGCAAATAGGAGTGAACCACATGGGTAAGCAATCCAAAATAAAGCAAACCTAAGAGAAAGTACACTGTAAAACAAAATCTGGGTTTTACATAATTGATTTGTGTTGGTACAAGATGAAGAAATTAAGTTAGCTTATTAGTTTTTACACATTTAAGTGGATCGAACATAAAACAATTAAGTTGTCCTCTCAAAAAACTTAAGAATTGAGTTGTTTGAGCTCATTTTAAATAAGCAGTTTAAATAAACAGCAAACATAGTTTTTTGAGTGCATGATTCAGAGCTGTTCTTCTTCCTTGTAGGTCATTTCTTGCTGACGTACCTGTTACTGGATTTGATAAAGAGATCAGCGCCAGCGAGAATCGTTAATGTCTCGTCCACAGCACATCAGTGGGGGACCATAAACCTAGAGGACATCAACAGTGAGAAGAATTATGATAAACAGAAAGCCTACTGTCAGAGCAAACTGGCAAACGTTCTGTTCACTCGCTCGCTGGCCAAAAGACTAGAAGGTCTGTCTCTGAATTTGATATTTACAGACATAAATATACATATATGATGTGCTCAATTATATTTATTTTCAAATTAAACATCTAAATATAATAAATATAAAAATGTTATTATTCCATTTATTATTTCTGTATTAGTGTGAAAAGTAAACAATTTTAAGCTTTCTGTATTATACAGGTTGTGATTTCAGTCGAGAAGCAAAAAAGTGGAAATATTTTGTTAAAATTTTGTAGGTTGTCATTTTGTTTTTGCAATATTGTATTATCTTTCAATTTCTAAATATGTTTGGTGACTAAAATATTATTATAATAAATATATCCGTTTAATAAATCTGTTTTGTTTAAATGCACCAAAACACATGGCCTATATTCACTGAGAAATAGATAAAAATATTCATTTTCAAAAGGGGTGTACTTTATTATGCGGAGCACTATATATCAAATGTTAAGTAACAGATGAAAATTATTTGTGATATTAATTTATCTAAATTTTAGATAAGTTTTAAACTAATGTATGGCATTTGCATTATTTAACTTGCCACTTTTTAATGCCAAAATAATGATTGATGTGAAAATCACATTATGCAGTTGAAGTCAGAATTTTTAGCCCCCCTGAATTATTAGCCCCCCTGTTTGTTTTTTTCTCAGCCAAGAGAAGATTTTTTTAACACATTTCTAAACATAATAGTTTTATTAACTCATTTCTAATAACTGATTTATTAATTTTTTTCTTTTTATCTTTATCTTTTTCAAGACACTTCTATACAGCTTAAAGTGTCATTTAAAGGCTTAACTAGGTTAATTAGGTTAACTAGGCGGGTTAGGGTAATTAGGCAAATTATTGTATAGTGATGGTTTGTTTTGTAGAGAATCGAAAAAAATATAGCTTAAAGGGGCTAATAATTTTGACCTTAAAATGAGTTTTAAAAAATTTTAAACTGCTTTTATTCTAACCGAAATAAGTCAAATAAGGATTTCTCCAGATGAAAAAATATTATCAGACATACTGTAAAAATTTCCTTGCTCTGTTAAACATCATTTGGGAAATATTTGAAAAAGACAAAAAAAATAAAAATAAAATCAAAGAGGGGCTAATAATTCTGATTTCAACTGTACGTCTAACCAGCTTAATAGTTTTTTTAATAATTATATAGAATGTTAGAAGATTAAAACTTTTTTACATTAATTTCTCTGGCATTTGCTTTGTTTATTTTTATTTAATTTAACCTTATCATATATTTAACCTTCCATTATTCTATTCCAGTAATATGATAATTAAAGCTAAAATAACCCTAGTAAATATCAATTTAGTAGAAGTCAAAATACATAAATAAAGTCAGCCAGCCGATTACTTATTAGTTTCTGTATCATCTGCTTTATTTTATTGTTTTTCTGTTTCATTCAAGTAGATTTTTTTCTATTCGAAATATATGAGTGACGCTAAAATAATCCCAGCTCATGTCTATAGCAACACTAAATAACAAAATACAATATTAAAAAAACCAAAGCACATTAAAACATACAGTTTAGGTTAAAATGATTAAATATATATATTTTTCTTTTCAAATATTTCCCAAAGGATGTTTAACAGAGTAAGGAAAGTTTCACAGTATGTCTGATAATAGTTTTTCTTCTGGAGAAAGTCTAATTTGTTTAATTTCGGCTGTAATAAAAGTGTTTAAGAATGGTTTAAGCGTTTAACCATTTTAAGGTCAATATTATTAGACTCCTTAAGCAATATTTGCTTTGATTGTCTACAGAACAAACCACTGTTACACAATTATTTGCCTAATTACCCTAACTTGCCTAAATAACCCAGTTAGGCCTTTAAATATCACTTTAAGCTGAATACTAGTATCTTGAGAAATATCTAGTAAAATATTATTTACTGTCATCATGAAGATAAAAGAAATCAGTTAAAAGATACTAGATATTAAAACTAATATGTTTAGAAATGTGTTGGAAAAAAATCTTTCTGTTAAACAGACAATGGGAAAAGAAATATACAGGGGGGGTAATGATTCAGGAGGGCTAATAATTCTGACTTCAACTGTACATTTATATTAATATCTGTGACATTTTCATGGCTGCATAATCGTTGGCCCTGTTCTAGGTTGTGCACTTCTGTACACTCTCAGAAATAAAGGTACGAGAGCTGACACTGGCGTGGTACCTTTTCAAAAGGTACAAATTTGTCCCTAAAAGGTCCATATTAATCCCTCAAGGGCACATATTAGTACCTAAAAGTACAAAAGTGTTCCTCTGAAAATTTGTAGGTACCAATATGGTTTTATTTTGAAAAGGTACCACCCCAGTGACAGCTCTCATACCTTTATTTCTGAGAGTGTAAATTAAACCTCACATATAGTAATCCTCATCTGATGTTGTGTGTGTGGTTCAGGTACTGGAGTAACAGCATACTCCCTTCATCCCGGTGTGGTTCAGACTGACCTGTGGAGGCACTTGAGTAAACCTCAACAAGCCGTCATGTGGTTTACGAAGCCTTTCACTAAAACATCAGTGCAGGGAGCTCAGACCTCCATCTATTGCGCCGTCGATCCAGAACTGCAGACAGAGAGCGGCAAATATTACAGGTCAGAGACCATTCAAAAAATCATTTACATTTAAAAGTCATAGATTTTTATAATATATATTTTTTTAAATAATTCCCAAATGATGTTTAACTGAGCAAGGAATTCACAGTATGTCTGATAATATTTTTTCTTCTGGAGAAGGTCTTATTTGTTTTATTTTGGCTAGAGCAAAAGCAGTTTTTTTAACCATTATAAGGTCAATATTATTAGCCCATTTAAGCTATATATTTTTTATCGATAGTCTACAGTATAAACCATCATTATACAATAACTTGCCTAATTACCCTAACCCGCCTAGTTAACCTAATTAACCTAGTTAAGCCTTTAAATGTCACTTTAAGCTATAATTTTTAGATTTTTGTGCTGGAATGTATGCAAATTAGTGCTTGTCCAGCTATTTGGATTTAGTGTAAAACTTGTAATACAAAAAATGTTCAATTCCTAATGTAATCAATCAACTGGGAAAGTATGGTGAAAATTTATTGACTGATTTTCGTCGTGCTCTGCTCTCTCTCTCTGTCAGTGACTGTGCTCCTGCTAAAGCTGCTAAGGCTGCGATGGATGATGAAGTGGCTCAGCGGCTGTGGGAGCTCAGCTCCAAGATGCTCAACATCACATGGGAATGAGAACTTTTCTTTAGTTTTCTGATCAAGATTTTAAGTATTATTTTCGTCTGCCTAAGACTGATCAATCAACATCTGTTCAAAACAGAAATACTAATAGTTTATTAATCCTAAAACATTCTCTGATGAAGAGACGACTAATTATAAACCCATATGATGGGCTCTAAACATGATGCACAATTTATAACTTATATTTGGTCTTAGTGAGTTCATTTTATAAGTAAAACTTCAAGTACATATTGCACTACAAATTTAGACTTGCATGTACAAATTCATGTATTTTTGAATATGTTCAATTAAACATTTGCAATACATAATTTTGTATGACCCAGAAAGGATGTTTTTATTTCAGATTTACTTTCTTTACAGTATGCATGGATTTGTTTTTTATAATAATAATTCCTTACATTTATATAACGCTTTAATGGCCCGTTTCCACTGAGTGGTACAGTACGGTACGGTTCGGTACGGGTCACCTTTATCAAGCTTGCGTTTCCACTACAAAGGGTACCCTTTTGGTGGGCGTGGTGTACTACAGAGAGTTTCAGTCGACGTCATTCTCACTCGAATAAATGTCTACAGTAAAGCTGTACAGTTTGTTCACATTATATGAGAAGCTCTTCTAACAAAGCAGATGCTTTAAACATATTAATATTTGTTTATAAATGTTTATTACTAACATTTCTATGAACATGATTTGATTATAACTGCAGATCAATGACAGTGTTACAGCCTACTGTAACATCTACAATTATATAAAATAAATAAATGCAACATATATGAACACATACAGACCCTTAAAGTCTCTGATATGTTACCACTTACAGATAAACTACACACAGCAGACATTAAGTCCTTATTTGAGTTCAAAAACAACACGCAACATATACAGTAGCCCACAGTCAGAGCTAACCTCTAATCTGTGTCTGTAATCTTCACCAGCACATGTAGCCTCTGTTAGAGAGTAATTCCGTCATTCCGGGTTCATAATAGTCCAAAAGGTGATGATAAACATGGCAGTTTGTTCATGATTTGTTCATGGCAGATTGTTCAGGTTGCTGAAACTATTTGCTCATGTGTTTTGTCGGGCTTCTTTTTTCCGCGCTTCACTCTCGCGTTTGTCCTTTTCTTTCTGAATGGATCAGATGTCAAAGACGCTTCATTAATCACACACGCACGTTATTATCATCAGCTCAAGAAGTTCGTTATAGCAAATCTAGACGCGATCGCGGGCTCCCTGGAGAAAGCGAAAACCGCTCGCACTTTTAGACGGCCTCATAAAACAACAACAGGACATGGCAGATTCTTGGCTTTGTGGCTGTTCATCAAGACAACGACAAGGTTTGTTTTGAGCCCGGGTCATCCATGTATCGTTATTATATGCATATAGTTGTCTCGGCTGTGCATTTAAAAACATGGCGGCTACATTGTTTTGATTCTGGCTAGCTCCACGAGATTGTGACGTATCTCTGTAAACCAATCAGCATTCAGCTGCGCATGTAGCTCCACCTTTTGGTACCCTTTCTCGTCTTTGGTACCCTTTCGAAAGGGTGCTGAAAAAGTGGTAAGGTACGGTTTGGTTCGGTACGCTTTTGACAGTGGAAACGGCCATAAAAGCGTACCGAACCGAACCGTACTACTCAGTGGAAACGGGCCATTAAAGACACTCAATGCGCAATAAACATTGGAGGGGATTTTCTCATTCACCACCAGTGTGCAGCATCCACCTGGATGACACGATGGCAGCCGTATTGCACCAAACCGCACACCAGCTGATTGGTGCAGAGGAGACAGTGATGAAGCCAATTATGACATGGGTATGGTTAGGAGGCCATGATGGACAGAGGCTAGTGGGCAAATTTGGCCAGGATGCCGGGGTTAAACCCCTACTCTATTTCGAAGGACATCCTGGGATTTTTAATGACCACAGAGAGTTTAACATCACATCTGAAAGATGGAGCAGTATAGGGGAATTACCAACCTACGTCACACATGACGCATGACATAAAAAAAAGACCGGTTGCAAAAGCAAACATGTCGTGTTGTGCTGTAGGATGCCAAAATTGAAAGTCTAAAATTAGAAAACTTAACTTTTACCGTACACCACACAGCTTTTAATGCCAACCACAGACATCTTTGGCTAACAGGCATTAGAAGAGCTGAATGGAGTGAGTTAATTAAAAAATGCTCAACCGTTTAATGTTATATCAGGCAAGTTCACGCTATGCTGAATCATACACGTTACTCATTTTTGATGATTTCAGCAAAACCAGTTAAATATGGTGAATTAAACTGCGGACACTGAATGCTCAGAATGAAATGTAAAAATGTACACTGCAAAAAATGCTTTTCTTACTTAGATTTTTTATCTTGTTTCTAGTCCAAATATCTAAAAATTCTTAAATTAGGAAGCATTTTCTAGACAAGCAAAACATGTCTTGTTTTAAGAAATAACATGCCGAAATAAAATGAGTTTTTCCCTAAAACAAGCAAAATAATTTGCAAATGGGGTAAACAAAATAATCTTATTTTTCCTTTCGACATAAGATTATTTTGCTTACCCCATTGGCAGATTTTTTCGCTTGTTTTAAGGAAAAACTAACTTAATTTTGGCATGTTATTTCTTAAAACAAGACACCATGGTTTGCTTGTCTAGAAAATGCTACCTAATTTAAGAATTTTTAGACATTTGGAGTAGAAACAAGATAAAAAATCTAAGTAAGAAAAGCATTTTTTGCAGTGTAAGTTCACATACCCTGCCGAACAGATGCAGTTCGCTGTCAGAATGCAGTTGTTTTGCTTGTTGATGATTACCCAGGATTACAGCTCCGTCTACTTCCCTAGTCTTTGGCTAGGCAGAACCTCGGTTTTTAGCACTACAAAGTTTTGAATCTGGTAATCATGGATCATTATTTCTTAAACATGACCACACAGAACAAAATTGTAGGCATCCAAAGACTTGTAGGCCTTTAACTTCTCTCTTGTAAAAACACTTGGAGTTTCAATGAGATAGTTGCATATTTCGGGCTGGATGCTTGGCCATTTTGTCTTATCCAATATCCATTGAGAGGGTACCATCGCAAAAGGACCTGTTAGACGAACGCCGCTCCCTTTAACGTTAATTTTGCAGAATCACTGTGCTTATAACTGGGTGACAAGCTGTTATAATATGCTGAAAGCATTATGTAAATAATAAATATAATATGTAATCAATATAACTTATTTCTAAGACAACAACAAACTCTGTACCGCATCGTATGTCATTCCCTCACTGTAAATGCTAGATATCCTGTTTTTTTTTTTCTGCAACCTCGCTGAAAGCACATCCTGAATGTTTAAAAATTGTTAATTCATCTATAAAGCCACCATCACTACACTGGGGCATTAGGACCCACTCAGACTGCAGGTTGAGCGCCCCCTGCTGGTCTCACTAACTTCACTTCCAGCAATAACCCAACTTTCCCATGTGGTCTCCCATCCAGGTATTGACCAGGCACAGCACTGCTCAGCTTCAGTAGGCAACCATGTGAGAGTTGCAGAGAGCTAGCTGCCGGCTATGTATAGTTATGCTTTGTTATAAATGTAGACGAAATGTCAGCAGTAGTCTGCAGAACGAAACAAAAATGAGTTTTACTCGAACACAGGGCCGGATTAACCAATGGGAATTATGGGCACAGGCCCAGGGGCCCGTGTGCACTTGAGGTCCCTGCGAGGGGGAAAAAAATGCTAATTTTGGAGTGTCTATTTAGGCTAAGTACAAATAGCGCACCTCATTGGAATAAGCTAGTTGAGTGTTTTCCCCCCCAGCGCCGTTTGATCGACAGAGACAACATAACTAAAGAGCACAGTAGACAGCAAATGGGAGTGGCATAGCTCGTTAAGAGCATGGTAGCATGTTTTGAGGTGATCGATCATGAACCCGGTTCGAATCCAGCGTCTGATGAACACGTTCTTCTTTTTTCCCCCATTACATATCAGATTGGAAATACATTTATTTTCAATAGAAAGGAAATGTTTTTGTTTAAAAATTTTAATAAAGTATATAAAATATATAAAATGAGTCACAAGGTATTTAATAAGGATAATAATAATAAATATTCTATAAACAGTTATTTTCCACCTGGTGTTAAATGTTAGCGACATCTTAATATAATTAATCTGTATTTACAATGTTAGCCGCCCTGCTTCACCCATATTCTCCGACTTCATGGAGAGAGAGAGACAGAGAGAGAGACAGAAAAAGCCCCTGAAGAGGAGAGAGACAGAAGAGAACTGGTACAGTGTGTGTGATTTCGGATACTTTCAGCTTTATAATCAAGTGCTTTTTGCCGACTCTTCTTCATCACGAGGGAGACAGTAGGAATCATTAATCAGTGTGTGTATTATGGAAGACTCAGATTCATACAACTGGATTGGAGAAGTGTTATATCCAAATCATATGCATTATAAGTTTGTAGAAGTTATACATAAAAAATATTCTTAAATATAAATTTTTAGTACTGCTTCAGTGAACTTGAACAAGTATATTAAAAACCATTAATGTTCACTAGTTATATTAGTATTTTTTTCACAAAGTGTGCTTTAAATGCTTTTAAAATCAGGTAAATCTTTGTTGACTATAAATGTGTGTACTATGTAATTTATTTAAAAAATGTGGGCAAAATATTATAGATTAACTTTATTTTAAAATATTATATTAATAATATTTTTTAATTCAACTATAGGGGTGCGGCCTTGTAGGGAGCCCTACAAGACATTGTGCCTAGGGGCCTCTGAATTCTTAATCCGGGCCTGCTGGAACAATTAATTATAAATTGTAAATCCAGTGAAACTTGAAAAACAAAAGATCAAAATACATAAAAGATACATTACAAACAAATCCATGTATAACTGTAAATATAAGGCCACATTAAAGTGTTCAGACATGTCAATCATTTTTTACACTACACAATATTAATGTTTTAACATCATACAGATAGGAAGTCAATGTGTGTTGGAATAATCATGTTCATTAATATTCATTTACAACAAAAGAAAGCATTCGGTTGGTTATTTGTTTAAGAATTGTCATTTTCTTTCCAAAGCTGTACTGTACATAAAGACCACTTGGCGTTATAAAAGCATAATTATGCCAAAAATGATAATTATGCCATGCAATGAGCCTTAAAATGCTTTCTCATGATTTTCTGATATGTATCTTTTCATTAAGGGCTGTAGCACATTCACCTCACAGCAAGAAGGTCGCTGGTTTGAGCCTCGGCTGAGTCAGTTGGCATTTCTGTGTGGAGTTTGCATGTTCTCCCCGTGTTGGCGTGGGTTTTCTCTGGATGAGTCTGAAGACATGTGCTATAGGTGAATTGGGTAAGCTAAATTGTCTGTAGTGTATGTGTGTGAATGAGAGTGTATGGGAGTTTCCCAGTGATGGATTGCAGCTGGAAGGGCATCCGCTGCGTAAAACATATGCTGGATATTTGGCAGTTCATTCCACTGTGGTGACCCCAGATTAATAAAGGGACTAAGCCGAAAAGAAAATGAATGAATGAATCTTCTCATTAAAACAAACAACCATCTGCAAATGTAAAAAGGAGTCTCCACATGATACATTTATTTTAAGTTTGATTACAGTTACTAATGCAAATATTTATATGGTAAATCATGAATGCCACCATGAAGTGTTAATATAAAGCCTAATCAAAAATCTGATGAAGACTCACCTCTGCTCTCTGACTGACCCAGTCAACATGATGCCAGCCTCTAATCAGCTCTGCCTTCCCGTGACCTGGTCACCATGACAACCGCTCATTGCCCTATATAATGCAGTGCAGGGGAATATGAAAAGGATCTTTAGCGCCATCTTGTGGACATCAAAAATCAACACAGTCGTTGTCAGAAGGGAAATTTGCACCCCCCAAAAATCGTTTCATGTATTATTAAATCACTTTTATGTGAAACAGCATGTCAAACAAGACTGATTTTATCTGACTCGTTTTGTAGTGTTAATGAACGTTTGTAGATTGATTTATGTGTAGAGTAATTTGAGAATGAATCAAACTGTTGAATCAAAAATGTGTAATGTGTGCTGACAAATATTGTCGTGTTTGTTGAGCCCCACGTTGGGGCCATTTGTCATGTTCCACGTTGGTTGTCATTTGTCGGTATTGACAACCTTCTTATCAATGAGGCAGTTTCAGACTGGAGATTTTTGGATACCAGAAATATAGACTTTATTCTTACATAATAAAGCCTGAGAACGTGCAGAGCAGACCTCAGAGCATTCTGAAGTCTCTCCTGGACAATTTCCTTTCCTTTCCCCACTTTCTAAAGTCTCTGTGCTTTCACAATACAATTTATAAAGGTTCTTTGACACACCCCTTGGTGTTTCTTTTAAACTTCTGACCATCATTGGAGATGATGGTCTTCCTGTTATATTTGGCCCTCAGCCCACTGGCTCATGTCAACGTAAGCAACTCTTTTGACAACAGAGATGACCTTCATAGATGCAACTTATGCAAAAGAACTAAGTGGTTACATATATCGTCATGATAGCATAATGACCTCATAATATGTTACTCTCCTGAATACTTCTCACACATATAACTTTATATGCTTATTTAACATATATAATCAGTACTTTACATATTCAGAATCAGTCAGCTCAGAATCAGTTATTTCATAGTGTTGCTCCTGTGCAGGATTCTCCTCTTACACACAGACATACCACAAGTATTTTTACCCACTGGCATGTTTGACCCTTAAAGAATAAACTGCTTTCACACTGAGAGAATAAAATCTTAAAATCTTCTTCAATATACACAAACAAAAAGCATAAAGTAGAAAATAGAGAGTTAGAGGTATGCTGCTGTGTAAAGTATCTAATTACAAATACTCCGATTACTGTAATTGAGTAGTTTTTCTCAGGAATTGTAATTTATAAGTAGTTTTAAAAAAAATGTGTACTTTTACTTTCCCTTGACTACATTTTTAGTGCAGTATCTGTACTTTTACTCCACTACTTTCCTTCAACCAGCAGGCACTACTTTATTTTTCTTGTCTATGGGGATTAGAAAAATCAGTCCTGTGATTCCTGTCCAATCAAATTGCACATTGAAGGTAATTTGCATCATAATGAACTACCTCAAGACATAAGCGCTTTACATTGCAGCAAACTGGAAGCATTAAAAGTGTCCAAGATGGTCAAAATCTTTACACGCATTGACCCACATTAAAATTTACACTGGTAGCAAAATCTAATGGGTAGCATATTGCGTCATTAAAATGTGCTACCTACTTTTTGAATGGAAGATAGGGCAAGGTAAGACAAATCGACAGAACACCGGCCCTCCAGAACCGAGTTTGGACACCCCGGCCCCATACCCTAATCCCTTCAAAACTGTAACTCCATAAGGTCACTTTGAGGGATTAGGGTATAGGGATGAACCCTTCCGAATGAAAAGCAGTGATTCAAGCATTTACTGGAGACTAATTATCTGAATTAGTCAATTGTTAACTAGAGACTAGTGCTGTGTCCCAACTTGCATATTATCTGTCCTAAATAGTATTCGAAAACAGAATTAGTATGTCCCAAACCAAACTGTTGATAAGAGTAGGCTATGCCAAAGGTTCCCAGATGGTTTACTATTTCTGGCAAAATTTCGAAGTGTAGAACTGGGTAAAGTCTAGATAGGATACAAGGCCGGCCGGAAGTGCGATATGCACATCAATTTACAGGTAGCAGAATTTTTTATGACACTGTATAACCATAATATTGGGTTTAGGGTTAGGGTAGGGGAAGGCATTTAAAAAATATAATTTATTGGGTAATTTAATAGATAACATAAATAATACTCAGTGCAACTGATTTTATGTTACTGTGACAGTTGGGTTTAGTGTTGGGGTAGTCGTAAATAAAATACAATTAATGCGAAATTTAATAAATAATAAAAATCATTTTCATTAACTTCCGGCCGCAACCATATCTGATCTAGCAACAACTGTAGAACCATTCTCACACTAACTGCTAATATTGCCCACAATACATCGCACGTTGGACATGAATTTGATTTTACGCGAATTTAAACTACAAACATGGCAGATGCCCGAGACTAACCATCAAGTAGAGACGCTTCAGTAGTTATTTGAATGACTATTAACGAATATCTAGCAAACTGTAAAATATTTATATAACGTTTTCCATTTTATATTTCATCTGCAACAACGATGTGAACTTATATCAAGATATGTTTGGACATTAACTTCTGAATGCATAATTATCCAAAGACATGAGGAGATCTCTGCATGAAAGACTCGCGAATGACAGATTATCCTGCTGCTGCTTCTCCAATAAGTAAGATAATTAAATATAAAAGAAATGTGGATGATGTGTCGAGATGATTGTCAGGGGACATAACTAAGCAACATAACGGTCCTTTAATGAGGAAGTAGGAAAACCCAAAGCTTGCATACTCTACTGTTACACACTCTAAAGTGTATACTTTTCCTTTTACGCAGTCTGTGAGTTGTTAACGGGAAACTTAATCTGAATAGACAATTTGAATCGGTGAATCATTTACTGGAGACTTGCTCAGATTGGATAGTTTGAATCAGTGAATCATTTACTGGAGACTTGCTCTGATTGGATAGTTTAAATCAGTGAATCATTTACTGGAGACTTGCTCTGATTAGATAGTTTCAATCAGTGAATCATTTACTGGAGACTTGCTCTGATTGGATAGTTTGAATCAGTGAATCATTTACTGGAGACTTGCTTTTAAATCTGTCAGTTGTTAACTGGAAACTTGATCTGAATAAACAATTTGAATCAGTGAATCATTTACTGGAGACTTGCTTCTAAATGTGTCAGTCGTTAACCGGATACTTGATCT
>CAIGQZ010032287.1:9126983-9150036 GCA_903798205.1 Danio tinwini
TAAATGTGTCAGTCGTTAACTGGAAACTTGATCTGAATAGACAATTTAAATCAGTCAGGGGCGGACTGGCCATCTTAATAATTTACTGAAGACTTGCTTCTGACTCAGCTGTGGCTCTGTCAATTTACACATTAATAGTTACACGTGATTTTCAACAGGTTAACTGACAAGATTCAGCTTGCTCATAAATCGGGTGCTGCTATCATGTCTCTGAGTTAAATAAAACATTAAAGCAGATGCAGATTAAACTCTTTGATGTTCTAAGAGTTGTATCCATAAATCAGTCAGGCGATAATCTGAGGCCCTTAGTTATTCTGCTGGCAAATCACAAGCACTATGAGAGTGGAAGGCACTTTTGTTAGGACAATTAACCAGTGAGTTCACTGAAAGGCATGAATGGCGCTCTGTGTTCAGTAATGAACTTGTGTGTCTTTCTGATTCTCTCTCATCATTCTGTCCTGATGGAGCAAAATGAGAAGAAACCACAACGTAAATGTGAGTACAGCTTAAAAACATTCTGTCTATATTTTTTTACATGTGTCATTTGAGCTTTAGTTTAGCTATAGTAACATGTTAGCCTATTTATAATTAATTAACTCATAAAAATAGAGATTACAATTGGAACTAAAGATGTTTTACACATTGACGCCATAGAAGAACCATTTATGTATTATTTTTGAGATGTTCAGAAGACCTCAAAAACAATTATTGATCTTAGAAATGTTTGTAATCGCCAAAATATCATCATCTGTCCTATCCAGCAAAGTGTTTTTGATTAAGATGATTCTCACCAAATACAGATTGTTAAAGATCATATCATGAGATCATTGCTGAATCATATACATTTTAAGTAGGCATATAGTTAGAAATAACTACACTGTAAAACCTAACAATGAAAATCACTAAATGAAATAAGTTAAAGTTATATATTTTTAAAAAGTTACTTTGACTCAATTAAAAAGAGACTAGAGATTATAATAAAAGAGAACTAAAAGAGATTAAATTAAGCAAAACTCAAATCGAAAGAGTTATGAATTAATTAATTATATCTTTTGTGTTAACTCTGATGCTAGAAGCAATACCAAAACATTTGAGTTGCTATATTGAGACTTAATTTGTTTAAGTTAAATTAACTCATAGTGATTTGATAACTGAACTTTAAACGTTTAAGTTACTAATGTTTGACGATATCAACACAAATAATACACTGTAAAACCCACTTTAAAAGTCAACTTTATTAAATAAAATGAGTGTAGTTAAGTCAAAATTTACTTAAAGTTAATTCTACTCATTGAAAAGAGTTTTGAACTCAGAGTTGAAGGTAATGAGTTAAATAAATACCTCATTACTTAAACTTAAATAGAGTAAGTTCACAGTACTCATAGATTATTATTATTTTTTTTTATCAAATGGTTTGTAGCAATCGGTTTCCTCAAACGGTTTAAGTTTTCTTAACTTATTGGGTTTTACAGTGTATAAATAATGGTGTCCACACCAAAATAAAGTTACAAAAGGGATAAACAGAGTATAAAAAGCTTATTTAATGTTTACTTGACAGTTTCAAATAACTTTTACTAGAATTTTTTTTTCTTTTTTAAATATTTCCCAAATGATGTTTAACAGAGCAAGGAAATTTTCACAGTATGTCTGATAATATTTTTTCTTCTGGAAAAAGTCTTATTTGTTTTATTTTGGCTAGAATAAAAGCAGTTTTAATTTTTTTAGAAACCATTTTAGGGTCAGAATTATTAGCCCCTTTAAGATATATATTTTTCCATAGTCTACAGATCAAACCATCGTTATACAATAACTTGCCTAATTACCCTAACCTGCCTATTTAACCTAATTAACCTAGTTAAGCCTTTAAATGTCACTTTAAGCTGTATAGAAGTGTCTTGAAAAATATCTAGTAAAATATTATTTACTGTCATCATGGCAAAGATAAAATAAATCAGTTATTAGAAATGAGTTATTAAAACTCTTATGTTTAGAAATGTGTTGAAAACATTGTCTATCTGTTAAACAGAAGTTGGGGAAAAAAATAAACAGGGGGGCTAATAATTCAGGAGGGCTAATAATTCTGACTTCAACTGTGTGTGTATGTATGTATGTATGTATGTATGTATGTATGTATGTATATATATATATATATATATATATATATATATATATATATATATATATAGCCTTATTTATTAATTACAATTAATTAATTATTATTTCCCAGAATTATTGTTGTCAATGAGTAAATACGCATGACAAAAATGCTATGAAATTCTGAAGTAACTTATACAAAGATAAAGCTGCAATATTTACACGCAATCAACAAAAACGTAAAAATAATTCAATAAATAATGTAGATTATATATTCTGTAAGTTCACAAAGTAAAGAAATATAATAAATGTATAAATAATAAGTGTGAAATAATGTAATTGTGCATAGAATTATGTATTCATGCACAATTCATTCATAATTCACTGACAGATGTAAATGATGCACATAAAATAAAAGAAACACAGCACATTTCATCATCATTAGTGCTTATTTTGACTAAATTTAAAGTTTTAAATTATTTTTATTCTTTCTTGTTTTATTCCTTATACTTGTCTGTTTTATTCATGCTTACGTAAAGCACTTTGAATTACCGTTGTGTATGAAATGTGCTATATAAATAAACTTACCTTGAATATATTTTCAGGCGTCTGTCAGTGGTCGCTCATGGCTTGTTCCCTGAATATTGTTCCATCAACCTTATTAGCATAAAAAATAAAATAAGCTTATTCTGACTTAAAATATATAAAAGTATCCTATAATCATATATAAAGTGTACTGTTTTTAAAACTTGATCTTAAATGGATAAAACCTAATATAAAATGACAATTAATACACATAATTATTATTGTCAAATAAATATATATGCTTATAAATAAATATGCTTGACACAAATAAATGCTATAAAATGTTAAAATAACTTTTAGAAAAATAAAACTGCAATGTTCACACAAAAATCAATCAATAAAATAATATCGCTAGTATATTTTGTGAGTGCAAAAAATAAATAAATATAATAAATGTATAAATAATACGTGTGAACTGTTATTGTGCATGAAATTATGTATTCATGCACAGTGCATTCATAATTCACTTATAGTTTTAAATGATGCACAGAAAATAAAATCATCGTTTGTGTGTACTTTGCCTAAATTTTATAATTTTTATTCTTTAATTTTATTTTCTTATATCTCTTTTATCCATGTTTATGTAAAGCACTTTGAATTACCATTGTGAATGAAATGTGCAATATAAATAAACCTTAAATATATTTTCAGGCGTCCTTCAGTGATCACTTTTGGCTTGTTCCCTGGATAGTGTTCCATCAACATTATTAACATTAAAAGAAATATAAAAAATAAACTTATTCTGACCTAAATTATATAAAAAGCCTATAATCATATATAAAATAAATAGTTTGTAAAAACTTAATCTCAAATGGATAAAACTCGATTTAGAAAGACAACTAATTGTAATACACAGACTTTATATTGTCAAATAAATATATATGCTTATAAATAAATATGCTTGAAACAAATACATGCTATGAAATGTTAAACTAACTTATACAAAGATAAAACTGCAATATTTACACAATCAAATCAATCCATAAAAACGTATAAATTAATAAAATCATATATTGTATAAATGCAAATAAATATAAATGAATAAATAAAAAGTGCAAAATAATCATCATCATTTGTGCTTATTTTGCCTGAATTTAAACAGTTTTTAATCATTTTTATTCTTTATTTTCTTATACTTGTCTCTTTTATTTAAAAGCAATTTGAATTACCATTGTGTATGAAATGTGCTATATAAATAAACTTACCTTGCCTTAAATATATTTTCAGGCGTCCGTCAGTGGTCGCTCTTGGCTTGTTTCCTGAAGATTTTCACACACAAAAAATGCGCAAGGATATTAAGATACTCCGCATGCACAATGCAGCTCTTTCTTAACCAAAATAGTCTAGCCTATATAGATAGTTTAACTTTTA
Source organism: Danio tinwini (assembly GCA_903798205.1). Lineage (NCBI taxonomy): Eukaryota > Metazoa > Chordata > Actinopteri > Cypriniformes > Danionidae > Danio > Danio tinwini. The sequence goes on from CAIGQZ010032287.1 coordinate 9,131,034, forward strand.
CATGCTTTAAACTAAATTCGCACACTGAGTAAATAAGCTCTGCGTTCTGATTATTAACTTACCACAGCATTTCCTCATAAAACTTTTCTTTTTTTTTCCTTTTTAATCTTTCCAAATGCCGGTGAACATGGCTGGATGCACCACAGACTGCGTGGAGAAGCCGATCTCCATCTGCTTCCAGAAGTTCGGCCGTTTTGTGGGCACTTACCCCTGGTGGTTCTTCATCTCTCCCCTGCTCATCTCTGCTATATTAGGCACTGGCTTTTGCTTCCTAGAAGATCGTGAAGCCAATGACATTGAGGATCAGTTCACACCTGTAAATGGTCCCGCCAAGCTGGAGAGGCGCTTTGTGCAGCAGAACTTCCCGCAAAACGACTCGCTGTTCTCCAACCAAAGACTCTACACGGACGGGGTTTACGCGTCCTTTATAGCCGTGACTAAATCCTCCAATATCCTCACAGACGCTGCTTTTCGGGAGATAGTGACTTTAGACAGGAAAGTCAAGGAGCTGAATGTGTCCACGGGTCACGAGGTGCTTACTTTTGAGGGACTTTGCGCAAGACGATACAAGAAATGCATTCCCAATAAGATATTGGACATCCACAAGTATTACGGAGAGAATTTGGAGGCCACAGAGCTCTCCTTTCCGTTCTTCCGCTTCGGATTCTCCTATATTTTCTTGGGTTATTCGGTCGGTGGAGTGCATTTGAACTCTTCTGTTATTAAAAGCGCAAAGTCAGTGCGTCTGTTTTACTTTCTGAAGGAGGATAATCGTACTAGAACTGATTTATGGCTGAATGAGTTCCTCAAGGTTTTCCCGTCTAATTTATCGCTAAACTCCATAAAGGTAGGTCAGGTTTTATTTATGTAGGCCTGCTGGGTGTCACGAGGCTATAATTTGGGCAGTTTTACACTATGGGTTGTTTTAATCCAACGTTGGGTCAAATATGGACAAACACAAAGTTATTATTTTAAATTAAATTATAGGTACAATTTTTTACCTAAGGGTTGGGTTTGTCTATATTTGGCCCAACGTTGGATTAAAACAACCCAGAGTGTAAAACTGCCCAAATTATAGCCTCGAGTTATAACTTTTGAGTTTTTTTGAACTTGTAAATACATGTGTTCATGTAAAATATTTATTTTATTCTGTAATATACATACAATATTCTCTCTCTGACTAATTTTTAACATGACAATTGGACGTTTGCAACATGGGGCAGTTGCAACAAGACTTATTCCTCCATTCAGGAATGAAGTAGAACAGAGATGCCCAAAGTAAAGTTGGCCTATAATGTAACCTTGGATTTGGCCCTTCATACCATCTGAGAAGCTCATGAGAATGATGGAGAGGGTTGAGGAGAATGCCTTTCGTCATTTCTAATTTGACAAAACATTTTTTTTTGTTTGTTTTGTTGCTGAGATACAAAAAAAGCAAACTGACAATAAATGTTTCATTTAAATGTTGTGAAATGTTTCCCAGTGATGGGTTGTGGCTGGAAGGGCATCCGCTGCGTAAAACATATGCTGGAATAGTTGGCGATTCAATTCGCTGTGGCGACCCCTGATTAATAAAGGGACTAAGTCGAAAAGGAAATGAATGAATAAATGTTGTAAAAGAATCTGAGTTTTTAAAATGTAAATACTGTCACTCGACAGATAGAGGACAGCAGAAGACATCAGCGAGCAAATCAAGGCAAAAACTACTCCATTTTCTTATAAATGAGATTTTTTGTAATGTTTATTATTAAATGTAAACATATATACTGTATTAGTTCATATAAAGCAATGTTTTCTAGTTATTTTTAAATATTATAAAACAAATTAGGAAATTACCCATGACAACTATATTTACATTTGGCCCACTAGCCTCAATCAAGTTTAGTTTTTGGCACTTCATAAGAAAAGGTTTGGGCACCCCTGAGCTGGAGTGATGATATGCATACTACATATTCTCAGTTAGACCCTCCCTTAAGCTGAAAGAGATCAGCCGTAATAAATCTTCAGTATAAAACTCATTTTGAGGTAGAACATTTTTTTTTTATATCCAGAAAATTTCTCAAGCTGTCTAATCGTTTTTTGTAAAACATTATTTGTTCATATAATTAAAATCCCTGTTTTCTTAGTTTTAAATATAGCTATCGAACGTTAAAGCTCTTGTATCTCCCTAGCAGAGGAAGTTTAATCATGGTTGACAGAGTTATGCAACTGTCCTCAATTACAAAATTCATTTAAAAACTCGTCATATTAACAATGAACAATTTTTAAAATTCAAAAAAGTACTTTAGTAAATGTTCTGTCTTGATTTTCAGTAAATCCTTCAGATATTTTTGTTCAGATTTTTTGTAGACCAGATAATTGACTGAAACATGCTTGCTTATTTAATATTCTGTATTTATTTAGCCAATTTAACAAATTTAACAGTTTAACTAATTTTCATTTAGTGTTTTTACCACAAAAAAAGTAAATAAAATCCAACCTGATGTTTTAGAATTTTTTTATCAATACATTTCAATGAACATTGCAACCGTCCCCCTCCAGGTCAACATTTGACTTTGTTCAAGTTTAAATTCTGCATAAATTATCATCCGTACAAATATTATAACAATGTGGGAGGGTGTCTGATAGATGTGGGTTTATTATATTAAAATTGAAAAAAAAAGCAAAAAGTGTCGCAACTGTTGCAATTCTCCCCTATTATTTAAAGGTGCTGTATGTACGTTTTTGACTCTTCTAAAGCATAAAAATACCATAATATGTTTGCAGGTACTTAAGAAACATCCCAAGTGAACATACTTGTTTAACTGAAAAACAATGCTGAAGTCAGATATTCTGCTTTGAAAATGGTTTTTCCTTGCCGGAACGCTGTCTTTGTAACATGCACAATGCCAGTTTAGCCAATTATAATTCAGCACCCCGGGTAACCTTGTTGGAAAACAGCATATTGCATTCATTCATTCATTCAGAAAGGCTCTGAAAGCATGCGTCCGTGACCGAAATGGACAGTATCTGACGTTGAAATGAGACAGATTCAGTTCCACATGAGGTTGTTAATTAGCAAATGATATAAATATTACGAACGTAAACATTAGGTGAGCAAGTTACGTTGTAACCGCGTGTCCTAACAACGCGCTTCATGACGAGATAAGCAGTGATGAGCAGTTTGGCTGTTTGCACCAGACGAAACACGACAGAAATTTAAATACAGCCTTTCAGAAGCACAGAATATGCACTCACTCACGAAACGGTAAGGTTTAGAATCTATTCAAACTCACATTGTTAGCATTTAGCACTGAATAAAGCACACGGGATTTACCTGAGGTGATCACTGTCATAGGTTTCTGTTGTTCAGCTGTGGGAAATAGAAGCCGTTTCTAATATATCAATTCGAGGTGTTGGTAAGAACCAAAACTCCTTTTAATATGGAAAATATTCTCTCTATTGCGTGTCTTTGTTTTTATTTAGAACACAAGTTTAAATCACTGGCTCCTGTACTCAATCTGGCAACCCGCGCTTACGTTTATTTTGATCCAGGAGTGCAATACCTAGTTTAACCACTGGGTGTCAAACTTACATACTGCACCTTTAATGAATATTACCTTCTTAACTAAAGTTAAAACTTTGGTGTTGTGATGTCTACAATTTAACTTTAACATGTTTAAAAAAATGAAATATTTTCGTTATTTTATGCTAAAAGGCTCTAAAAGCAATTTTTGTTAAAATTTGTAAGAAATTTCATCTCCTTTGGACAATTAGTCTACTGTAAACTATAAAAAATATTTTAGTCCAACACAACTATGAGCATTTAGAACATTTTGCATAAAATAACAAAAGAGGTGCCATATTACACGTTTATAATAATTTTCAGACAACACAATTCCAATGCTTTTAAATCAATATTTGGTCAAATAAACCTGATTTTCAGTCACAATAAATGGAAACATTGATTATTCTGACAAATTGTCATTTTCTGGGGGGGGGGGGGGGGGGGGAGCATGACAATAATGTTATGACACATTTATACAATAGTAATATAAAGATGGTATAATCATATATATATTATCAGTGAATATATTACATTAATTGTATTTCTTTTTAAACTGAAGTTAGTTAAGAATGTTTTTTGTGATGCATCTTCTCCTATGAGCTGAAATGATGCAAATAATTGTGCATCCTCAGGTGACCCACTCCACATCTTTGTCAAGGCAGGTGGAATTTGAGGCAAACACAAAAGATGTCATTCCTCTCTTCTCCATCACTTACGTCATCGCCATTGCTTTCTCTATTCTCTCTTGCTTGAGGTATGATTAGTTCATTTTTCTATTATGCTTATGAGTTGATATGGTAGGCTCTTCCTCCTACTACAGCATTTCATTGCATTAATTGTTTATAAATGTTTGAATAGTGAACGAAAGTATTGGATCATCAACTATACAATTTTCCTGCTAACATTCAAACTAATTATTTGGTTCATTTTAGCAGAGACAAATTAAAAGTGCATAGTTGATCTTTGGTCATTTTACAAATAAGAAAATCATTATAATGCAGTCAAATATATACAATTATTAATTCACCTTAGCATCTTCTGGTCCAGGTTTTCTGTTGTTCATTTGTCACATAAAAAGCTCTGTAAAAGGGAACAGAAATGATTCATTAACTCCATACAGCGTTCATGATTTGTTCATAATTATTTAAACATGTTTTAAAGACATCATCTGTGAGAATCAGATATACCAGAAAAACATTTAAGTAATAGATAGATAAACAATTGTATTTACTTGCAAGAAATCCTTTAAAAATATGTTGTTGTTGTTGTTTTTCCAGGTTCGACTGTGTCAGAAACAAAGTATGGGTTGCAACATTTGGGGTTTTCTCTGCTGGACTGGCTGTTTTGTCTTCTTTTGGCATGATGTTACACATTGGAGTCCCTTTTGTCATGACAGTTGCTAATTCTCCATTCCTAATATTAGGTAATACTTCACACGTCACTATACACCAGTGCTAAAAAATTTATCTTAAGGGATAGTTCACTCAAAAATAAAAATTTGGAGATATAGGCCCAATCCCATTTCTATTGTTTTTACCCCTACCCCTTTCCCTTTGGCCCTTGAGTGTTAAGGCCAAATCCCAATTCTATTTTTGTACCCCTATCCTTTCCCCTTTCCCTTGGCCCCTAAAACCGAATGTTAAGGGGAAGGGCTTCAAAACTAAACCCTAAGAATTGGGACAGCACTTCAACACCTGCACACGTCATCATATGTCATCGTGATCTCTTGCTTCATATGAGATCAGATGATCTTCACTGCTGTATTTATTTCAGTCGTGTTATTTTTTGGTATTTATCTTCAGGAAATCCCTGAAGGCATATATTATGTTATCATAACGATCTAATGTGGCAATAAGATCGTAACTGTACTGTGTATTGACACAGTGGCCGTATTAATCTATGTAAACACACGAAAACAACATTAACAGTATAGCAGACACTGTAAAAGGCTCATTCTCAGCCACTAGACTTTTCTGACTTGTATTTGAGTGTCATCGAGTGTCAGAATGTTGTGGGACTGCTGTACAGGAGTTATGATTATGGATTATAGATCCCGAAATTTACCGTTTTTGTTTTTTTTTGCATTTTTTTTAAAGCATGCTGGTAAAACACGAACAAGGTTATAAATAAATTCAAACATATGTTTGTTTGTCATAAAAATTCGTAATATCGACAAAAAAAAGACTAATTTGTGGATCTTTTTGGTAAAACAATATTGCCGTTGTGACAGGTGTATTCTGGGAAATTTTTTACCCCTTGGTTTTGAGTGTGCTCCTGAAAAATCTTCGTTCAAAGGGGTGTATACCCCTTGCCCCTAGCCCTACGCCTTCAAGCTAAAGAGAATTGGGACACCACTACTCCTTGACGTGAATGTGCAAACTGAGGGGTAGGGGTAAGGGGAAGGGCTAAGGGGTAGAATTCGGATTGGGCCTAAGAATAAGGACTTTCATTTTGAAATCGCAGCAACAGCTGGAGGTTTGTAGTACACAGCATGTTGTTGCAATGTTTACAGTGATGATCCTATACTTCTGGATTTAATCCCACCGCAGCCTCGCTTTTGTGTTTTAAAATGGCGGTCGCGTGAAATAAGCGTATACAGCCGAAAATGTATAATGTCAGATTAACCATGAACATTTTGATGTTTTTATAAACAGGGATTGGAGTGGACGACATGTTCATCCTCATCTCCTGTTGGCAGCAGACGAATGTTCACGATCGAGTGGAGACTCGACTATCTAATACATACAAAGAGGCAGCCATTTCAATCACCATCACCACTCTCACAGATGTACTCGCTTTCTACATCGGCCTCATGACGCCTTTCCGCTCCGTCCGCTCTTTTTGCCTGTACACCAGCACATCCATCCTTTTCTGCTACATCTACAGCGTCACTTTTTTTGGAGCGTTCCTTGTTCTTAATGGACGGCGGGAGAACAGCAACAAGCACTGGCTGACCTGCAAAGAAGTACCTGAAGAGTGTGCTGTAGGACAGTCGAAATGGTATGAATTATGTTGCGTTGGAGGAGCGTACGACCGCCATACTGGCTCAGAGGAAGTGCAACCCATGAATCACTTCTTCAAGAAATACTACGGCCCATTTCTGACCAAATCCTGGACGAAGGTGTTTGTAATTGTCTTTTATTGCATCTATTTGATCGTCAGCATTTACGGCTGCTTTCAGATTCAGGAAGGAATCGATCTCCGCAATTTGGCGGCTGACGATTCCTACGTGGTAAAATACTACGATAATGAGAAGGCGTATTTTTCGGAATATGGGCCAAACATCATGGTCGTTATCCGACAGGAATTTCCATACTGGGACGAAAAGTACATGTCAGATCTAGAAACCTGCATTGAAGACTTCAAAAACTTATCCTTCATTGAAAAGGACATATTCACCTCCTGGATCAAATCCTACAAGTACTACGGATATCACACCAAACTCAATCTGAGCGCCGAAGACGTCTTCAAAGAGAATTTGGGAACGTTTCTACGATTTTACTCCGATTTCAAACAGGACGTTAATTTCACCAACAACTCCATCCACGCGTCTCGATTTTTCATTCAGACCGTAAACATCTCCACCGCTCTGGATGAAATGAACATGTTAAATAAACTACGAGACACTGCCCAAAAGTGCCCTGTTCCCTTATTAGTGTACCACCCTGCCTTTATCTACCATGACCAGTATGCTGTAATAGTCAGTAACACCATCCAAAACATTGCAGTTACCACAGCCGTGATGCTTCTGATCTCTCTTCTCCTAATCCCAAATCCTCTGTGCTCCCTTTGGGTCACTTTCTCCATTGCATCTGTCATCGTTGGCGTCACTGGGTTCATGGCATTATGGGATGTTAACTTGGACACCATTTCCATGATCATTCTTGTCGTCTGCATTGGGTTTTCTGTAGACTTTTCTGCTCATATTTCATATGCCTTTGTGTCCAATAAGAAGTCCAGTGCGAACGAAAAGGCAGTGGAGGCTTTGTTTAATTTAGGATACCCCATTTTGCAGGGTGCTGTGTCCACTATTCTTGGGGTGGTTGTCTTGTCTGCGTCCAAGAATTACATTTTTAGGACTTTCTTTAAAATTATGTTCTTGGTCATCTTCTTTGGGCTCTTCCACGGTTTGACTTTTATCCCTGTTTTTCTGACCTTCTTCGATATGTGTAATGGGACACCGGCTGAAAACAAATCAGGCCCAGAAGAACAATCCATGAAGAAGAGTTACACCAATAACATTCAAGCAAATGCTAAGGATAGTGATGTGAAAGAGCGGGAAATTTATGACAATCACAATTTCCAGTCTGACAACTATCAAACATGCCCACCTCTGTCCTGCTCTGATATATGGATGATAGCCGCAAATAATCATAACGTTCAGGATAATCATGTGTGCTTGGCGAGCACTGTCCCTATGTTCAGAGTGGACGGTCAGACCTACGAGGTTCACATGTATGAACCGTCCGATGATGTCATGTTACAAGTCAACTGTCAATCAAAACAGCATGCCGAAGGACAAAATTGTGTTTCGGGAAACAGCAACCACATTCAAGATTCAGGTCTTCCTACTCCTAACTGTTCCGAGTTGACCACTTTGTAAAATCATTATACTTAATTTTTTTTCATTATACCGTATGGCTTGTTTGTATGTGCACCAGCTTTTATATGTTTAATTGAAATTACAGATGTAAATTTAATTCTGGAAGATGAAAACATGTTTTTTTCCCCCCCACAAAAATAAAAATAAAATGAGTCAATAGTTTTATTGTAGATCATAGGTCTCAAACTCAATTGACTCAATTGAATGGAGGGCCGTAGCTCTGCAGTTTTGCTACAACCCTGATCAACACAGCTGATCCAACTAATGAAGGTGTTCATGAAGCTGTGGTCACACTGCACTTTTTTCCCCATAGACTTGCAATCATGCGCACATGAATGCGTCAGACCGAAACGCAAGGCCGTGCAGCAAGTTTCCCTGCTGAAAATCCAGCTTAAACCAGCCTAAGCTGGTTAGCTGGCTTTAGCTGGTCGACCAGCCTGGTTTTAGAGGGGTTTTGGCCATTTCCAGGCTGGTTTCAAGCCTTTTCCAGCCTGATCTTAGCTGGTCAGGCTGGAAAATGTCCAGCTAAAACCAACTTGACCAGCCTGGAAATGGCCAAAACCCCTCTAAAACCAGGCTGGTCGACCAGCTAAAACCATCTAACCCGCATAGGCTGGTTTAAGCTGGATTTTTCAGCAAGGTTCCCAGTTTGCTACATTGGAAAGTTAAAGCTTGGTGAACTCTGACTTGCGAAATCACATCACATGATTGCGTGAGACCAATCGAAGATCAAAACATGACCTCTCTGGACAGAAATTTTAAACATGGACCGATCGCTCACATTTTTTTATGTCTAATCATCTTGTTTAATCCAGGCCATTTTCGAAGCGCCGTACTACAGAATTTCGCACACACAAACTCTAGTGTGACTGCGGCATCACTCTTTAGAACACCTCGATTATTTGGATAAGCTGTGATTGATAGGACTGAAGCAAAACTGTGTAGAGCTATGGCCCTCCAGGAATTGAGTTCAAGACCTATGCTGTAGAGTTTTAATAGTGTTATTATATAAATAAGGAGTTCTCAATCTCGATCCTGGAGGTCATTGGAGCCAGATTTTAGCTCCAACACCAATCAGACGCACCTGGGCTAGCTAATCAAGCTCTTACTAGGCTTTCTACAAACATCCTTGCAGGTGTGTAGGGGCAAGTTGGAGCTAAAATCTGCAGGACACCGGACCTCCAGGACTGAGTTTGAGAACCTCTGATATAAATGTTTACAGTACATTTAACAAAAGTAAACCTAAACTATTAAATAACTTGTAACGCCTCATGTCTGAAACACAAGTACAAGTTGGTGTGAATCATTTGTAAAACTGTTTGCATCAATTTTCAAATTCAATTAATTGCAAAAATTGATGAGTAAAAATAATTCTTGTGTTTTATGAATGAGCGCCACTCTCTGAAAATATTTAACTATCTTATTTTTGCTGCTAATGTGAATATTTCTATTTAGTTGTGTATTTATACAAGTAAGTTTACATAGTTTTTCTTAATTTTATGAAATAATAAACTAACTCACTAATAATGGGAGGTTTGCAAAGGTTTTTTTTTTTTGATTATTTCAATATTTTCTATTGGATTATTTGGTATGTGAAAGTTCATTATAAAACACAACTAAATACAGAAAATGTAACCCTTTCGTATTGGTTGATTTAAACAGTCTAAAGGAGTTAAAATGATTGTCTTTTATATTTTCACCTATTGCCTGTGTAGGTTTACACACTGTTGTGCTTTTATTGAGAAAAGAGGATTGCCTAAGTGTGGATTAACAGAACAGTGATTACTTCAATCCATTTGTTTTGTTCAGATTTCTTTTTCATATTTATGAATTATGTGAGTACTATTAATTATGGAGAATTTCATTTTCTATTATAACTACTATGTTTAGTTCACCTTATGTTTAAAGTGCTCCACGGGTCTGTTTAAGTGCATAGCTTGCATGCTTTCATAAAAACCTTTGGGGATTTATGCATTTGGCAGTAATATTATCAGACATACCTGACCTTTGATCTCTGATTCTTTTGGTAATGCTGTACTGGAGAGGTATGAAGTAATCAAGATTTTATTAATATGCATAATTTACCTCATTTTGTGGTTATGAATTTACAATACATATTTAGCTGAACAAAATTTACAAAACAGCAATAACAAAAAAGGTTGCATTTTATTTATATACATTTACGAAAACACTCATACATGCTATATACAAGGTAGTACAAAGTGGGTCTAAATAAACTATAATAAAAATGATTTCATATTTCCTACTTCAATAGTAATAGGCACCTGTCATATTTAATATTAGAAAAATATGGATTTTATAACCAATTTGTAATGCCTAGTTACCTTTTACCCACCCTATATACATCTCTCAAAAAACCTGAAAATAACTATAGTGTCTGTATGCATTACAGATGCACAGAAATCTCACAGTCCTCATCGGTGTTCTGTTTTATGAATTCAGTCAATGACAACAATGTACAATTTGGATCAAGTAAAACAACAAGAGGAATATTTACACCAAACTCTTGAAAGAAGTGATTCTGCAGCGTCATGGCCAACATGGAGTCAACCCCTAATGCAGTAAGCGTAGTTTCAACACTTAGATCATCAGTATCAACACTGCAAATTTCAGTAAGAATCACTCGAACACAATCATTCACTGATGACTGAACACTTATCCCAGAGTCCTCAGCATCTTTGTTTTTCAGTCCTTCCTCCACTAAAGCAGACAGACGAAACTTCAGAGACACGTTCTGGGAGAGAACATGGTTGTTCAGGTTTCTGAAATTAAATCTGCACACCACCTGCTGGGGATTGTCAAGCAAAAGGCAATGCTCTAGTGCTTCATGGATCTCAGCCACATCCATGATCATCAGCCCTTTTGTTTCTAGGAACTTTTGAAAATTGTCTTTGTTCATTAGCAGGCCAAGTTTAAGGGGACCCCAATTTATAGACTGTCCCGGAAGTCCAATATTGCGTCGGTAGTGGCAAAAAGTGTCAAGAAATGAATTAGCTGCTGCGTAGTTAGCTTGTGCAGCATTTCCGATGAAAGAGGAGATGGAGGAATAGCACACAAAGTAATCGAGTGTCTTGCTATGCATAGTGGCAAGGTGGAGATTAAGAGCACCACAGACTTTAGGTTGCAAAACTTTCAGGAAAAGAGATCTATCAAGGGTTTCCAGTAATCCATCATGGAGAACAGCAGCACTGTGGAAAACCCCTCTGATTGGATGGGTGGAAAAATGATTGCCAATCATGGTGATGGCTGCCATCACTTGCTCTTGCTTAGAGACATCACACCGAAGAGTGAGAATTCTCACTCCATATCTCCTTTTGAGACTGTTTATGTCATCTTGTACCTTCTCAGATGGTGCACTCCTTGAAAGAGTGGCAATGCATCCTCCACCTCTCTGTGCAATAAACTTAACAGTTTCAAATCCCAGACCAGAGAGACCCCCTGAAACTACATACACGCCTTCCTCTGAGAATAGCTGCATTGCTCTTGGAAGCAAAGGGATGGCAGATATCTTGGTCCTGGGGTCATCTGTGGCCAGAGTGATTACATCCACAGCTCTTGCATTGAAATAAGAATGCTCAACATATTGAGTAGGCATACTTTCAGAGGGTGCCATCTGAAAAGTTCTGCTTTGTATTGTTGGCCACACTTTGTGCAAGTACATTCCCTTTAGCCATTTTTGGAGAAAAGCTCCATGTGCCTTGAGACGTGACTTCTGGAAGATTTTGGACATCTCAAGAGTCTGGAAGCAAGTCCTCTCAGAGTCCTGCTGAAATACATCTAGTGCAGAGTAGCTTGGGTCACGGATGCCACAAACTGCAATTGTGTGATTTGCATTGGCAACACTGACAATCTCTATCAAAAGTGAGCAATCAAATGGGGGAATAATCACCAAAAGATGGCACTGCTTTGCACTTTGGGCTAATCCACTTATCTCAGTTTCCGTAAAAACACTCCAGCCTGATTTACTTGCTATGGTTGTCAATAACTTGACCAGAGCTGAATCACGAACAGCCGAGAAGATGCTCAAACTTTGCTGTTGTTTAGTTATGTTTGGTAACATGCAAATCAGTATCTCCCTGATCAGGACAAGGTATGAAACACATGGTACATCCTTCAAGAATAAAAGCCTTTTTATTTTAAAGCACACATCTTCAGGGAGGACAACTTTGGAAGTTGCTTTTACAGGATAACAACAGATCACATGGTCTCCCACTTTAAGTCTGTTGACATCCTTTCCCACAGCCGTAACAATCCCGGAGTAATCGAGTGCCAGGAGATGGTGGTTCTGGGTTGTGTGCTTGTTCCAGTACATTGTCTGACCAAAGTTTAGCTCAGAAGTACTAACTGGAAAATAATCTGATGAGTGCACACATACTTTACTCAGCTGAATCTCAATGCTTTTCCTCTCAATGGTGTTAACTGAACTCCCTGAAGGCAAAGCTAATATGCTGCTCATCCTGAATGGATTGGTTGTCTGCAAAGTAAAGTTGTGGTACTGTAGGCATTTTGATTCAGAATTCATTGTTTCAATTGTGGTGATAGGAGTAGATGTAATCACAGCAGAGTAAGCCTTTCCTTTGCTGATGTAGACTTCTGGGTATTGTAGGGTCTTGTATGAGTTTAGCACATGACCCAATGTTTCTATATCCTCTCTTGACACCGTGGAAAGGTCAATAAGCTGAAATGAGATGCCTGACAACTCTGCAGCACATGCCCTTGTCATGCCAGATAACACAAAAGCAGGACTTATGCTGTCAACTATCCCTTCTGCTGACCTGTAGGTAATGACATGGATGGAGCATGCACGGCCACAGTTTCTTAAAGACAAAAGAATCTGATGGTAAAGTTCACAGCTGTCAACCAAGGAGTCTAAAATAGCTTCAGTTTTTAGGTGACTGATACTCTGAATGCCCCAGATAAATAGGATCTCATCAAGTTCCATGTCTATTGCACTGCAAGTAGACTTTAATTCTGGTACAAGCAAGGCTGAGTTCTTTGTTAATTCAGGTTTAGGAACAAATACAGAGTTTGGGTGCAAATGTGGCTTTAAACCTTTAGCAATACCAAAAGTGTCCTCAAAGACCAAAGCCTTGATTCTCCTGGAGAAACTGCTCTCAGTGTGAATGTCAACCTTCTGATTATTGAAGAAACATAAATCTCTGATTTGTCCATGTGCTCCAAGAAAATTAATTCTGACATCCCTTAGCTCAATCAACACATGTCCATCTTTGTCAGTGAAACAGCCACAAACCTCAAAGTAGTCTGACATTTGTTGGGTCAATCTCATATACATGAACATCTCTTTATGGGGAGGTGCAGATATAACCATACTACCAACTGCAGAGGGAAATCCAGGCCTGATGGTGCTAGAGACTAATCCTAAAACTGAAGACATTTGCAAGAAGTAATCTAGGACTACTGGGTGCAAGCAATACTCATACAGATGGTTGAGCACTCCCTCTGGAATCACAACTCTGGTGACTGCTTCTTTGAATTCTTGTCCGTAATGAATGTCTCCAAGTTGCTTGAAATTAGGCCCATACTCAAATCCCACATCATTAAGAGTGTGATACACATCCTTTGATTCAATTACTGATTGGCATCTCTTCAAAACAGCACTGAGGTGAATAGTTTGCTGTTCTAAAATGGCTGGTCCCCCTTCATGGCAGACGGTCCCTGATGCATGCACCGTATGCAAAGACACAATCTGAAATGAGGTTGTGTCCTTGAATGTCTCAACCTTAATTTTGAGAGGCAGGTAGTTCTTGTTTAGAACAAACAAGCTTTGGAAGTTGATTGAGAGCTGAAATGAGTTAAGAGGCTTCTTTGGAGAAACAGTTTCTATTACAGATTCAAGGGCGAGCTCAACAAACAGTGCTCCAGGTGCAATGGAAATGCCGTTGTTCTTGTGTTCCCAAAGATAAGGGTTTGTACTTGCAGACAGGTTGCACTTGATCACATTGTCATCACGTTTACTTTGAATTATTAGTGGATATGGACTGCAAGAGACTGTGTCATGTCCCCGTCTTACATCCTCAAAGTGCACCTCATTTTTTTGACATTGAAACTGATACCTTGGGAAAGCAGTGAGCTCTGTTTCAAACCCTTTGTAGAACTCATGCCATTTTACATTGACCCCCAGCTCAAACAGTTTTGATACAGTGGTGTACATTGTCTGCTGATCTTTATCTGGATAAACTGAAGAGAGCACAGTTTTGTCATTTCCCAAGATCTCCTTGATGTTCCTCTGTAGAGCTTGCCTTGGACCGATTTCCACAAAGACTGTGTTTCTTGCATGGTTAGAAACAGATCTGATTGCTTGTTCAAATGCAACAGGCTCTCGGATGTTTCTTGCCCAGTATTCACCATTTACAAAGTCCCCTGTACAACACTTCTCACCTGTCACAGTGGAAAACAATTCACAGTCCATTTCATTCCCAGTTAACTGTCCAATACTGTCTTGGATTTGGCCCAGAATAGGATCCATCATATGACTATGGTAGGCAGCAGGAACATCCAAGACATGAAGAAACACATTCTTGCTCTTAAACAAAGATTGAAGCTTTTGGTGCACATTTTCAACAGCTTGCTTATCACCTGACAGTACGCAAGACATAGGACTGTTCAAAGCAGCTAGACAAATCTTTCCTGTGTATGCAGGGAGAATTTCTACAACATCTGGGACAGGAATGTTGCCAACAACAAGCATCCTCCCACCAGTCACTTTGGTCTGTAGAGAACTACGATGGTATACGACCTTTACTGCATCCTCAAGAGACAGCAAACCAGAGCAATGAGCTGCAGCAATCTCTCCCACTGAATGTCCAAGAACAATATCTGGTCTGATGCCCCAGTGCCTAAGAAGGTGTCCAATTGCAACCTGTATTGCAAAAAGAAGTGGCTGTACAACATCTGGTTTAAAAAAATCTTCATCTTCATTGCTGCTTGTGATCTTTTGCAAAATACTGCATCTGAACTTCAGGAAGTAGTTTTCAACCTCTTTGACCTTGCTCCTAAAAACAGGTTCTTCTTTCAGCAGCTGTTTACACATTCCCCTATATGTAACACCATTCCCACAAAATACAAAAACCAGCTTCTGGTCCTGCTTTGTTGGGGCTAATTTCTTGTTCATGTTTGCTTTGAGAAGTGAGATTAACTCTGACACAGATGATGCAGTAAATACTTTTCTAAATTTGTGTCTAATGTGGCTTCTTCGGCAGGCGGATGTATAAGCAAGAGCGTGTAGATCAACTGTTTCATCTACTGAAATCCTCTGATATGTGTCAGCAATGCACAATTGAAGAGACTGATCCGTGGCTGCAGACATTGGGAGTAGTTTTAGAGGTTCAAGAGTGTGCCTATCAGAGACTGTTGCTTGCACATACTCTGTGATGATGGCATGGGCATTGGTGCCACCAAACCCAAAGCTGTTTAATCCAGCCATCTTTATCCTGGACCCAGAGTAAAGCCATTTCTCAGCTCTGGTGGGGATTTTAAGATTGAGAGCTTTGGCATCTATGCTGGAATTTTCTGCCGAGTAGAACAAAGAGGGTACAATGGTTTCATGTTTCATCATTAACAGAATCTTTATGAGTCCTGCCACCCCTGCTGCAGATTCTGTATGTCCGATGTTACTCTTAACAGAGCCAACAAACAGAGGCCCTAAGCTTGACGGTCTTATTTTGGCAATTACTCTTGAGATACTTCCAGCCTCAACTGGATCTCCTGCTGGTGTTCCAGTCCCATGAGCTTCTACATACTGGACATTTGCTAGAAAATCCTCAGAGGAGTAGATCATGCGCAGTAGAGCCTCCTGCTGGGCCATGGAGGGCTTGGTGATTGGTGTGACTGTGTGGCCATCTTGGTTTACTGCAGTCTTGTTCACAATGCCCCAAATATGATCAGAGTTCTCAATAGCCTGCAAAGTGAATTTTGCCAACTTACTTCCACAACCAAATATATACATATTTATTTAACAATATATATATATATATCTTTATTTATTTATATGTGTTTATTAACCAAATCTGAATTTAATGTAAAAATTAAATTTTTTTAAAGATAAAGTATTTACCTTTTTCAAAGACTTTAGTAAGACTATGCCACATCCCTCCCCTCTGCCATAGCCGTCTGCTGTACGGCAGAATGGTTTACTTGTGCCCTCGGGTGAGATCATCTTTGCCTTGCTAAGGGCAACAAAGACTCGAGGCTCAAGGATGCAGCTGACCCCTCCACACAGAGCCATTTCACAGTCCCCTAAGGATGATACCAATGAAGGATGATTTATAATATAAATATAAAGCAGTGTACAGACTCAAATTTTTTTAAAAAAGGTATGATTACCTTGCCTGATGGCCTGACATGCAGAGTGAAGAGCCACTAGCGATGACGAACATGCACTGTCGATGGCAAATGACGGTCCAGTCAGGTTGAATATGTAGGAAATTCTGTTGGCAGCTATACTCATAGCTGTTCCTGTGCCGTTATAGTGGGTTATTGTGCTGGGACTGTTGTTTAAAAGTGTCTCATAGTCCCTATTCATAAGACCTGCAATAAACATCATGCAAATCAGTATCCAATCAGTACAGAAATGTGTACTGAAGTGAATTATTAGTATTGGATGCATTACCAATGTAAACCCCTGTTCTGGTTCCGCTCACTTTTTCCAAGGGTATCCCAGCATCCTCTAAAGCACGATATGCACACTGCAGTAACAGTTTCTGCTGAGGATCCATGTAATCAGCTTCAGCCTCGCTGATGCCAAAGAACTTGTGATCAAACTCATTGAATCTGTAAAAAAATTGAATACTTATAGTAAGTATAGTACTTATCGTCGTGAAGTGATTGTCATGAAGTGATTTTTCTTACCCTTCGATAAGAGCAGCTGTTGTCGTTTTTGTTTTTCCTGGTTCGCTTTCATCATGATGAAACCATTCTGATGTTTTAAACCTTTCATCTGGAATCTGAACCACACAGTTCCTGCCTTCCACAAGAACTTTCCAGAAGTTTTCTACACCCTCACCTGTGAGAAAATAGACATGCAATGAAAATGCACACATAGTTGCCTTAAATTGCCAACATAAAACAGATAAAGCATCAATTTAAACATCATACCTCCTGGAAAGTTGCATCCAATTCCAATTATGGCAATATCCTCATCCATTTTCCTTTATTATTTATTTTGCAGCCTCATAAGCTCACCTCAGCTCATCTCTGCTGGTCTGCTCATGGTTGTGACAAGTATGCATCAGTTCCACACAAGATCTAAGCTTTTTATAAAGCCTTTCACAGTTGAAAACCAATAGGAAAACTATTTTCTTTTAACAAAGGGTCTTTAAATGCTCTTGTAACCAGTAATTGTTGTGGTTTGAAATATTAGCCTGTAATTACAAAGATTGAAAACATTGATTGCAGTTTCCTTCACTGAACACAACAAAGCTATTGTCTTAAATCCATTGAGGTAATTTTCTTATTGACTAAATTGACTTCCAGGAAGAAAAATATATATTGGATGATGAAAAAAGGACCTGAATGTGTGCAAACCACCAATTTGAAATAAGATAGTCATTGGTTATCTCTGAATACCAAACCTGATACCTGTAATTATCAGACTAAATGGTTTACTACCAAAACCCTTTGAAAGCATCCAAGACATCAAAGCAAAATAATTCCAGCGTTCAACTAAAACATGCACATGACAACTTTACATTTCTTCTTATAGGAAACGACAAAATAAAGTCTTTACTTGATTTATTTGTAGTCAATCCATATTAATTTCAAAAGAAAGCACATTCATATATTTCTTCCAGACACACATATATACAGTCCAGTCACGCTGTTTAAAAGCTTGCATGCAGACAAACCCATAAGTGACAGAGGCTTTCAGCTACATGGAAAAGTATATTCAAATAAATAAGTTAATGAATAAAATCAGGGGCCAGAAAAAAAGCTGAAAGGTCCAGAGGAAATGATAGACAAAAAAATCTACAGTACTTTGATCAGATTTGAGACCTGTAGAAGTAAAAATAATACTGACATTCTGAAGTCACATTCAAAATTTGTGATTTAATGTTGCACAGAAATAAAAAAGTGACCATCTCTACTGTGATTATTAAAAGGCATCCTGATTTAAACACATTGACATTTGATTTTATGCAAAACACACCATTCATGAGAACACAATTGCTTTGTTTTCAGTTATTCTGATGACTGGGTAACAATGAATGAATAAAACAAGTCCTTTTCTTGTTTTATACCTAAACGCAAAACACAGAATTTACAGTGTGACTAATTAGTTACTATTCCCATTGGTTTATTGTGCAAGCTTATATACCTTTGGCATTAACTGAACATACACAGCCCAGCAAGCATTTTTTGGTTTTTAAAATATGTCTAATAGATGTCTAAATATAGTTGTCTTTGCTAAAACAAGGCTAAATTTGGGCTGTCAGTAAAAATCTAATAGACGTCCAAGAATAGGCCAAAACTAGACTAGTAATCAAATAAAGTCCGTCTAATCTGTCTATTTGACGACTAGTCTAGTTTTGGCCTATTCTTACATATCTATTAGATTTTCACTGACAGCCCAGGTTTAGCCTTGTTTTAGCCATGCTGTCTACGTTTAGATGTCTATTAGACGTCTATTCAACACAAAATTGTTTGCTGGGAGTAGTCAACATTTGAAGTGGATCAAAACCTTTTCATCAAAGTTGTCCTAAAACATTCTTCGACACCTATTCTTTTCTGATGACAATTTCGAAAAGGTATTTTTTATCCACTTGAAATGTTGACTACTGTAGATTAATAAATAATAATGAAGAGTTTTTTTTTTT
>CAIGQZ010032287.1:9160036-9176639 GCA_903798205.1 Danio tinwini
TTAAACGGCTACTCAACTAACATGAAAACGACATATGACCTATTTCCTAGTCCCACCGAAAGCCCGCCCTCAAGAGGCTCTGATTGGTCAGCTAACATAATGTGCTGTGATTTGAAGATTGCTCCACATCACCAGGGATCGTCACACCTCTACTAGGACGTGCTTTGCTGTTGTGTAAATATAGTCAGTCAGTGTAACTCAAGCCGTATCGGTTTGAGCCTTAGTCAGACAGAAAATGTGCTGCACTGGGTGTATGTGCATAACCTGAAGAGTTTATGACATCATTAACTTGGGTGTATTTTTTTGCAGTCCCCAAACTTTGTTCGCTGTAGGCTTTGCTAAGCTAACTCTGTAAAAGCCAATGTATTCCTTTGCATTGAACTTTGAGTGTCTTACAATCAGAGATGTTGTTTATGTTCACACAGCTACACTACACATGAACTTAAGTTTAAAATATGATATTGTAGTGGACCACCTCTTTATAAATATGGCTACATGTAAAAATATGAAAATCAAGGTTATTTTTTTAAATCCATTAACTGATTGCTGGTGAAACCTACTTGTCCAAAGCTTCAGCAAAGTTTGTAGCTCCAATCACAATAACCCCTTCATTGGGTTTAAACCTGAAATCGTCAAAAAAAACTTAAGTAAGACCCATGTCATTTGTTTCAATACAAGAAAATGTCCTTTAAGTCATAAACTCACCCGTCCATCTCAGCTAGCAGTTGGTTGATGGTCTGTCGGGAGTACGGGTGCATTGGAGACTCGATTCTCTTCCCTCCTACGCTGTCCAGCTCATCAATAAATATTACACATGGTGCGCTAGCTTTGGCCTCCTCTGTGAGATAAAAAAAAATGTTAAATTAGTGATTTTACAGCAAAAGCATAACAGACATTTTTCCCATGGTGGTGAAGATGTGTCTCAATAATCACCAGCATCTTAAAAAGTCCACATGAAATCAAGATTTACAATATTTATTTTTCTATTGCATATTGATATTCTTTAGGTGAACAATTAATCTGTGCAAGTCAATCCACTAAAAAATGTTTTGTTTTGGTTAATCAAACAATCTTGTTTAAAGTGGTCTCATTTTGACTTAGCCAAAATATTCTTACCCACACCTCTGTTAGTTTGCTATGAGGGAATGATGTGCAAAAGGTAAGCCCAGTTACATCACAGTACATGCTTTTAATCATTTTAATCATTTTCACGTGAAACTGAGCTTTGCAGAGCAACAAATGTGTACAACTGAAAAGGGGGCGGTATATGATGCAATAATGGTTTTATCTCGAATAATGTTTTTCATAATCATAAGAAGCCAAAATCAAAATCAAAACTAATTTCAAATAATTCCACAGCCCTACTTTAAATCTGAAGTTTTAATATTTACATTTTTTAAGATGCATGTAAATTTTTAAAGCTATACTTCATATCATAAGAAACCTGAAGAGAGTCAATAAGAAATCTCAGAAGACTCACTGAAAAGGTTTCTGATGCGACTCGCTCCAACTCCCACAAACATTTCATCAAACTCAGACCCAGAGGCGTAGTAGAAGGGCACATCTGCTTCACCGGCAACAGCTCTGGCCAACAGGGTTTTCCCTGTTCCTGGAGGCCCCACGAGCAGGATACCTGAAATACTCATTCAGGTTAGATTTCAACAAAATTAAAAACAAGCATCTGTAAGTAGCAGGAGCACAGGGTTTCACCTTTGGGAAGTTTACCACCAAGCACAGTGAATTTCTGGGGGTTTCGCAAAAATTCAACAACATCCTGAAGTTCATTTTTGGCCTCCTCCACTCCTTTCACATGTTCAAATGTGATGTTCTTCATCTGAACGGGGTCCACGGAGGAATCCAGACCAGAGGTGGTGCGAAAGCGAACTAAATTAACAGACAAAAATTAGCAACTTGAGTATGACAGGGTTTCCACTCTTTCATCATCAGCGGATTCAAGGACTTTCAATGACTTTAAGCACCATTAATTTATTTTCCATTAAATTGCGGTCAACCACATACTATCAGCATATATATTATAAACAGAAGTAAGGATTGAATTAAATGGGACACAAACCAGTGTCTGAAAACGATCCTTTACCCGAGAAGAAAGGACTTCTGGACACACCATACATTCCCGCCAGTAGGAGAACAAAAATAATCAGACGTGTCCTCTTCACAGAGTCTGTTAGAAGCAGTAAATGTAAGAATGAAGTTCTTGCCACAAACCTTTCCTTTTAGCAAAAGAAACATGCTTGAAAAGACCTGAGCGCATCACCTTGTGTCCTCTTTGTCAAAGCCTGAGCCTTCATGAAGCCCTCTGTAAAACCAGTCTTAAAAGCATCCTGATGAGATTCTGTTAAGTTATTCTGTTTTAATAACTGCTCAAGACTCCCCGTGTCTGTTTTTTCCTTCATGATTAGGCCCTAAACAGGACAGTAAATAATATACAATAAATACACCTAAAAATGATGCAATGAAACAGGTTATGCACATTCAAAAACAACCTGTGCTTTTCCAGAAAGCAGTGTGCGACTGGTGCTGTGAAAATAATAATCGTGACTATTCGTATACAAAATAAAAGTTTCATTCAAATAATGTTGTGCAAACTGTGATCCTTTATTATGTATATATAAATACAGACATCCATGTGTATATGTATATTAGTGATGCGCGGATGGCGGTTATATCTGCGGGCGCTGCGGATAATTTGCGGATCGGGTAATAAAAAAATACATTATGATTAATTGGGGATGGGTCGCAGGTCATAGCAGTTGACCAGCAAAAAAGCAGATAGTAGACTTCGCAGAATGTAAAGATGAGACGCCCAAAATAATGGATGAAGTGCAAGAGTACTGTGCAAACTTTCAATTAGAGGAGTCATCAGAGAAAAATCTGCTATCGTTCTGGGAGAAACAAGATCGCTTATTTACACGACTGCAGCGCCTTGCAAGAAGAAGCTTGTGCATTCCTGCAACAATCGATGCGTGCGAACGCTTATTTAGTGCAGTCGGCCGTGTTTTGGAGGTGAGGCGGAATCACCCGAATTCAGGCACAGTAGATGCTATTCTGTTTTTACACAGTGTAAAGAAAAAGGCCAGGTAAACATAACATAGCTGCCATTTAGGCTGAAGTGACATCGTTTTTGTTATATTTTTCCTGTATATGTAAAAGTTGAATCTGCTGTTAATAACGAACGATCCACGGTGACCTATCATCTCGCTTAAAACAAAGAATTAGAATTATTAAAGTCTCGATCGGGTGCGGGTCGGATGCCGATATATATCAAATAAAATAATATGTGCGGGCGGGTGGATGATTAGAATGAAGGAGCGGATTAGGGTAACATTTCAGCTGATCCATGCATCTCTACTGTATATACATGCATAAAAAATTTATATACAAAATATTTTTTATTTTATAACATTAAATTATATATACTGTACATATTAACTACTAATAAAAATCGGTAACACTTTATAATAACTACACACTATGAATCATCTATTAAGCATTAGCAAATAGTAAATTCATTATTTGTTGAGCATTAACTCCACATTAATAGATGTTAGTAGTTTATAGCTAGTTTATTACTACAGATACAAACGCTCTATTCTTGACTTATAAGCACATTTAAAATATGCTTAAAATGATTCTTTCATACATTGTTACTGATTAATTTTTATAACTAAATTAAGTATCACATTATTCACAAATCATTTGTATTTAAGAGTAATTGAAGGTTTTTAAGATCGTTCAGAGTTAGTAAATAAATAATAAACTATTCAAATCAACATTTATATATTATTATTCAGGCATATACTAATAGTTAATTTGTATGTTAATAAATGTATTTTATGTAATTACTTTATTAACTCAATTCTATTCTGTTTTGTGACCTAATCTAAAGTGAGGACTATTTATGCTTTATAAACACCTAATAAATGATAATTAAAGGCTCTATCAAATGAACAATACATCTTTGCAATCCTATCTAAAAAGTTAAATTACTGTAAAATTAAAACATTGCAGAATAACAGGAGTGTCAAAATGTAACATAAAACTGGATAAAACAACAACAATATGATTATTGAACAATATATTATGATACAACATTTCAATGTTCTTTAGCCATGTTTAAACTGCACAGTTTAATTTGTGTATCTTCAGATGAATAGAAATTAATAAAGTCATTTATTTTCTTTTTTCCTGTTTAGAATATAACTGAGCTTTTAATTTATTTATTTAGTTATTGTTTTATTTATACAGGGACAATGTACAACATAACATGTTGTGCCAGAGTTAGCTATAGAGCTAATTTACATCCGTAGTCCCTGGGCAGGAATTTATAACAAATTTAACAGTAAAAAATAATACATTATACTTATTACATTATACATTTTATTAATTGTCATTTATAAGGGATCTACAAAGCATAAATAGTCCTCACTTTAGTTTAGGTCACAAAACTGGATAAAGATGGGTTAATAAAGCATTTATTAACACATAAAATAACTAATAGTATATGCTTGAATAATCAAAAATATAAATGTTAATTTGAATAGTTTATTAATCATTTACTTACGCATTCTAAATAATCTTTAAAAACCAGAAACTTCTCTTAAATAACTAGTTTGTAAATGATGTAATACTTAATTTAGTAATGAAAAAAAATTATAAAAATACAATTAAGCACATTATATATGTGCTTGTAAGTCAAGAATAGAGCGTTTGTATCTGTAGTTATAAACAGTTTACTAACATCTATTAATGTAGAGTTAATGCTTAACAGATAATGAATTAACTATTTTCTAATGCTTAATAAATGATTCATAGTGTGTAGTTATTATAAAGTGTTACCAAAAAATCTAATATTTTGATTAAATTCAAAGTCTGTCACATACACATTCATACACCATACGATATGCAGTGAAACGCCTACACAACAACCTGTGACCTTAAAATTTACATATACAGTGCTCAGCGTAATTGAGTTCACCATATTTTGAAAATTATCATTGTTACGCATTTCTCAGTGAATACAGACAATGTATTTTGGTGCATTTAAACAAAACAAATTTAAATTGAAATTATATTTTAGTCACCAAACATATTTAGAAATGTAAAGATAATACAACTTAACCCAAGCGTAATATTGCAAAAATAATTAACAAAATAGTTTTTTTTTTTTTACTTCTCTTGATTTTTCCTCTTTTTTAAATTTGAATTTATTTTTTTTCTGTAACAAATTTGAATGTACTAGTTTTTGGACCATTATGGTAGGTTATTTTGTTAGATAAGCTCCAGATTTGGCTTCAGTACTGACTAAACTAATGTATATGCACAAATATCATACTGTATAGCTTCCTATTAAAAATATGAATTTAAGAGAGATTTGTGAGGGCTGTACTTATATATGCTGAGCACTGTACATAATATATATACCCAGTACATGTAAATTCAAACTTTGATTTTGTACACGATTAGTCGATATTAATAGCTTAACAGCACAAATATAACTAATATTTTATTGGTGTGATTCAGATTACTGACCTTCATAAAGACTGGAGTATAATTATCTGCCTCTACTGGACCTTCAGAGCTGGTGCGCAGATGTCTGCTCTTAGACCTCATTGTCTTAAAGCCTCTGTTTTGGACCCATACTAAACATAATAAACACATACATACAAATTAAAATAAGCACAAAACTCTTTCGACAGCCGACAAAAGCCATATTAACACCAAGAAATCCACACTAATGGATGATAATGATCTGTTTATTATTAGCACTACTGTTACTTTTTCTGCCCTTTTAACTTCTCAAGTCAAGTGAATTGTGGCTGTTGATGTTTTTTTTATATTCATCAGGTGATGAAAAAAAAATATTTCTGAAAGTGCCACTTTCTTGTAGCTGTGGTGTGAACTTCCCTATTCTCAAAGCATGATTGTTAAAGCTTGACCTAATTCACATGGTGTGAATGGCCCTTAAAAAGATAGCTGTCCAAATTTTTTCATCTACAGCTAATTTACTCATGTCTAGGCCATGCTAGTTATAGTTCACTTTAGTATTCAGTAAAACATTAAAGATGATTTTATATGAAAATATGAAGTCCCACTTTATTTTAAGGGACAATTCTTGCTATTAATTAACCACTAAGACTTTTGCCTCAATAAACTCATAATTCGCTGCTTATCAATAGTCATTAAGGTAGTTGTAGGTTTATGTATAAGGTAGGATTAGGGATGTAGAATAAGATCATGCAGAATATGTATTGCATAAATACTAATAAACAGTCATTATTTTACTAATAGGCAGGAAATAAGCAATTAGTTAATAGTGAGATTTTATTAATAGGCAGTTAGTAAGCCACTAGTTAATAGTGAGAATTGCTACTTAAAATAAAGTGTTAACAAATGTGATTTTGTAAAAATGCAAGTTACCAGCTAACTGCACTTTTAAGTAAAAAAACATCTAGAGAATTTTAACATAATATTAAGGCTGTAATAATTATAAAGTTTTTGATTTAGAAGATTCATAACACCTCACTCTATAGACAAACTAGCCAATCAATTCATTATATTTTTGTAGGTGAAGATCATGTTTGTCATCTTTCAGTTGCCTGTATTTAATATTTATTAATTAATAAACATAAAATTGTATTAATTATATTATTATTATTATATTATAAATATTAATATTTATAACATTTAAATTGTTTTGGAGTGATTTTAATCATGTTTTTTTAGGAGATTTCTGGAAGTGACATTTCATTGGATGAAAAGAATATATTATTTGTTTTAATGATGATTCTTTAAAGAAGAAATTTAGTTTATTATGTTTTTTTGGAAAACATCACATACATAAACGTAGTTGGGTGAAGGGTAAACCCAGCTTTGTAGATCGAGCTTTGTCATTATTTTAAAACACTGGAGGGTGTAAGGCAGGGGTGTCAAACTCAGCCACAGCCACAGCCCTCAGTTTAGTGGCAACCCTGCTTTGAAACACTTACCTGTAAGTTTCAAACAAGCCTGAAGAACTCAATTAGTTTGATCCGGTGTTTAATTAGGGTTGGAACTAAACTGTGCAGAGCTAAGGCCCTCCGGGAACTGAGTTTGACACCTGTGCTGTAAGAAATACTAGGGCCCAAAAGACTTTGGACTGTTGTAAGTCTGTGTGAAATCAAAATTTTGAATGTTTATTTTGCTAGCGCACATTTTTATTCATTAGGTTATTAATCCACTGAAAAACATTTAATTTTCCCAATCAAATCTGACCATTTGCTTCTGCATTTGCAGTTGCAATCCTTCTCTGATGATTTCAGTTTGACGCTTCAGCCACAATATTCTTAACCATGCCCCTCTACCATTAGTTTGCTATGAGGGACTCATGCACAAAAGAAAGCCCCATCCCATACTTAATATTCAGTTTCTGTTGGAACTACATCAACACACTGACATAAAAGTCTCAGCAACTTCTGGTTCACACAGACTTTATGGACTCTTACTTTTATTTTGAAATTGGAGATAGATTTGTTTTTATTACTCCGTATATAGTTTGTGTAGGAAATATTTTGTTTTTGTTTTATTGTTTTAAATAAACAGGTGAAGATTACACTGCAGATGATGCAGATCTACACAGGCTGTCTGAAGTGGGCTGGAACTTCCCCTGTGAAACACTGAAGAGCCAAAATATCCTGTGTGTTTGTGAGAGAACCCTGTGTCAACAACAAAAAAAACATACAAATGATATTACACAACTAAGAGAAATCCCTTTAGTGACACCAAAACTGTTCATTATTTTCCATACGAACAGAAAAAAATAAGACTGAAATTTGTTTATGTATCCAACATAATATTTTGACATCCTAAGAAATATGTTACTTATTTATCTACCCATGATCTAGCTTACACAGAGTATTCATAGTATAACATCACCACTCTGTATTGTGGCAAAGCTCACCATATTTGTTTTGGAAGAAGGAGGGGGCAGAAATGTGAGATGTTCTCCATGCTGTTAAGTTCTGAGCCGTGCTGGCAAAGGATTTCTCCTCGGGATCTGCAGAAGGCAGCAGGTGCTCCAGAACATCCCGTACATGACTGACCCGCAGCTCTGACAGCCCCAGCTCCTTCAGGCTTACTTTGGGCTGTGAAATCAGACCATGTTTGCAATGTTTAGCATCATATAATAAAATGTCAGTACAATGTTTAGCTTAGGTCATTACAAAAAAAATAATAATATTTTTTTTATAAATATATATAGTTGAAGGCAAAATTATTTATCTTTTTCAAATAATTCCTAGGTGATGTTTAACAGAGAAAGGATATTTTCACAGTATTTGCTATTATATGCTTTCTTCTGTAGAACATTTTATTTCTTTTACGTTTTATTCATTTCTCTCGCAGTTCAAAACTAGATTAAAGACCTATCTTTTTAGTAAAGCATACACTCAATGCATCACATAGCGGTATGATGCATGAATGTGCCCCACGTATCTCATTTATATACACTATGAACAGCAGCTACGCTAATTATTCTTTTTATTCTCTATTTCCACCTGGGGATACTCATCCCGAAACCCCCAGAGATTATGCAGCACCACTGATGCAATCAAAGACCTGTAAAGAGATGATCCCAAGGTTCCACAATCCTGGAACAGGCCGTTTCCTGAGTAGCAGCTGTGGTGGTCATGGAGGAGTGGAGAGCATGTGACTGATTCCTGTGACCTCCAGGGACAGCCGAGTCTTCGCTGACGTCCAGCGTTCTCCAGCTTCCGGCACCTAGACTGCAGCTTTGCAGAAGACATTTGGCCATAGGAGAAATGGTGGTGGCCAACTGAGCCTGGTTTCTCTCAAGGTTTTTATCCTTTACTTATGCCAATGGGTGAAGTTTTTTCACCTTGCTGCTGTCGCCATCGGCTTGAATGGTTCGGGACTTGTAGAGCTGAGCACCAATGGATTACTTTTCAGTGTTTGGACTCTCAGCAGTGAATATTAAACCATCTCTTATAATAAGTAGCCCAAACTGTCTGTCAGCGAATGTAGATTTGGGCTTCTGTGTATCTCTGTTCACGCATATCCGCCATTAGTGTGTGCATGCCTGCATGCGAGCAGCACGTTCACGTGCAGACTCACAGTCGTGGTAAAATCAAATGCTGTATTAAAACTTTTTAAAATCATTATTGAACATTATTGAGCATGTCTGGGGTAAGATGAAGGAGGAGGCATTGAAGATGAATCCAAAGAATCTTGATGAACTCTGGGAGTCCTGCAAGAACGTTTTCTTTGCCATTCCAGATGAGTTTATTAAGAAGTGATTTGAGTCATTGCAGAGATATGGATGGTATGGATGCAGTCATCTAAGCTCATGGGAGTCATAAACAATACTCATTATTTTTCCACTGCACCATGACTTTATATTCTATGCTGTACATTATTTCTGTTAAGTGACAAGACATTTGTCTAAGCAAAGTCAGACTTTACTGTACTAATTAAATGATTAAAAATCAAGGCATGATCATTTTTTACTTTGGTAAATAAGCGTAATCTAGAGGCCTTTGCCTTTCATATAAGCCACTTCTGATACCAAATGATCAACTAGAAGTCAAGTTATTATTTGTTGTTTCCTAAAACTTAGATAGGCGACAAGACTTTTCTCAGGTAGTGTAGATATCAAAGATTTAAATGCATTATGAAGATCAAGTTTTTTAATGTTTTAAACTTTTTATTGATTAAAATTTTAGCAAGTTAGTTAAATAAACCAAACCAAAGCAAAGAAACACACAGAAAAAGGGGGAGAGGGGATAATATTGGGTTGCCAATATCATTGTCATTATTCATTCATCCATTTTCTTTTCGACTTAGTCCCTTTATTAATCTGGGGTCGCCACAGCGGAATAAACCGCCAACTTATCCACCATATGTTTTATGCAGCAGATACCCTTCCAGCTGCAACCCATTACTGGGAAACATCCATACACACTCATTCACACACATACACTACGGACAATTTTATCTTACCCAATTCCCCTATTCTACATATCTTTGGACTTGTGGGGCAAACAGGAGAACGTGGAGGAAACCTATGCGAACACAGGGAGAACATGCAAACTCCACACAGATACGCCAACTGACCCAGCCGAGGCTTGAACCAGCGACCTTCTTGCTGTGAGGCGATCGTGCTACCCACTGCATCACCGTGCAGCCATAGTCATTATTATATCATCTTATTACATTTGCTAATATTGTGGGTCACAAATATCCAACATTTGTCCCCATTTGTTGGAGATCAAGATTTAAAAAATTGTGTTTTATGTAGTGCTGGACAAAAATGAATTGTGATTAATCGCAGCCAAAATAAATGTTTGTTTTGACATAATATATGTGTGTGTGCTGTGAATATTTATTATGTTTATATAAAAACATGCATGCATACATTTGAGATATTTAGATATAAATAATATATTATGATACAAATTATATATAAATTTAAATATCTATGCAAAAAATGTTTTGTATAGTTTTGATTTTATTTGATTATTTTTGTTTTAGGGCTGTGCAATTTAAGGGCTGTGGAAAATATCTAATTGCAATTTTATTTTTAACAGATATGGCGATTTCGGTTTGATTTGCAATTTAATTTTGTAGTCAAGCGTCAGCTCAATAATCTGTATCGTAGCTTCTTACTGCTAAAAATGCAGTGTTAGTCAAAAAAAGCAACTAAAGAGATATTAATTTACTCCAACATTTATTCAAATTTGTTTAGAAATATTCAGAAATTAAACACTCGTTCTTCTCTAGAGCAAACAGTAGTGAGTTATGGCGTTAGTTATCTCCTTGTGCCTTTGTTATGTTTTTTCATACGGTGTAACAGCTGCAAACAACTCTGAAATTATACTTTGCTGTTGCTAGCTACTATATTAAGTGTCACTAGCAATACTTACAGTTGACTTTTTAGCAAGACACTCTTCACTCTTCATGCCTGTGGTGCATTTTTAGGTGCTGGTTGTTGTATTTCCTCATGCTGTGGCAACAATTCTGCGACAGCTCTTACAAATGACCTGCTTTTGTTCGGTGTCTGTGACTTTGAAACCAAAATAATCCCTGTAAAATGCTGTTTTTCTTTGATATTAACTTGTCCATTAATGCTTCTGAAGCGGCAGGCACCATCATCCCACTCGTCCGCGCTTTCCTGTTTGTTTTTTTTTTTTTATTGTGGGCCTTCTTCATAGTTCGGTTGCGCATTTCTGATTGGGCAGGATCAAAGTGTGCTCACTTTATTGGCTGTCACACACAGACAGCAGTCATGCATTTGCTCTGGGCGAGGGAAATTAAATAATACATATATACATTTCATATCGCAGCCTCTTGCGATTAGCTAATTGCAACGTTTCAAATTGCAATTGAATTTTGATTAATCACACAGCCCTAATGTGTTTGTATTACATATACTTAATAAAAATATATAAAACACACATATCTTATGTCAGAACAAACTAGAATTATTAACATATTTGAATTTTGGTTGTTTCAGTAAATGAAAAAAAATGCTTTGGCAACTAGATAAATGTAAAATGTTTTATCTTCCATTTCAGATTCGTAGAATGGATTTTTTATTTTTGTTTGCCCCAATAACCCTGTAGTAAACATGAACTCTATCATGCACACACTGTGAAGAGTAGTGCGTGCCGTTCCCGTGACTGTCCTACCTCATAGTGAAATGGGTCGTGTTCAGGTGAAAGGTCTTTCTGCAGACTCTGTACTGATGCAGTTACGGCCGAGTTGGCTGAACTCTTCAGGTACTGGACCACATTGATCAGCTGAGTCAAAGGCACTGTTCCCTTAAAATAAAGACACATTTTGGTCAAATTGCATAACTGGTGGAGATAGACTAAGGTAATGCTGATTTTATATTCGCTCATTTGTTCAGCGACAACTTGTGACATGCTCCCTATATTATTTACTATGGTACTTCTGAAATCACATGCAAGTATGACTTCAAAACAACATTAGCACTATTTATTTGACTGTGAACAATGTTGTACTTTGATAGTCATTGGCTTCTAATATAGTTTCACTACATAATACTGATCAGAAAGTCCAAATCTGTGAATTATACAACCAACTTTACCTCAACAGGAAATAGTTGGACAAATAATTATTGTATTAATAAACCATATTAAGTTGCAAATCCATTACCTATCAGCCACATTGGCTGATAAGCTTTCTATATATGACTGCCACTAGTCTACAGGTCAGTTATGTCACAACTGACATACTGACACACTACTGAAACACACACACACACTAACACGTACATAGTCAAATTCTCTCTCATTATCTCATATAGCTTTTGCATTGAGGTAAAGTTGGTTTTATATTCACACATTCTGTCTTTCTCCTCAATAGTATAATTTCACAAAAGTATTCATTGCTAATATTAAATAGTGAAATCATATTAGCAATCAATGTCTATTAATGTACAGCATTGTTCACATTCACAGTCAATAAAATAGTGCTAATGTTGTTTTGAAGTCATATTTACATGTGATTTCAGACCAAATATTCAAAGTACCATGGTAAAACAATATAGGCAGTTGTTACAGAACGAATGTGCGAATATAAAACTTTACCTCAATAGCTTTTGCTGCTGTACTAGTGTAACATGAAGGCACTATTACATAACAACGTGAGCATAAAGTATAAAATAACAAACTTTATTCGCTATATAAAAAATCTTTACCGTATGTTCTCATTCAACAGTCAATATAATTAAAGGATAATGTCAATTAATAGTTTGGGTTATCAATACAGTCCATCAGATGATGTAATCAGTAGTATGGTTGACCATACATCAGCTAAATAAGGTCAGAACGTTCCAGAAAGAGGCTGTTAATAAAATAACATGTATTATTATATCTATTTGGTTAACATTTCCATTATCAAAGTTTGTTTTTAAAATCCACATTCATTCTCAGACACACACACTGCCATGTTTCTCGTTCATCAGTATATTCGGTAGCTACTACTCGTTTATATACGAAAGTCTTTGACAAGTAGTATTTAAAACATCTGAGAGTCTTCATACCTGCGACTGAAAGCTTGTAGGCAGAGAAAACATATTTTGCTTGTTTTTTTTTCGCTGAGAGGTGTTCTTGTGCTCCTGTCAGACCCACCGCTGTCCTGTTCTTAGGTTATCGCCACCGGTGTTGTTAATCTCATCGGAAACTCCACCCGTTCCTTTGTGAAAATAGAGGCAGCGTTGTTAAATCCACCGAATCAATCGCTGTACGTGCGCCTTCACTTCTTCAGTGGTAAATTATTTCAGCAATGGCTCCCTTTAATGCCGCCTGGTGGATATTAACAGTCATTCATGATATATGGGATTTTTGTCTTCAGTAGAACATTGAAGATTACTTCAGCTATTGGTTTTTAGAGATCACAACTTCAAGATCTCAACTAGAACGAGATTTTTAAGATCTCCAGACGTTTTTGTAAGACAAATAAAATTAGAGAGGTATCATTTAAAATTGTTCATCGTATTTATCCTGTAAGCATAATCGCCTCACAGCAAGAAGGTCGCTGGTTCGAGCCCTGGCTGGGCCACCCATACACTCTTGCTATCACACACATACACTACGGCCAATTTAGCTTACTCAATTCACCTATAGTGTATGTTTTTGGACTTGTGGGGGAAACCAGAGCACCCGGAGGAAACCCACACAAACACTGGGAGATGATGCAAACTCCACACAGAAATGTCAAATGACACAGCCAGGGCTCGAACCAGCCACCTTCTTGCTGCGAGGTGATTGTGCTACCCACTGCACCACTATGCTGCCACCCTTTATCATTCATTCATCCAGTTTCTTTTCGGCTTAGTCTCTTTATTAATGTGGGGTTGCCACAGCGGAAGGAACCGCCAACTCATCCAGCATGTTTTACGCAGCGGATGCCCTTCCAGCTGCAACCCATCACTGGGAAACACCCACACACTTCAATTCACACACATACAATCTAGCCTATCCAATTCACCTATAGCGCATGTCTTTGGACTGTGGGGAAAACCGGAGCACTCGGAGAAAACCCACGCAAACATGGGGAGAATATACAAACTCCACACAGAAATCACCCAGCCGAGGCTCAAACCAGCGACCTTCTTGCTGTGAGGCGAGATCGCTACCCACTGCACCACCGTGCTGTCACACTTTATTTATTTTACCCAAATGTAATCATAACCTTGTTTTAATTATTGCACATGAATTAGTTTATATTTAATATTCTATTACACCCCTCATACACCACCACACTCTCCTCATAACTGACACTCCCCATAGACACTGCATTATTTATTATTATTTAATATTTGCACAATTAAAACTGCTCATATACACCGCACTACGTTGCACTAATTCATCTTGAATTGTACACACCCACTGCACATATACATTTGTAACTATGTTCATATCTATCTGCATACTTCTGATTATTAATAGCAACCTGTACATATATTAATCTATTGTTAATATATGTTCATAGCTAGTACAACCTGTATATAATGTTCATAGTACATCCATCTGTATATATCACCATAGTTTTTCTATAACTGCACTTTATAACTTATACCTGTATCCTGCACTTGCTATTACACTCCTGGTTAGACCTAAACTGCCTTTCCATGTACTTGAACATGTGTAATGACAATAAAGTTGAATTTAATCTAATCTAATCTAATCTATTGAATTTTGTTGGCAGCCAAATAATGTTAAAGGGACTACGCCGAAAGAAAATGAATGAATGAATGAATGAATGATCTCTCCCTAGCGCCCTCTAGTGATGGTGTATCATGAGGCCGCAACACCATAATCCCCGGATGAAGTGGCTCGACGTTTGCCTGTAAAACATATCATCAAGATGTTTATTGTATGTATATGTCATAAAGCTTCACTCTGGAAGGCATAAATATTTTGATAACACCACGCAATTACGCTGTAACCAAAATGAAGTGCCGTAATTGTCTACAAGCGTTAAACTGTGAGCCAAG
This sequence comes from Danio tinwini, assembly GCA_903798205.1. Taxonomy (NCBI): domain Eukaryota; kingdom Metazoa; phylum Chordata; class Actinopteri; order Cypriniformes; family Danionidae; genus Danio; species Danio tinwini. The sequence goes on from CAIGQZ010032287.1 coordinate 9,175,074, forward strand.
CGATTGTGTAGCTTTACTTCCGGGTTGTTTAAAGACCCAAAATATTAAGTGAATCTGCTAGAAAAATAAAGCATTTATAATTACATTTATCTTAAAAATAAAACGGATTAAATGCTGTTGCTGCAAGAGGTCTGTTTTACTATGTTTGACCATTCACCGTGTCAGAAAACAGCCGAAATAATTATAATAAAATAATATTACAACGCTTCCGCCACTAAATGGTTTTCAAACAACACTTAATATGGCTGCTGTGCATATTTGTTTACCTAAATAATAAATCATATAGAATGATACGAACATATAAACTCTTAAAATCGCTTCTGATTTTTTATATCAGTATACACACATATAAACGGCACTTTGTTTTTATGTATAAAATTGGCGATTATTTTTCTTAGTAACAACCCTGTAAGATAATCTTTATATAAAAAAAATTAACAAAATAAACCTAAAGGAAAGCGTGTATTTATCAGCATACATATTGAGCGCAGCTGCAGATGCACTTAAAGGCTTTTGTCATCGCACATTAAAGCACTTCCGCTCTGAGCCACGCGCTACAGACTCACTGCGTCTCGCCTTAAGGCAGATTAAAAGCAGCCGCTCGGTGATTTCGACGCCGTTTTATTAAATATCTGCAGGTCTAAGCGGCTCCGATCGCCGACATCTTTCATCCGTCGAAGTAACCGCAGTAATATCGCATGTCCAATATACAGAACCTCCAGTCCTTCGGTAAGTTGCTCGCGTCGAGTTTACAAAGGCGGCAGCGGCGCATTGTTTCTTGCTGTCGCTTGGTTTCAATGCAAACAAATGTGTTTCTGCGGACATTTTATTTAACTTATTTTATTAAACTGCCTAAAACATTGAGTAAAATCATTGGATAGAAAAAAATAACGTATTTTAAATGATTTTGTTTTCATCGAGGACTCCATTAAGGACTATAGATCATTTTAATATGTTCTTGTGTATACTCCGAGTAGCTACAGTAAGAGGATGCAGTAATTAAAAGTTAAAGCAAAGGTCATGAAAAATGTCTGCTAAGCCTTTAATCTTCACAATCCCATGTGTTTAAAGCCTATATTTTACACATTCCAGAGTCATTATCTTTATAAAATGGTCACAACTTGGATTTTTTCAGTGTTACCATGTTTTAACGTGGTATCTACCATGTATTTTAATTAATAAATCATTTAGATATGTTTTAGTGAGCTTTTCTTTAGCTATGTCTATGTTAAAAATAAACAGCTAGAACCTTCTTTTATTCGCATATTCAGCATTATTTATGATGGAGAGAATGCAGTCTGAATATTTTACACTGCTTTGCTCAAAATGGTCCAAATTTATGTGAATGAGCATTTCTAAACTGACCTGAATGCATTGTGTGATGGGAAGTGACCTAAAAGTCTCCATTTTGCTGATGAAAACCGTTTGTGTAAGGAAACTGGTTGTCTTTTATTAAAATATATATTTTTTGTCAATCACATTCATTCCTGAGTCGTTATAGTTCTAAAATAATTACAACTCTGCTTATTTTCAGTGTTACCATGTTTTACTTTAGATATATTATTG